>VFLP01000051.1:0-351651 GCA_007182795.1 Xylaria flabelliformis
CTTGATGGTGGTTTGGGCCTAAAGGAGGATAGCTGTCTGAGGGCTCTAAGTCTACCTCCTTTAATTAGAAAGTTTTTGAGTCGGTTTAAAGGATCGCTACTCACCCAGCATTCAGTCATGTATTGGTGCTTGCTAGGGTAATCGTTGTGGAAGCTCGTCAAGACGGTCCAGTCTAGATTGCTAGCATAGCAATGCCAGGCCGCGGCGTTAACGTAGGTGCCGGCGCCGTTTACCACGGTGCGCGGGTAGCTGGGTACGTCGGTGTTGTGGTCGTACGCCCAGATTGGGAGGTTGAATCCGGCGGCCCGTAGCGCGGGGCCGACGTACTGCTGCGTCACCTTCGTCGCCTCGTCGGCCGACTGGTACATGGTGACGTGCCCGTTGCCCTGGTTGTTCAGGGGCTCGTTCTGGATGGTGAGGGCGTCGATCGTGGCCCCGTTGGCCTTGAACGCCTGTAGGTACTTCACGAAGTACTGCGCGTATTGCGAGTAGTAATTCGGGTCGAGCTGGTTGTTGTTCGCGTTGCCGGTTAGGACCTGCGTTGAGAGATTAGAGGTTAGAATAGGAGTGTGTTTCACGTAGTGCCTTCTATGGATCTCTTCTCTCTCCCTCTATTCTCGAGAGAGAAGAGGCATGTACGCATGGCATATACTCACTCGGTTTAACTTCATCCAGCCAGGAGCACTCCAGGGGCTGCCCAAGATGGTGAGACCAGACTTGACGGTCCTGAAAGTAGCCAACATCTTCGCCATGGCGGTACCACGATCGCCGAGATTGAAGTTCGCTAGATTGGGATCCGCTTGGCTGTTCGAATCATCATATGAGTACGCAGGTGGAGCCGACAGGTCCGACGCCGCGATGGTGTGTCGGAGAAAGCTGAAATCGGCGCCAGCTTGTGTGAGGAGCTCTTTGATCAGCTGAGTCCGCTTGTCGGCGGAGAGAGCGTTCATGACGGTGACGGTGGCATCCGTCACGGAGCCACCGAACCCGATGATCGTCTGCTTGTGGCCTGACGCTGTGTCGTCGATGCTCAGGCTCCACGTGGAGCTGCCGCCGGTGCCATTGCCCTGGACCGGGGCCGCGGCCGGGCTCAGCTTGTGGCTGAGATCGGAGGTGGTGACATATGCGGCTGCGGATGCGCGGTCCTTGAGAGTGAATGTGGAGGGCGCGGCCAAGGCAGCTTGGCTAGCCGCTAGGAGGGTTAGGAATGAGGCGTGCATGGTCGCGAGATGGGATTAGGCGAACAAGAACCGGAGAGCGTACAGACGACGTGCGCTGCCACGAACTCTGAACCACGAGCCTATCGAGGTGGCTCGTCTCTCCTTTTGTAATTCTCTATTTCAGGGGGTGATGAATCTAGAACTACTGATCTACCTACTTAGACTACACGATACTACACCCTAGGATCTCCATTTCCGACGAGTCCCCGCGTTGTCCCCGCGTGGAACCGGCGGCTGTAGTGCATACTCGGTGCTATATTTCGGCCTCATGCCGGATCGCCGAAAGGACCTGCTTTTTAGGGGATCGCTGTGGCGACTATTGAGTTCTCGTGATGATATACCTCCTCCCAGTTTCCAGAGGCTAGCTCAAAAATTAGCATATCACCAAAGTAAGTAAACCAAGCATACGAATAGCCTTGTAAAAGGCCCGTGGATGGTTACTTTGGAATATTCCGAAAGCCTGGTCCGATACTTCTGATTAGCTGGGCAGCTAGCAGCTTTGCAAGTATACGACCCCCCGGTCATACCCCGGGTTTTGTATTGCACTAACCTTTGACAGCCTGGGGAACGCGTAGCTGAACAGCTATTCGCAGCTTTCGCTTTTAGATCAATCCCAATGAAGCAGGTGGAAGAGACTTACTAAGTCGAGATGCTTTCGGATCTAGAAAATTGCCGACGCTAATGGGAAGTTAGGAAAAGGGCATAAAACCATGAAACGATTTTAGGACTTGACTAAAAAACAAGATGACGAAGAAGGCTCTGGCGTCACATCTTGGCGGTTATTGCCAATGAGAATGGTCTCTTTTCTTGGATATGGCGACCTGTAAGCTTGCTTCATCTTATGAAGTGTATTTGCTTCAAATTTGACTCATGGGATTTGTCCTTATAATGATACAAGTAAAGAAACCTCATGTGATTTGTATTCATTGAGGTCTCGAAGTGCTTACTATGTAAACAAACGCCACAGCAGCCGGAATCGGATACAATATAAGATATTTTTGAAATGCTACGCCGTGACATTGATAAGATTAACTTTCGAATAAGGTACATCACTTTATGTATCGTAACACATTATTACATCTAGTCTTAATCTCTTTCGTCTTCATCCAAGTACTCTCACAGGGTATCACTTTGAAATCGTGCTCCAATTCCAACCGGCAGTTTAACCGGCAGTTGAACGGGTTATGAGCACTAGAGGGCTTTGCCTGCATTAATTATTCCTCCTTCACGCTGGTGTCTTGCTCCAATTCGTCCTCTTCCTCAAGCCCCCAGTCCCTATATCCCGTACCCCTCAACCAACTGATACCCTTCCGCACATTTGCTTCGCGGATCGCCCGAGCATCTCTCTCGTACACGGCCCCCGAGATGGCGAGCGCAAGTGCGAACAGCCAGACATCACCGCCACGCATGGCGCGCCACCACCGTCGCTTTACACCCACTTTCCATAGCGAATCAACACTAGTGCGTGCCGTGTATAGGAAGATACTACGACCATCACGCCGATCCACGAAGGCCCACAGACCAGCGAGGAAACCGCCGAGGAAGAACCGCTGGGTAGGGAGGAACGTCCTGGGTAGCCATGATTGGAAGAAGCAGATGCTTGCCCAGGCGGTAGACATGGCACCAGTGGCAAACGTCGTAAGACGGAGCGTTTTTGATAGTAGACGATTCAATAAATGCAACGGCGCGTTATATAACAGCTTATAACGTGGTAGCATAAGCATCGAATAAAATATTAAGAAGAACCGCCCTAGGCGTGGGAATGACCGAACCCAGAAAGTGAGATATGTCCGTAGGCATGACGGATCCCCTGGGTGCAAACTAGCACAGCTCAGTGATGTGATTATGGGATAAGCTTGAGATGTGAGAGGTGCGAGGGTTGTAAGCGTTGCTGGTAGGGTAGGCTCGTCAGGAAATAGTGTTGGTGAGATGAATGGCCTAACGATCTGATTAGCATATCTTCTTTGGCCCAAAAAAGGGGGAGTAAACTTACGGCCAGTTGAGTTTGGCCATCTGGGCGAGACTATCAACGATGTTCCACGGACTAGGCCACTGAACACTAGAGGGCAAGTTTTCTGGCGCGCCATGAAGGTATGTATTCGTGTGCTTGGAGATGAAATCGAAAAAAGCAGCGGGAGAGCTCTCACGATCAAACACGGTTGCATGCAGCAGCTGTCCCATGGCTAGGGGCTGGAGCAACCAACTCCCAAACCACCATGGCCGCTCTCTCTTCACCACCCCCTTTCCGCCGGCCCTGGCCCGGAAGCCCCAAATAGAGCCGTCGTCTTCCAACATATTCCAACCGAACTCAAGAGCGCGAAACATGACAGAAATCATGATAGTCAAGCGGAGCTGCTGGGCGGGATAGATGCCCAAGGCCAACCCAGCAAGACCAGCCCCAACAGCAGGCGCATAGGGAGATGTGAGTGTGTTCGAGGTTCGGGGATTGCGCTCACGGAAAGGGGCAGCTGTGTGATCAAGTAAATGAGCCCTCAGACGCGTGAAGAACCGGAAGAGAAGCCGGTAGAGTAATAGTATGGTGGAGAGAGATAATGATAGACGGAGCGGCGAGGATTTGTAAAAAGGTTGCTTTTTCTGCGAGGCAGACTCTTGTTGCCCTTTGACGCGCGCCAAAATGATTTCATAAGCCTTGGCTCCTATACCTGTGGCGACGAAGATGCGTAGGGCGTGTCGGATGGCGCGAGCATTGTAACTATCTCCGCTTCCTCCTCCCCTCGGCAGAAGGCTTCCTGGCGCTGTCTTCTCCTTTCCCTTTCCCTTCTCTTTCCCCTTAGCGGCGGCATCGCGACTGACGGAAGCTCTCCGGTTGCTGTCGCCGCCATTCATGTACTTCTCGACTGTGTTCACGGTCGGGGCGCGCTTTCGAAGGATCCGTGAGCGCGATATGACGTATTTGTGAAGGGTCTCGTATTCGCGTGCCGAGATGGTGTACCTCAGTGCGTTGCGCAGGACAGGGTCAACTGCTGAGGCGGATTTGGATTTTGCAGCCGAGGCTGCTCTTGCCCGTGGCATCGTCCCAGGGCCGGGGATCTCGAGAGGAGGGACGGATGATAATTTAGAAGGGTTCGAACTGCTCGTCATATTGGCGACGATGTTCCTGGTCTGGTATTTACGGTATGGCTGTTATATGTGTACTGGGACACTTAGAAGGCCGCGTGCCCGCGCCAGTCTGATCATGTATCCAGTTCGTGTGGGAAGTCAAGGTTTAGACGTGGTGGTGATTGGATGAAATCATGTCGGACAATAAGCGCGCACTACTGCGGTGTTTGCTGATGATGCTGATAATTCGACTTCGCGCAAACACTCGCACTCGGCTGGATCCCTGGATACGCAACGGAATCAATTCCAGTACCGATATACTGGAAAGCGCACACGAGACGGATTAGAATCATATGGCAGTTGGATGAAAGTCGGGCTGCGGCGTAGGTACCTAGGTATTGTACAAGGTCGACGGAGATTAGTATTACAGAGGGAGATGTGGTGTTGTTGAAAGATATGGGCTCTGGCATGGGGTAACTAATGGGTAATGGGGTAACCGCATGACGGCTGCGAGATTACGTTTAGGACGCCAAGAAATGAAATGACATGCCTGAATTAGCTGCAGAAATGCCCTTGCATATAAAGCCAGATATGGCATACCTCGGCTTCATTTAGCATGTGAGCCTTCTGTATTGGGCATCCACTATAAAACACCCATCCCTGTACGCATGATTCCAACAACTACGAGCTTTAGGTAGGTATTGCTTATGCCATGATCAACCTATCCTTAATAGTGAATCCCTTCTCTATCAATATTTCTTGTTTTTCTTAAGAAGATGGAAACATGATAGTTTCAAGCGATATGCCAATCAAGGCGCATCCTCTAAGCCGGCCCACATAAATCATCCGAGGCATGGATTGGGGGACTTTGGAGGGTAAGGTAAGGCTGTTACTTTCTGTACAGAGTTAGCGCGGGAGTTCTACAACGAAAGCGGCCTTTTTGATTCGAATTGGCGCCGCTCTAGCACGGGCGCGACAATTATCAGGCCGAATTCCAATGGGCTGAGGTTCCTTAAGTAGGCGTGTCGATCAGGTAGGCCAATTCCATCAATACTCTTATACAGAACGACCTGTTATAATTTTGAAATAGACAAATAACAACAACAAGATTATTGGGTGAAACGAATGAATGAATATACTCAGTGGAGCATCAGGGGCAGTATGAGAAGGTCGATATTCACATACAACGCCACCACGCATCCATGTCACACCAAAGTGTGGGTGTCTCCTTAAGAGAGTTCTGAAGCCTAAGGCTTTTCAGCCAGCATATTGAGAGTAATTATGCTACAGACCATGACTACCCCGAGGGAAAAAGGTCGGTTGAAAAATGGCTCTAACCGACTGCGATATCAAGCAGAAACGAGCCAGCGCGGTCTTGATCTACAATGGTAACGCCTTCGGCAATATTAGCATATCTAGGTCTGCGATAACCTGAGCCCCTGCAAATAGGGGGGTATGTTGCCGCCTATACTACTGAGGCTGAATTCAGGAGCCACCAAGAACAATAGCAACTGGGCTGACTTTGAATGTTTAATTACTGATGACCTGTCCCATTAGGCATGTAAAGAAAGCAACGAAGGAAAGCGAGCTAAATATCTCAGTGTTAGAAAATTGTGTACATTGATGTCTAGGGAAAGGGGGGTCCGGCCGTGTGAGCTGTAATCTACTTAAGCTAAACTTATCATCTTCGTGTATACGATCTACCTACTCACTAGACCTTAACGACTTTGTGTAAAAGAAAGTACTCATTGAATGGTATATACGTCTACGAGTATTCAGAAACCTCACACTTCATCTCTCCTTTTTAAACGACATTCTCCAACTAGCAAGCCCCTAGCTATGGTCTAGAGTTTAGATAGTTTTCAGGAGTTATACAAGTGGAATCACTCTGTATCAGCGGATGAAGAGAAGGGAAGAAATAACACGAATAGCCACACAGCAGATACCAACGACGTTCTAAAGCTTAAGTTGGATGAAGATACGAGTGTTTCAGGATTTCTTCTTTGGAAGGGTGGCGTTTGATACGCCTGGCTACGCAATAGTCTATAGTATAATAGAAAGTGCTTTTTCATGCTTATTTGTAGGGTTCTTAGCATCATACCACGGCAAATCAAGGGGGATCTTAAATCGATATTATGAAAAGCCAAAACTCATCTGACAGGAAGAATTGATTCTTTTTATTTTCTTCATCATCATTAACCGTTCTCTTTATATAATAATCATAAGCATACTGTCGTGCATACATATTAGCCTTACCTGTCCTGCCTCTCGAAGTCCTCTTCCCTTGCCTTAGCTTCACACGCACGTTTAGGCAGGTTTTACTGCGTTCTCGCATTAGAAGGTACCTACCTTGCAGATATTCGTTGTGTGTAAGCTAAGGTATGTAGGTACCGTACAGAGTCTTCTAACCTTGATATTTTCCTTGCAGGGTTGGCACCTTTCATTGCCTTGATTAATCAGAACCTAAGGTGATCAACAACCCTATCGACAGTTTTAACAAAACTCAGATTCGTAATCTGTGTTCTGGACTTTGAGGAATCGCGAGTTGTCACCATGTGCGTATGGATTCAAAAGCAAGATAATTATGCCACATCAAATCCAGTTTCCGGAACAATGAGGTAGGAACCTAAGACAATAAACTTCTTTTGTAGGATTCGGAATCGGCTAGAGCTACCACAGTATCGGCTGCATATCGTGACCCGTCAGACCGCCCAAGCATCTCTCGGACTTTCCTCCTCCTTAAGCACTACCACTTGGTATACCAACAACTCGGCGCACCATCGTTTTCAACACAAATATTGACATGAATGAGTAGGTATGCGTTATCAATTGCATCGCCACCATTGGTTACCACCACCTAAACTCCTCTCGATCCCCGAATTCGCAAGCTCAGCTGTTCTTAAGCCAACTTGAGACTCTTATGGAAACTAGCATGATGAAAAAGGGGTATTAAGAAGACGAAGTCGATGAAAATTCACGCCGACCACAATCCTGTCTCCCACGGTCTAACTAACTTTTCACTGTTTTCCTGTATTCCTTATTGTCCCTGCAGAATCATGCGACCCTGGTATTCTGTAAAACTTTTCCTCCCAAGTGCCAAATGTTTTTCTATGGTGTTATTCGAGGAACGAAAGAAGCCGCTAATTAGAGCTTGCCGTTGCTCGCCGACCGTAGTCAAGTATGTCCATGTAGAAGCAGGAATACACCAACAAACACCGAACGCGATGCCCCCTAATGAAAACCAACTAAATGCCAATGCCCAATAGCCATCATGCAATGCACTGTAGAAAATCTCTGCTTAGAGCGCCTTATGCAAACGCTCTGTTCGTTCAGTCATGAATACCATCAAATCTTACCCGACACCATCCACTAGACCATAGAGTCCGGGATGTCGTACGGGGGTGGAGCCCGCTGCTGTGTCGGTTGTTGGACGACATCGAACTGAGGGATCCATCTTCGTACGATTCGTGGTGTTTCATCCTGAATAACCTCCTCTTTCCAATTCAGAACGTCCCACTGCTCGGCAATGGTATACCGGTGTGGTGTAGACAGACGAGACTGGATCTCGCGAGCATTGGGAACAATCTCGGAGCGAACAGCTTCTACGGCACGAATACGCCTTGCTTCCCGCTCGGCCACAACGTCCACCACCGCATGATACCGATCTTGTGCTGTGTTCCAACCGGAAACACCATTGCTACCAGATGTCAAGACCTGACATAGTTCATCAAATGGTAAGTTGAGCAAAATGCGTGACAAGATAGATGAGCATTTTGCGGGTTCGCGTGACGAGAACACCCCATCATCTGGGTACGCGGCAGGAAGATCGCCGAACTTGATGCTAGATAGACGAGTCTGTTTCGGGGCTTGGCGTGTAGTTGTGCCTCTAGCGATAGCGGGGACTACCTTATCGGTGGAGAGTGCACGTGTCGGTGTGGTAGTGGTAGCAGCGCTCATCGGAATTCGTGCAGTCTTTGGTGTGTCCAGGACCGAGGTATCGAGTTCGAAATTAGGAGGAAACTCGGCGATCAAGAAATTCAGGATGCCAGACAGAAGAATCTTAGTCTCGGACCCGTATCCGAATTCTAGAAATGTAGTGGGCAAGGCTGCCTCTGGCTCAGCCTTGTGATCGAAATGTCGTTGAATTGTGTTCTCCAGCACAAAGCCCAAGGCTACCTCTACCGTGTCCCAAGTGAGGCTGCCTGCAGCAATTTCTAAGCCCCGAATTAACACGTCGCGCATTGCGAGAATGTGGCCCGCGGCGGCATAGCCCAGGCAAAAACTAATTCGTTCAGCTGGATTGCCAGCGAAATCCATTCCGTCACCTCCATTGCTCATTATAGCAGGAAGTTGGAAAAGTGGATGGAGATATAAATGCTGGACGGCCATCCACCAGGCGTCCGACCGCAAGTATGAGTCATCGATTTCCATAGTGATGGTGTGAGAGCCTCGATCCTTTGCACGGGCAGTCAGTATGTGCTCTTTCAAGGCAGGGCTACGAGCTAAAATAAGCTTGTGTCCACTGATTTTGACGGGATGGTGGCGACCCTTGGCATAGATAAGCTCCAGAACGCAGTCAGCGAGTTCTCCATTATCGAACAGACTTCTAACGTAGCGAACGCCCTCCATCACATCATCCTCGGCTACGTTGAATGGTCGTGGGACGGCTTGTGGAGGTATGAACGGAGGGAAGGGTCCAGGGGGGTGCGGGTGGGCGGCAGGGTGCTCGCGGTGCGGGTGAGGAGCAAATGAGCCGTTGGGCGGGTAAGGAAGACCAGCATTCTCAACCCCGTTAGGCTCACCAGATGTATGAGAACCGTGGAAGCTATGGGGTGTGGGTGGTCCGTAGCGACCGGCCCCTGGGGGTGGTGCTTCAAAGTGACCAGGTGGAGTAGGAGTTGGCACCGCTCTTACCCCATATCCGTTCATGGTCGGCATAGGCATAACATCTCCTTGAAAATGGGTATTGATGGGTGCAGGAAAGCCATTACTGTTTGATTGGGTATGGTGATGGCCATTGGGGGGTGGATGACCACGAATCTCGCCATTGATGTGAGGAAGCGGAGGTGGCATGAAACCACCAGGAAGAGGTATCGGAGAGGGCGTATGAGAGCCGAAGCCACCGAACATGATACCACCCCCGTTACTAATCTGACGACTGTGCTGGTGCTGATGCATATGATGCGGAGGTGGAGCACGAAAAGTAGCAGGGTGGTGATGTCGGTCGACTACATGCTGTGGGTGCTGTAGCGGGTGGGATGGAGTTGGGAACGAGGACGCAAACTCAGGTTTAGTCGTTGAAGTCGCAGATTGGGGCTGAGAAGTATACGGCGAGCCACCATTTGCGCCTATTAGGTGTGAGCGAGGGAATGTTTCAATTAGGTTCCGGGGAGAGAAAGGGTCGCGATGGGACTTACCTCGAGTCTCTCTAGCTCCATAGCCGGCGCCGGTATTGGACTCTGTATTGGCATGGCCAGCACCGTTTACCTGTAATGGAGATAGATGGGATTGCTGCTCGGGTTCCAGGGGAGACGTGACGGCAGGCGCGGGCTTCTCCACATGTTGAGTCTCGACTTCGTTCTCGGAATTCTTGGTTGAGCTGAGTGGATCATGAGAGACGAGGGCAGCCTCGAGGGAAGGAGCGGGAAAGTTATTGGACGAGGTCGAGGCAGTCGGCGCGTGCTTGGTGGGCGACCTAGCAGCAGCGTTTCTGGTGCCATTGGATTGTTTGTTCATGTAGGGTAAGGGAATAGCAGGGACGACATGTTGTCTGTTGGCCGGGGTGGTGGCGGCGGGCGTCGGCGCAGAAATCTGTTTCTTTGTATGGCCGGAAGCAGATCTTGCAGGCTTCGGCTGAGCCATGGAAGACGGCGCCATGATTATAATGCGTGTGTGCGTATACCTCGTCGCCAGCGCCTGGAAAGACAGGACGGCCGAGGTGTGAGCGGTCGTTGCGGAGCTAATGCTGCTGGCTGGCTGCCTATTCAAATCTGCTTTGCAAAGCTAGAGGGAAAACGATGATCAAGACCAAGAGAAGGTATCTGATTAGCAAATCAAATTATAGGCTGGAGAACGAAAAATTATTGAGTCCGGTTCGAGATTCGCCGTGAGGCAGAGGTGATGATGGCGCTAAAGGCAATCCAAGCTAGGCGACTCGACTATGGCCGTGACCGCACACCGTGAACCAGGACCTGAAGCTGGCGACTCAACCCGAGCTCAATGGTGTCATGAGCGATGGGTGCACCATACCCAGTCAATGCGTTTACAACACCGCTTCGCCGACAAGGGGCAAGGCTAGTCCAGCAGGTAAGGTACGTAAAAGTAAGTACGAGGTAGCGGAAAGATAGAGATGACAGGCTATGCTGTTGCACGTTTGGAGAGTAGTCAAACGGCCGAAAACTGTTGGCTGTTGGGATGCAAGGGGGATGGAGTTATAGAAAAGAGTGGTAGTGTGGTAGAGTGGTACGTAGGTCTGCAATGAGAGCTGAGAGATGGCTCTTGGATAGATAGATAAATGGCCGACTGCAACAGCACCGAGATATGTATGGACTATTCCACCGTTGCAGGCTGGTGAGCCGTTGTGGTGATATCGGACTGGGGAAAGAAGGTAGAGGGACGGAGATGGAGATGGGGATAGATGTTTGAGTGAATGAATGGATGGATGCTCTCAAATTGATCGACCAATAGGTAGGGTGGGGGAGCGTTGGTTTTGGGGGGGTTCACAGTTTGTATGTACCTGACACTCCGGGAGAGACAGAGCTATCTGTAGGTATGTACAGAGGTAGGAGGTAGGTACAGAGTGGTACTACCCGCATGTAGGTATGTACCTAATGTATGTACCTAGCTACACTGACTGCCTGCATATGTACATGTACCTGCCTAAGAACGAAAGCAACAGATGCAGATGCGAAGGAGGTCCGGGCTAGAAGTTGAGTTTTCAGGGTCTGCGGTGGTTAAGGCGGCGGGGGTGCAGCTGCTGTAAGGGGTACGAAAGGAGTCCGGAATAGAAAGGATAAGTGCAGGCGCGCAAGATGTAGAGCGCATGTACTACTGTACCCTGTAGTACCTAGCCGATGAGATCCGAAGGTTTGAAGGAGCGGAGAGGGACAAGGAATAAAAAAAAATATTTCATTGCTTTCGCCGATGCTGTTACTGCCGCTAACTAGTGTACCTAGCTTTCTTTCTTAATTCAGCTCGACTGAGACCCCACTTGCTCATACCCTTTTCCTTCAGCCGAAAACAGAAACAGAAATAGAAAGCAGACACGCAACACAACTGGCAGTCAGATTTGTCTGGCATGACACTGCAACATCATAGTTTTGGCAGCCATGTCTCATCTACCGTATCCGCTTAGAAATCCAGGCCCAATGGCGACGTGCACCCGTGGCTGCCTGTCTGCAGTCTGGGAAAGGGGAAAGACAAAAAACGCGGTGACCTCATCGGCCACGGCACTTGCATTAGTCATTGCAAAACAGATTCGCCGGGATGTCTTGGCGGGCTGGAACAGCTGTGGCTGAAGCTACCCCATGCCCTTAGGTATTTCAAGCCACAACCCAGTAACCCCGCCATTTGACAACAAGAGCCGCCTTGGATGTAACTTTAACCAAAAGCCAATTCCCTCATTGCTAGGATTCAAATAATAGGTATTATTCACTCTGCTTAGTCCTTCGAAGGTCTACAAGATGTATTTTCAAGTGGCCGTCAAACATAGGGTTAATATCAATGTAAGTCATGTGCAAGAATATTAACCCAGCGCATCACCAATCACAGGGTCCTTGGATCTTCGCCTAGGTACGTCACGGTTCCCAGGTACCTGGATAGTCTCATTTGCCTACCGCAAACGACCATACATACGACTTGTGAAACACCCCGGATCTGCTCATTCCAGAAGCATGGAAATGCTAGGGGTCTGGAACTCTATAGAGACATCTTAAAACTCTCATTTGTGCACCTTCAACTTTGTTTTATAATTGGAAGACGTGTATGGGTTAGGTACCTATTGATTGGTAACCAATATGCTAGGCTTCCGTTCTTCTCGCGCCTAATTTTGTAAAGCTACCCGATATCTTGGTTATCTGAATCTAGCTAACTTGAATGTTTGATAATATAACCTCACGAGTGCTGCAGATGCATCGGCGGTTCTTAGGTTCAGTTGAAATATATTCCTACATGTTTTTTTACTCCTTTTTGTCACGCTGAGACATCCATTGACATGATTTCGCGCGATTCTCTGGCGCAAAAAACTGCACACCTAAGTCTCAATAGGAGCAGATTCGTGATAGCGGCCTCCAGCCGGTTCAAAGTTGGCCAGGACGGCATCAATCTGCGCCATCTCATCATCCGTAAGATCAACCACCTTGCTGTTCTCATTCACCCTCTCCACCGTAGTAGAACCAGGGATGGGGATGATTCTGGGCATGCCTGGACGCTTCGACACCGCCCTTGTCCAGTTAATGGCAAGCTGAGCTGGCGTGCAGTTCTTCTTCTTGGCGAGCTCTTCGACTTGTTCAACTAGCCGCAGGTTCGCCTCGAAGTTACCTGGTTGAAAGCGAGGGAACGAGAAACTCTTGAAAAGGCCATCCTTGACGTCGTCGACTGACTTAAGCTTGCCTGTTAACATACCTCTGCCGATCGGCGAGTACTGTAGCTCCCTACGTTAGTTATCTATATATTGTGATATTGACCCCGTCTAACATAGAAAATGACTTCAAAGGTTACTTACTGCGATAATAGGAATATCGTATTGGGCGCATGCAGCAGCGACACCGTTCTCAAGAATATCAGTAGAAAAGCTACAGTGCGACGAACGTTAGTTGGGATTCAGCGAGCCAAATGGCCGAAGTCTTGCGTGCGCAACATACAGCGAAAGTTCAAGCTCCACGGCCATTATTTTGATATGCTTCGCAGCCTCGTGAATTGTCTCAGCGCGCACTTCCGAGAGTGATATGCCACCCAACTTGCCCGTGTCGATGTATTCCTTCTGTATCAGCTTGAAGGTCTCTTCCATCGGGACATTCGGATCGCGTCTGGCGAATTCAAACATGTCGAGCTTTTTCCGGCCCTTGAGCTGTGCAATGCATGTATCCAGGGTCCTCCGCGTGTTTTCTGGTGACGCGTCCATCGTATGGGTCTTGGGGTTCAGACCACCTTTGATGCAGATGAGCACCTTGTCGGCATCCTCTGGATATTTCTCGAAGTATCTCTCGAGAAGTACTAAAATTTTTGGTTAGAGATTGTCTTGTTCAAGGAAAAGCCTGGAGTGATTATAGCATCATTTGAATGTGACTGTGGAATTTACTAACCTAAGCTATTATATTCTGGTGTTCCGTAGAATTCACCACCGTTCCAGAAGTTGCCTATAATTGCGTTAGTAACTATGTATCCAATATATATAGGTTGACAGTAACTAAAAAGGGGACGGGGCAGGGAGATGTTTAGAACGTATGCAGAGGCAACTATTAGATGAATACTTACATCCATCCTTGAGCGCAGCACGCATTGCCTCAAAAGCTTGTTCCTGGGAACAGGGTGTAGCTCGCCAAGTGAATCCCATGAGGCCAAAGCCAATAGGTCCGACTTCTTTGCCGAGAACTTCAGGCATCTTAGTTTGGTGTTTACGATTTTGTTATGAATCTAGAGACGAATGTTGGTCAAAACAGAGTTGTGTGTTGTAGTGTTCCGTGTGCAATGCAGGTTACAGAGTCAGGATCTGGACATTTCGAATCTCCCACTCTCAAAATTATATAGCGAACGGCCACTCTATGAAGCGGAGATAAAATCAACATCATGGAACATGTTTAAGACCGCATATACCAAACATCTATGACACAATAATCGGTTTTATTGTCGATCGGACGTCCATTATCTCCTGGTGATCGCTGTGAGCCGGGGTGAGACTTTGTTGGCCAATCAAACTGGCCAAATCCCCAAGAATCTGCCCTTTTTAGAAAATGGAAAATGTCAAGCTTTCCGGGGATGGCGGACTTAAAGATGGATAGCCCCAGCTGGACCCCGCGGAGTCCATTTGCCGTGGCGGCAAAGGCAGATCTCGGCTCGCACGTGTGAGTGGATATTCCGCTACTTCATAAGTAGCGTGTTCTTGTTGATTTCAGCTCGTTAAAGCTGTAGATTGGCCAATTATGCAACTGAAATACTTGCAACTTTACAACTCCTGCAAGTTTCTTCTAATATTTTCTCAAGAGGTTGGCAAAACAGCAATGTCAAGAGACAAGATTCCGACTATGAACGTTAATCATAATTGTGACCCTAGAATCAACGTATAACCAAGCACACTCACCTTGAGGCATAGTACTTCATTGGATTCAACGTGTAAATGGCAATGGCAATGCCACGATTGTGATACCTAACGTAGGTGATGTTTCCAATCAGCCTCAAGCTGTGTGACCAGGGCTTATATAAAAGGGCTTAAAAGAATAAATTCAATATACATAGATCTTGGGTCGGTAATCTGCCTGCTTTCTAATCAAGCTCTGATCTAGCTCTCCTTTACAGCTAAGTTAGGGTCTCATGATCTCGCCGACCAATAGCCGCTGTATCTATCTATCTGTATATTGACGGCTCCCTGCTAGTCCTTGCTGTGTGATATGCCGACTCGTCGCGTATTGCGGTTTGAAGGAGTATTCCGCATGCTCTGGTTTTACATCATGCTAGCATGCTATTCTCGATTATTACACTTATAGCAACATCTCGATTGGAAAACTCACACGATGCTATGGCTTATACTCTGGGGAACGCGATTCCCCCAACCCGATCGCGCGGAAGTGGTCGGGTAGGAAACAACGAGCAAGCTTTACAGAATGCGGATCTAGGTTACGCCTCCTTGCTAATAAACAGTTCTCATCACTTTCCGAGCTCAGGCACCAAGGAAGGTGTTGGGACTTGATAGTTATACACTCATGGCTGAACCTTAATGGAATTGCCTGTTCCCTCAAGAACCCGAGATCTAGAGGGAATCATGCTCGATCAACTATAGCAAAGAGATTATTCATTACCGTAGCCAATAGCATATCGCCCATAAAATCACTTTGATATATCTTCGTTCATCATTGTCACTATTCTGTTCATCATGCTAACCGCATCAGAATTCTTGCCACTGCCGAAACTCGACGGTTTCGTGCTCCCCGCCCAGATTCCATTACTACTTTCTAGCCTGCTCTCGATGAGAGATGCCCCGCATATCAAAGTCGAACGCAAGAGTGAGGAATCCATCGCGGACAGTATTTATCAACTCCTTGTAAACGCTTTCATGTATCACAGCGACTGGATAGACCCTCTCAACCTCACTCTCAACATGCCCTTCTGGACACGCATCAGCGAAGAGAGCGGTATCGAAAGGGCTACTGCTCGACGTCTACTCATGGGCCTTCTGGATGCTCGCCGTGAATACAACGAACAACGACCAGGCGAGCCCTATAAGGATAATCTAGGCTACTGGGCCGATCTTCTGTGTGAGTATCAGGAAGAGCTTTTCAAGAAACATGGTCTCATCTACCGACCCGTCACTACGATACCACAAGCCGCGAACGCCAAGCGGGAGCCTGAAAGCGACGCAGACGAACATGTTATCAAGAGACGGCGTTTTTCCGAAACTTACTCCATCGCATCTCGTCCCTCTAAAACTCATTCCGCTGGACATCGTTCTACTGTATCTCGTTCTGTTGAACCTCGTTCCGTCAAATCTCGTTCTGCTGAACCTCGTTCAGCCGAATCTCATCCCGTTAGAACATATCATCAATTTCGCTCCGAACCTCAATCCCCCCAATCGACAGACTTCCCACAGCCCAGTGCCGATCTTCTGAGACGTATTCAGGAAGCGTGGAACATGAAGGCGGAGATCGCCGACATGGAAAAGCGGCTGCCGAGAATACTCAACGACCCCGAAGTGTACGAGCAGGCAACCGTAGCATTAGAAGACTTCAAAAAAATTCTTGACAACAAGTTGAAACACATTCGAGAAGAACACCGCGAATTCCTTAATCAAGCCGGACCTTTCGATGATGGCGAGGAAAGTTCACAGTCTCCAAAAGTGAAGATCGAACAAGAAACAGACGATGAAGCAGTCTTAACTGGAGCTGAGCTAGTTATGCCGTCTATAGAAAGCCCCGATCGCGATATCTCACAAGACTGGGATGCCGATGAAAGTTCATTGACTCCAACAACGAGGTCTGGGGAAACACACAATGAAGCAGTCATGACTGAGACTGAACAAGTCATCCCATCTACAGAAAACCGCGATCGCGATACTTCGCGAGACTTCTATAACGCGTTTCGAGAGGCACAGCGCGAATACTTTGATCGAGTCGGAGCTCTAGGTGATGGCGAGGAAGGTTCGGTGTCTCCAGTAGTGAAGATCGAAAAAGATTCGGACGATGAAGCAGTCTTGACTGGAATTAAGGAAGTCATCCAACCTACGGAAAGCCCCGATCGCGATATTTCGCGAGACTTCTATAACGCGTATCAAGAAGCACGGCGCGAATACCTTAATCAAGTCGGACCTCTGAGTGATGGCGAGGAAGGTTCGGTGTCTCCAGTAGTGAAGATCGAAAAAGAATCAGACGACGAAGCAGTCTTGACTGGATTTAAGGAAGTCATCCAATCTACAGAAAGCCCTGATCGCGACGTCTCGCAGCACTTCTATAACGTGTTTCGAGAAGCACAGCGCGAATACCTTAATCAAGCCGGACCTCTAGGTAATGGCGAGGAAAGTTCAGTGTCTCCAGTAGTGAAGATCGAAAAAGAATCAGACGATGAAGCAGTCCCGGCTGAAACCGAGGAAGTAATCCAGCCTACAGAAAGCCCCGATCGAGACAACTCCCAAAGCTCTTCAAGTTATTTTGAAATTAGTTCAGGAAGTTTGATCTCGGACTCGTGACTAGGGTTTGGAGATGGTAGGTCGTTAAGGACGTGATTAAGCTGGTGTAGGTACAAATGGTTATATTAAGGGGCCCCGCCCTCCTTATTATAAAATTAATTGAAAGAGGGAGGAATATCCTGACGTTGAGAAGGAGTAGGCGTGGCAATAGAGTGAGAGGATGATGGAAACTGGCCGGTCAGAATATAGGTAATTGTGGGCGAGATGGTTGTTCGCTGATTGTCTAGCTCAGTGGTTGTGGCTCATACAATAGTGTGATACGCATGAACGATAGATGTTACAATAGAGATTACAATAGAGGTTACGTTACTTGTCGTTTTACGATACGCGCGATGTTACAAAACGGGTGAGTTACTTCTGTCTGGTGTTTCTTCCTGTGGTAATGCCAACGGTTAGTCAGTCGCATGGAATTTGATTGTAGAACTTGTGTGAAGTGATTATCGAGGAATGAACTAAAATGTGGGTATAATTGTGACTATATTCATCTATAAGTTTTGCATAATGTATATACGTACGATGCCTACTAATACTACGATTCGCAGTCGGAATATGGAACTGGGCGGGCGGATCGAGGCAGGATCATAGGAAGTTGATTCCAACGCCGACCTGTAAGCCTTTCCTGCTCTCTTCGCCTAGACGTGTGACGAGGGGCAAGCTAAAGTTAAGCTCGAATCTTGCAACAGGATGTGCGTAAACTAGGCCCACGCCGGCGGATATGCTAGGCAAGCCGGTGCCGACCTCTTTCGTGGCGGATAACATATTGTTCAAGACTGAACTGGCGGTCATACGCTGCCCAGAGGCGGTATCATTGCTCTTGGTCTTGTTCCTCATCGCTACCGATCTGCCACCATTGGCGAACAGCTGAATTCGGAAGGGTGAGTCGGGGCCCACTCTAGGCAAAGGGATGAGCATGTTCACGCTGCCGGCAGCGAAAACATCTCCCCCAAGGGCGTCGGCGCCGTCTCTCGGGCCCAAGCCACCTAAAGAGAAGCCGCGGACATCTGTAGGGCCACCCAGAGTGAACCGATCGTTAAGTCGACTGGGAGAAGCCCCATTGAAACCGAAGGATAGGGGTAGAGGATACAGCATTCCAGCTCGGAGTCCGCACCCGATAGATACACCAGAGGGCCCTTTCAATCCCGGTATGGGTATCGGAACGGCGCCGGCAACTTCCATTTCACTTTTAGAGAAGCCTACGTCTCCCTTTAGTGGACCCCATCCAGCAAGCTCAGTAGTTGTTTTCACCATGTAGCCGTTCTGTGGCAGCATAGGGTTGTCTCTACGGTCTCGTTGGAAAAGGTATGTAATGGCGCTTTTGACCGAGTCTCCGGCGTCGCCACGTACGGTAGGACTTGCTGTGCCGGCCAAACCAGTTAACTGCCTCCACGTGCCGGAATAGCCCACCTGGAACCGATCACCATTCTGTTTTGCCCAGTTTAACCTGAGCCCGCCACCTTTGAGGAGCTCCTCGTGACTTGCCCAAGGCTTGTGAGTACTACTGGCCAGTCCATCTACGCTGAATCTTAGGTTGGGATTGCTATTTATTGGAGTGGAGAATTCAGCGCTATACGCCGACCGGGTCCTCGTGCCTGCGGAAGCGTTCACGGACAAGAATTCGGCTCCACCGAAGATATTCCTCAAGAGCATGGTTCCATAGGCGGAACCTTCTGTATTACCCAAATCCGTGCCTGTCTTCAACATCAACCGAGATTTCTCCCGAACTCGAAGGGAGACGTCAAGGTCGGTCGGAGAGGTGGTCGGGTCGAGATGGGGAGGCTGAGAGAGGTGTACAGTGATTTCGGGGTGGAAGATGTCTTGAGACAGGGAGGTTAGCATGCGTTTGCTGCTATTCGGAATGCGGTTATCGTCGCCATACCAAATTTCTCCAACGTCGCGACAGCGCCACCAACCTCCTGAAGGAGGTTGGCCAAAGTGTAGTCGGCATTGCGACTGTCCTCCACTAGGGGTTGGAAGAGAGGGTTGAGGAACGACTTCCGGGTGTTCTTAGCGCCGTGAATCTGGATGGACGAAAGGGTGACAGGTAGCGTTTGGTTTTGCGAGAGCTATATAGTTAGTAAGTGTAGACCGGTAGAGCGACTGTCAAGACATGCTAACCAGCTGGGCTAGTCGCTGGGCGGATTCATTCTCGTGAGGATGTGTCCTTTCTGAGACTGCTCGTTGCTCTACGGAACTGGCCTCTTTCTTGAGTAAGCTCTCGAAGACCTGGGGACGTAGTCTGGTTAGTAATTGGTGTACCGACGAACAGGAGGACGGGCACAGCTTGCATCGTCGTCTCCGGGAGAGGAAGCCCGAGCCATAGCAGCTAGTGGAGGGACCGTCTGGCCCAGATGTAACTAGGTTGTCGTGGATCAAGGATATGTTGCAGTTAGGCACACGAGCTGAGGAAGCTCTTAATAAATCAGGTAAGTTAGCTAAGTCATCAGCTGTAGATGTTACCTAGCCCTAGGGGTCCTTGTGGTGGCTAGTTCAGAACTTTCAGGTACCCGATAGCGGATGCTTTGTGGCTGGTGAGTACCACTAGACACCCGGACCCCACACTCCGTCCCCTATCGCCGCTAAAGTACATGCGCCCGCAAACCCAGAGTGGGCCACAGCCGGGTCAGGCAAGAAGTCAGGCCCCAACGCCGAAGGTTCTTTTCAGATCCACTCTAATTCATGGCCGACAGGGAACAGCCTTATTGCTTTTCCAAATCGCCCCGACCCTACGCTCCATAGTACTACGCTGCATACCACGAGACTCCCCTCCTCTCACACTACACATTAGGTCATCACCAACAACTATAGCTGCCTCATCTCTCATCTATCATCGTCAATCACTCGACGCTGCTCTTACGCCTCCTGCACTCTTGATACCGTTCGCGGCCGCTATTACGGGTCTTGCGCCGCCTCCCTACCCGCCAAGGGACAGATTTCATTTGCGATCTTTGACATAGTTGAAAGGAATTAAGTCCGATGGCTAGCAAACAGGCGACTAAGCGCGTATGTCTTCACTAGCTCTCTCTGCAATGCACTATGCACCTGCATATCTGTTGGCTAACAGCGTTCATTCGTAGTTGGCGCGTGAATACAAGACCATCTCCGAAAACCCACCGCCCTACATATCAGCTCACCCTTCTGAAACCAACATTCTAGAGTATGTGCACATGCAAATCCCAAGGCGCTTGTCTTTGTCCTAACAAAGCCCAGGTGGCACTATATCATTACAGGACCCGAAGACACTCCATACTATGGCGGACAGTACTGGGGAACCTTGATCTTCCCACCCAACTACCCCTTTGCCCCTCCAGCCATTCGAATGCACACACCGTCCGGCCGGTTCCAACCCTCAACTAGACTATGTCTCTCTATCTCTGACTTCCACCCGAAGTCCTTCAACCCAGCATGGGAAGTGTCAACCATTTTAATTGGTCTGTTGTCATTCATGACATCAGAGGAGATGACAACCGGCTCGGTGTCGGCTACAGCGCGGGAGCGCAGAATGTATGCTGAGCGGTCACGGTGGTGGAACTCAACAGGAGGTGGCTCACATGTCAAAAACCCGGCGCAAAAGGGCAACGTCAAGGCCGGTGATGGAGGTGCCAAGTTCCGATCAGAGTGGTCTGACGTCGACAAGGAGAACTGGAGGTGGATAACCGAGAAGAATATCAACCCAGCTACCGGAGAGCCCATCCGCACCTCGTGCGGGCCAGCACTGGGGACAACAAGTAGGGGAGGCCAGACACAGACTGTGGTCGACACAGTGGTTCAGCAAAGAGATGCTGGCACTGGGTGGCTAAGCCGTAACCGGCTTCTAGTCATGGGTGGAGTGATATTCGTTTACGTGTTGATAGCTCGCCTTCTGGGCGAGGCAGAGGATGCATAGAAAGAGCTTGGAGAAGTGTAGCCTGCGCGTGACCACCAAGCTGGCTCGGCTATCCGCCGTCCAGGTTCAAGTGGGCGGCTCTCAGCTATCAGCAATCAACAATTGGGAAGCGGTGACGTTTTGTGCTCACCGAGGGGCTCATTCAACACGCACAACGCATCTGTTTTTGGTTTCCTAATCAGTTATAGGAATTTTTTACCCTCATTTTTCAGGGAGGTTGTAGGAGATAAGGCAACATTTTCTATGTGTTTGCGTCTGGATTTTTTGTATGATACATCTGGTGGAAGACTTTCGGGATAGACAAGCGAATCGATTTCTTTAGAATTACTGCACATCTGTTGCTACCCACTATGACCAAATACTTCTCGTTGCAGTTAGGTTCCAGAACTGTCTGGATAAGACAACCACGAAGTCTTAAGTCTGGCGCACATCCATGACAAGGGAGAGGCGTAGGAACCTGACAAGGAGAAGAAGTTTAGTACCAGCTAGCATAAAACTCTTGTGTATCTGCCTGGTTATGTCTTTGTTCCTATCTACTTGAGATAAACACTCTCATATGTAGTGTTAAGTTTGGCTTATTATAACAAGGGGTGGAAGTCTATGTATGGCCTAGGTGAATATTCAAATTGTAATAGTCTACTCGGGCGTCCAGGAGGCCATCCTGACTTGTTCTGTATTACCTGTTTTTGTGATCAGCCAAACATGGGTAGCTGAATATGCCGGTCTGCCGCCTGGACACTTGCATTCTACTTATCAGATTCTTTAATCTGATTCCTAGTTCACGTGCCTACTTGACTCATGTTTGTGAAGTGGTTAGTAACATCTTAATAAATCTGACTTATAACTGCAATCACAACGTTTTGATTGTTACATGGTGAACAGGAGTAAGGCTGGAGTGTAGCTGAGAAGACAATCTGAACTGACTTGTGCATCAAGGGAGCCATAAACATCTTGAACCCTATCTGGCTGCGTGAGAGACCCAAGCAGACGTGCCTTTGTTGGTCAGCTCCCGTGCTTTGCCTCATATCTCTTGCTTTTGGTAGGCACTCACCACAACATTCAACTTGTAATGCAAGGGCAATTTATTTACCTACATCTGCCGACTAGGTAGGTACCTTAAAAGAAAATAATACCTACCTCTAGCTCTTTCCGCAGTGGAAAGTGATAAACTTGGTTAAGCTCCTTCCCCTCTAATATTTTACATACAATGTACCTGCCCACTCAGGCAGTCTAATAATAAAGATATGTACATGTGGGTTTTTGCGCCAACAACATGTGCTGGATCATCCAGGTATCTATCATAAGCATGTAGGTAGACAGGTGCTGCACATGTAGGTGCCTGCCTCCTGAATTTTGTGACCTCGCTGGATCCATCTCACAGCCCGAAGCAAATCCAACTGTACCTAACACATAGCTGTCTGGATGCCTTTACCCATCTTCATCTTCATGCCTGCTCAAAACACACAACAATAAAGACCTCCCCTCCGTTATAAGCATTCACACGCAGACAAGTCTACGCAACCAGACACATATCAACGTTACTACAAATTCTTGTTGTCCTTGCAGCTGTAGGCCTACTGTGTATGAACAGCTGGTCCTCAGGTATGTGTATAACCATGACCTCAAACGCTGGCAACATACTGTAACCCTCTTCCCTTGTTTGTTTGGTTAGGGCTTGGTTGGCTGTACCCGCAATCTACGATATGAAGACATTTATTTTCCCCTCCTCCCATGTTTCTGATACCCTTCTATCCACAACGATCTGTCCATGTCTTTCCATATGGGAACTTGCCTAATTTACAAATCCTCGTTCTGATTATTTCCTACGCTACCTTCTCATCTCTGAACGCGTTGAACTACCCTCCCCTTCGTTGTTGCAAGCAAGAGACCTCATCGACAAGCAGCCTGACTTGATGGTCTGCCCACATTCCTCTCTCAAACACCTATAGATTCATTATCAACACTGAGTTGAACCTCTGAGTTTATCCCTTTTAAGTTGCTCTATTAACTTGAGAGAGTTTCCCTCAATGTCTGTCATATCCTATTTGTTTCAGCTTCTCACGCTATCACACCCTTTCCCGACAGTTCTGCACTCAAGAAGCATAGCCTGCCAAATTCCCAACCTTACACAACCAACCTTGCACTCCCCTTCGTTTAAATTTTAAATGGCCCCTCCACTATGACTGCTGTTCACAGCTATTTCTGACTGATATGCAGATCCCCACCTTCGAACCCTTGTAGCTGTTACTTCGGCCATGGCATCTGTTGAGGAATCGATCTCTCCTATTGAGACAATAGAGACCACAGATCACAAGGAACCAACGCCTACAACTCCTCGCGCCCTAACTCCAATCCCCGAGACGGATACTTTATCCGAGAGTCCAGCTACTAGCTTCCATCCAGATGCCGATTTAGAGGTTGTCATTACCAAGGCTAATGGCGAACACACCACCTATATCGTCTGCGCATCTGCTCTGGCCTGTGCCTCTCCTATTTGGCGTACCATGTTGTATCAAAAGGCTGCATGTGACCGTGGCGCCAACAATGGCACAAAGCAGGATCGGTCCGAGACTATGAAGCTTACCGGTGACCCAGAGGCAATCGGTGTACTTTTTCGCATCATCCATTACGATTTCAAGCATGTCCCAAAAGAGCCTACACTTGATAAAATGTTTGAGCTTGCCAAGAGCGTGTGTCAGTACAGGTGTGCCCATGTCTTGTATCCTTGGGCTGGACAATGGGTCGCAAGTCTGACCAACTTTGTGGCCGAGGTTGACTGTTACTCGGAATGCCACAAGGCTCTCCAGTGCGTTTCTTTTCCTTTCCTGCGTCCCTCTTTCTGTGGGCCCTAGAACCTTGTGGTGATCTTCAGAGGTTGCAAAGTACTAACTCCCGAGGTGTGGTAGTGTTGCCTGGACTTTTGGCGAGCTAAAGTTATACCGAGAAACTGTTGACGCCCTTATCGTGAGCGCCAAAATCGACGGTAATGGCAAGATTGTGAATATCTCTGGACAGCCTCTGGAGGATATGATAATGCCTCATGAGCTTCTCGGTATGGTCCACATTCATCGTACCTACTAATCATGATAGAAACTAATGTCAGATAACAGAGGTCATTACCGAAACTCGTGCTTCCACGGTTGCAAAGATCCTCGATGCTGTCAAGGCACCCATTGAGGTCCTCTCATCCGGAGAACAAAACCAGCCCAGCATGTATTGCAAAGTTGGCAAAGACAGCCAGGCATGTGAGATTATGATGCTAGGTTCGGTTATTCCTGCACTCACCAAGGCGGGAATCTTTCCTGTCCCAAAGCCTAAGAATTTTACCGGCAGTATTGAAGCCCTGAAGAATAGTCTTGACAAAGTTAAGACAATTCCTTATGTTGGAAAAGAATGGATGCCCCATATGTCACATGAAGGCTGTAATCTTGGCTTCCGCGAGTCCGTCATGACCTGTTTGAAGGAGATGATGGTACCATTAGGTGCCGGCATCAGTAAGTAACCTCATGCACAGTCTATATTATCTTTCCTATCACTCACGGCAATTCGCAATGGTGTGAAGCGATCGAATTTTATGGGTTGAGAACATTGGAATAGATTATCTGCTGATTATTTCCAAAACAGTGAGTTGGATGTCCGATCAGGCCAACATATGCGGCATTAAAGCAACAAGAGAGCTAGAAAAGTGGCGGCAGAGGGCCGAAGAGTCTTTGTCTGAGCATCTTACGAACTCTCGTCCTGTACAGCATCTAGAAAAGCAAGACCAAGAGGAGTGTGGTGGTGACCGCGATAGCGAGAGCACCAAGGATGATCAACAGGAGAACTTGCAGAACGGCAAATTCTAGGCACTGATACTTCAATTCTCTGACCCAATCTACTAGATCAGCAAGTTGTCGGACTCTAGTTGTGAGAGTATACACCTGTAAATTAGTCAGATAGGTATGAGGTAGTAACTGTGTTCGCTTACTTAGCACGGGCACCAGGTGCCGGAATCATATCACCATGTGCAGAAAACACTCGGGGGGAGGAGTGGGGTTGTGTATGTAGATTGAGAACTGATATGGCCTGTACTGGGAAGACTAATGGAAAAAAAGGGGTCTGTGGCATATAAAGAAGAATTTCGATGAAGACATCGATGTGACCATTGAGTTAATCTGTTCGATTAGGTTTGAACATCTACTCGTAGCTTGCGTTTCCAAAATAGGATAACGTGAACAGTTTTGCGTGCTTCTGAAGAAGAAAGCTTTACTTAAGCTCCGAACATATATGACCAAGGCCGGCATTTACTACAGTTATTTTCTTACTTGGAAAAAGAGCCGAAAAGATTTAGTAAAACTCACAAGTTCAACTATTAACAATAAGAAATAAATTGGCTCGGGTGGACTTACCTACCCCTGAGCCCTAGCTAAGGAGGTAATCAGGCCTTTTACATATCTAAAACCAGCAAATATTAATAATTTCAATATGGAACCACTGAGCCAATTAGAACGCAACTCACTCAAAGAGATAATGTAGAAAATCAATGGAAGATAAGGTGAAAACCTGGATGTATTGCGGGGGGTTGAGTTGCCTCCTCTGCCTTCGACATGTATGTTAACTAGCCCATCTATTGCCCGAGTCTTAGCTGACCACCCGCACTTCTTTTGTATGCACCAATCGTGGCTAGCTCAACATTTGTCACAAGGGCTAGAGTACCAGGGCCTGGAAGGGTATTTAATCTTGTAATAATCTTCTTGGGCGTCAAGGAGGCATAGAAGTGTAAGTTTCTCTCTTGAGCCCAGCGGCGAATCTCGGGTTTTTATATACGAATGGGTTCGCTTTTCAAGAAATTAAATCACTCCAGATCATCCAAATCAAGTAAATCTAGATTATCCAGATCAGTCAAGTCTATACTGCAATTGTCATGTTTGCTTAAGTCCACAATAATAGCAAACACAATATCCAAGAATAGATACGCCTTGCAGATTGAGTATAGGATATCGCCAACCAGACCTTGGTATACGGGTAGTTGCATTACCCTACCCAAGGCTGGTCCGTGTGACAAAAAGTAACTGAATGTACCAAGGATTCCATTACGCTGTTTTGATTTTCATAGCCGCTAGTCTGCCTCGAAATAATGAATATGGGCAGGCTGCAAGTGTATAATCGAGAAATGAGGGCGAGGAACTCCCCTATTTAGTTGTGGGATCAAGAATCGCATCTTACTGGACATTTTGTGCAAAGACGATCTAATCAAGGGTCTTGTGATAAAACTTAGAGGCGTTGCTCACGTCAGCCTTTCATATATAAAGCTCCAGAAGTAAGAGAAAGACAGGGGCAGATTCCTAAAAGACATTTTCCAGTGAATTCATATCGCACTCCTAGTCGTGTTCAAGGCTCTAAAATTTGCCGTCGGCTTCTTTGCCGTATGGTTAGGTCGTATGGAGCCGGGTGGGTGCCTACCCGTCTTGTAGGATTGGCTGCGACGCGATGTGCCAGAAAAGAAAAACACTTCTTTAGCTTGAGGATTAACCCGATGGTAGTCATGAGATCCCTGTTCCTATCTCTATCACCGCGGCTGATACAAACAATAGTGGCGAATGATGGAGGACGCAGGAACGGCAGCAAGGAGGTTCAAGAGAGCGGAATTGAGGTCACTG
Organism: Xylaria flabelliformis; assembly: GCA_007182795.1. Taxonomy (NCBI): domain Eukaryota; kingdom Fungi; phylum Ascomycota; class Sordariomycetes; order Xylariales; family Xylariaceae; genus Xylaria; species Xylaria flabelliformis. The sequence continues at coordinate 26,695 of VFLP01000051.1, forward strand.
CGGTTACCACCAACGACGATATTACCTAGAGAGAATGATAGCGCCAACTAGAGGCTCTTATGATCGCTCGACTCCTTCGTGGAAGGAGAGTTATATATCGTCATTTAATCCTCCTGCAGAAACTGATAGTTGGGAAGGATGAAAACGTTATCCTGAGATGTGCTGTTGACGGTAGAGGGTATCTATATTGCGTATAATTACTGTGCTGTCTACTTCTCTCTTACAAGATACATTAGAATCTTTTGAGTAGGAGAGATAAACTATCTTTTAACAGCATGATAAATATATCATATATTGAAGAGATACAGGTGGCTGTTTTCGAACTTAGTCGATAGTTAGGCCAATTATAGCATAAAATATCTCAGGGGTGAAAAGGGGCTATTACATTGGAGGGCAATCTAGCGACATAGCCACCTTTACTTTAGTTTTCGCTGATTTTTTACTTTTGTCTATTTTAACCGAATTACGGTAGTATCTGATTAAGTATCTTCCCCTTAGATGTAGTGATCGTTACTGGTCCTGGATGCGTAAAAGTCAGTTGAGGGTTGAGTGGGAATGACGTTTTCTGAACCCATACTCGAATTCTCAAGACTACGAAGTTCGAGCTTATAAAGCAGCTATCTCAATAACTACTTATGCAGATAATATTGCCCTTAGTACCCTTGAAGTAGAATTGCACTCTTTGATTATGAGGGATTTTTAAGGTAGGCTGAACGTTTGCGAGCTACTGGGCCCCACACGGCGCCGAACCTCCGGACCTGGCGGGGGTGTGAACATGACAACACTTCGAGCACTAAAGTGGATTCTTTCCAAGCACACTGACTTTTTATTGCAGCTACCATACTTGAACTTGAGATAATATAATTGCTGCAAAATAACATGCGGCAAGGAGGTTTCCGATAACGTGTTTCCCGCCTGGGGACACACAGGCGCGTACTCGAATTCCTTTCGGAGCTACCTAGTTACCGGCAAAAAGTATTCCATAAAGAGTTCGACCTAACGAGTGGACGGCATAAAACGCGTCATCTCACCTTGACGAGTTCGGACCAGATTTACTTCATCTCTCACACAGAAGACGACGAAGGCCGCGTCTTATTGTAGAATAACCGCCTCTTCCCAGCTTTCCAGGTCTCGACGAGCGCGATATACGTGATGACAGCGGCAGCGACGACCCCCCACTCCCAGTCAATGGCGGTGTGCTTAAAGACAACGCGGTTGACGACGGGGATGTAAATGACGGGGAATGTGACGAGGAAGCCCGCAACGACGGCCCAGAAGAGGAAGCGGTTGCGCAGCACGGTGCGCACGACGGAGAATGGGCCGCTAAACTCCTCTGGATACATGTTGAAGAGTGAGCGGGTAAAGTGCTTGACTTCCCAAGCAGTGAATAGCAACAGGAAGCTGAGCGTTGCGAACGTCGTTGCCCGTGCGCGGTATACCGGATCGCACATCGTTGTGTACCCCTGGTTGCAGTCCGTCGAGCTCATTAGGGACACGGTCCACTCTTTCGGCCCGTAGGACACGAAGGCGAAGGCGAAGATGCATAGCGAACCCATGAAGAACCCGTACGCGAACTTGTCGAGTATGATTTCCTTTGTGAATACGCCTATCCTGAGGTTGTGGGGTGGTCGTAACATGATGTCTGGCTGCGCTTCCTCGAGCCCGAGGCCGAGCGCTAAGAAGGACGATGTGATCAGGTTGGCCCAGAGAATTTCAATTGGAGACAGCGGAAAGACCGATTGTCGGTCTTTGTCCTTGTAGGCCAGGCCGATGAGGAGCAGCAAGACTTGGGCGATGTTCGATATGAGCAGGTGAAGGATGAACTGACGTTATGGTTAGTATGAATAAGTTGCTATGGTACAGCTGCGGCATCTTACCTTTTGGATATTGTCGAAAAGCCTGCGTCCCTCTTCAACGGCGGTGACGATGGATGCGAAATTATCATCAGTCAGCACCATGTCTGCGGCTTCTTTCGCCACATCACTACCGTTGAGACCCATGGCAATACCAACATCGGCCTTCTTTAGGGCGGGAGAGTCGTTGACGCCGTCTCCGGTCATCACACAGTAAGCTCCCCGACGGTGCATCGCTTCGACCATTCGCACTTTCGTGGATGGGCTACAGCGAGCAAGGACTAGCGGAAGCTTGTCCAAAGCATCGATCTCTGCGTCGCTGAGAGCATCGAACGCAGAAGCAGGCATAATTGCGTTGGCAGCCTCGGCGGCGGTGAGGTCGGGGCCTAAAATGCCGACCTCGTGCGCAATAGCCGTTGCGGTTTTGATGTGGTCACCCGTCAACATATGAACTGAGATGCCTGCAACCTTGCACTTTTGGACGGCGCCAGCGGTTTCCGAGCGAGGAGGATCGTACAAGCCGGCGAGACCAAGAGGTGTTAAACCACTCTCCGCGGCTGCACGGCCGGTCTTGAGGCCATCGCTTTTCGGAACAGTTTTGTGGGCAATACAGAGCACACGGAGGCCTTCGGCGGCGAGGGACTCCGCCTCGGCTGTGAACTCAGCTTTCACATCATCCGGCGCGTCTAGAAGCGGCATGATTGCTTCTAGAGCGCCTTTGGTGTACACGTCGATCTCTCCGGAAGGCCTGGCATAAACAACTGTCATACGTTTACAGGAAGAATCAAAGGGGTGTTCGGTGACAAGTACTGTATTGTTCGCTTGCGAGATGGTAGCCTTGCTCACATCAAATCTCATTGCGAATACTTGAAGAGCAATCTCTGTTGGCTCTCCTACAGCCGTCCAATCTGAAACGATAGTGGTAGAGGTGGTGGAGGTTTCGACTGTGTCGTCTCCTGAGATCACCTTACCGTCGGACACAGTCGAATTGTTGCAAAGAGAAATGCACTCTACAAATCTCCTCGCGCTTGAAGGTAGCCTAGATATCGAGGATGGAATATCTGAGGAAGGGGATTTGTCATCTTTCCAGATGACTTTTCCACTCGCAGGATCAAAAGGGTGCGTGCATGCTTCGACTGAAGCAACAGAACCATCTCGAAGCCACACTTTTCTAGTAATCATCTTGCCTTGCGTTAGAGTTCCAGTCTTGTCGGAACAAATGTTGGTCACCCCGCCGACAGCCTCAAGGACCGAGAGCTTCCGCACAATGACGTTGCCCTTAGCCATTGCTTTCGTTCCAACGGCCATGCTAATCGTGAGAACGGCAATCAGAGATTCGGGAATGACGGCAACACCAACGCATATACCATAGATGAGCACATCGCCATCGATTTGAAAGCGATTTGCTGAGAAGACGATAATAGCAAGGAGTATGGCAAGCGCGAAGAGAAGCAAAGCAAACTTGCTTAGCTTCACTTGCAGGGGAGTCCCGTCTAGGCCTAAGATACTTCGGGCTCCCATCTTCACGCGTATCCAATATGACGCGAACCAAGATACATCTTCACCTTTCGGTTGAGAGTTTTCTCGCAGTAGCTCGGCAATCCGGCCTACTTCCGTGTTCATACCGGTAGCTGTTACAATGCCTGTCCCGCGGCCGCGTGTAACGGTGCTCGCGGAGTAGACCATGTTCATACGGTCACCGAGAGGCATGTCCGCATCAGATAGCACAACATCCGAATGCTTGCTAATGGGAACAGATTCACCAGTGAGGAGTGCCTCATCGGTAGACAAGTTGAGCCCTGACACTAAGCGAAGATCGGCGGGAACGATATCGCCTACATTGAGCATGACAAGGTCACCCTTGACAAGCTGCTCAGCTTTCGTGGTCATGGCCACTTGGGACCTGATGACCTTGCAGCTGGGAGCAGACAGGGCCTGGAGACCTTCAATGGTCTTCTCAGCACGATAGTCCTGAACAAGCCTGTGGGGGAAGATTAAAAAAGCAATTGTCAGCCACAATTCCCGGCCATTCAGTTGAAAAGTGGTCTTACCCAACTACAATGTTGAGCACAATGACGGCCGTGATAACACCGCCCTCGGCGTAGTCATGGATAGCAAAAGATAGAGCCATGACGAGGATAAGAACAACAGTCAAGCTATTGGAGACCTGCCTCAGGAGAATCTTCCAGGCGGAAAGCCCTTTAGCTGCCTTAACCTTGTTGGGGCCATACTCGGCCAGGCGACGAGCGGCCTCGGTATGAGAGAGGCCATTGCTCGCGTCTGTCTCGAAGAGTTGCTCTAACTGATCGATAGGCAAGGCGTGAGGCACACGGATACCATCCGCGTCTTCAGATCTCAGCTTGGTTGCTGAGGATGTGGCATCGGAAGAACGAGTTAAGCCACATATAGGAGGTTCAGTCGACTCCTCGACGATAGGTTGATCTTCTGTCCCCATTCAAGTACGTACAAGCCAGGCAGTAAAGTTATGCCGATGAAGTAATCAATGAGCGAGGGGGGGAGGGAATGAAGGGAAGAAAGAAAGAGAGAAAGGGGGTAGAAAGAGGAAGGGCGGAAGACAAGGGACATAGTGGGAGGCTCAAGATATACTGTCCCAGGCATAATCCACCTCATGTCCGGCCGGTTGTCTCTGTTGCCTATTGCCCTCTCGGGACGTGTTGTCCCACGACAACGTGCATATAGACTGCATGCATCCATGCCCCCCGTGGAAGTCGACCATGCGATCTAGTGGCGCAACCCCGCGCAGAACCCACGAGGAGATGCGCTTCCATCCTATCATTGGGCTCTTCGCGTGGACGTGTGCCAATACTGCGCCAAGGAACCCGACGTTGGCCGCGCCTTTAATGTGGTACTATATGCTGTATAAGGTAATGAATACATGTTTCTCTATGCGAGGGAACCGGAGGAGACGGAGAATGAGAAAAGGATGACGATGGCACGCAATCAGCTTAGTCTAGACTAGGCACGCTGTGAGTGGTCGTTGGGCCACTTAATACCCGGTATAACATGATAAAAGTCACCTCGCACAGACGTGAATATGAGAAATCAGAATGGGGTGGTGGGAACTTGAGACATTGAAGGGAGTAGGTAAACAAATGCTGTCAAGATAGTCTCAGTACACCTACGGGTAAGTTTCCATTGTCTCGGATGACAGATTATAAATAGTTACCTGACCTTGTTGAGGCTAGGCAGTGGTTTAGGCGTGCACATCGGTAAGGCGTGCTGTGCCCAGCGTTTAACTCAGGTGTGCATAGATACTTCTTACTTACTTACCTACCTGTAGAATAGATATGGATGTCAGCCAACCCCCACATGCAATCTGCAGTGAAACTTGATCAGGTTTAGTTATCCCGCAGCCTATCGGAGTTGGCTACTCCACCGTCGACCGAAAACTCGCCTTTCCGGCGCCGAAAACGGGGAAGAGTACATATTACTAACCGACCTACCACCTTCTTACTACACATAAGAAGCGAGCTCGAGTTGGTCCTCGTACAATCACAAATGTTCGCAACTCATGAGACAACTCGAGGCCAGTAAGCGAACCATCCCTCACACACTATTTCTATTATTCCATTGGCAGTGGCTGTACCACGATATAGGTCGGCTCGGCAGCTCGGCAGTGGAGTCTTAATGGTGGGACTGCCATCACGATTCTAGTCCCTGCACCAAACAGGTGTAGTTCCGATGCCCATCGCAGCGTCTCGGCGCCTAGGTTGCATTCCCCCGCCGTGGCCTTATGGGAGTGGGAGATACTCGTCCCATGACGACGGAACGGAGCGAGGTGAAACAGCGGTGACCGGATCCCCTTCTGTGTCCCAGCTGACCTGACTTACACCGTTCGTGGTGGGGTCTGCTACACAGATATCTGCGCCGCTCGGTGATTGATCACGGTATCTTACATATATGTATGTAGGTATGCGTATGTTCAGCATGGCAAACATGTGCACGCGAAAGGAAAGAAAGGAGGTAAAAAGAGACGAGAAGACTGCATGTCGCCGGGAATTCTCGTCAAAGTTGGCCAACTCTGGAAAGTAGACAAGAAAGGTATCTAAACAATCTGCTTGGTACACTAAGCAGGCAAACATTCAGGGATGTCGGGGTCTGTGTGCTTCTTGGTCACCATCCTCCCCCACGTTGCGGGCTCCTGTTCGCTCAGATGAGATCTATGATGACGCGGCCGAGTCGGCGTCGAACACCTTTCGCCCTAAAAACCACGTCTGCACGATTTTCGCTTGCAGCAGCTTCTCGTGACCCCACTCCATGTCTACCACAGCGAAGTCCGCTGAGAGGCCAGCCTCCAGCTTGCCCGTCCATTCGTCCGCGAAGCAGCTGTGCGCCGAGCCCGCCGTGCCCGCCGCTATGGCCGCCACCAGCTCCAGCGCGAAGTGAGGATTCACCCGGTCTTCTAGCCCAGGCTCCCGTGCCGATCGCCGCGTTGTTGCCGTGTAGAGGTTGGTCAACGGTGCGTGCGGTGCGGTCGGCGCGTCCGAGCCCAGGGCGAGCACGGCGCCGCCTCGGGCGAAGTCGGTGTAGGCAAAGGCTCGCTCGCAGCGCGCCGGTCCCAGCAGAGTCGGCCAGGCGCGGAGGATGGCGGGGTCCGCGTGTACGGGCTGAATCGATGCAGTGATGCCCAACCTGCCCAGCCGTGCAGCGTCTTCGGGAGAGGCCAGCTCCAAGTGCTCGATGCGGTGCCTGCGTCCGGGCGTCGCGTTCTGCTCCAGTGCGTCGATAGCCGTCCTGATTGTCTTGTCGCCTATCGCGTGAAGGGCGCATTGCAAACCGGCTGCATCCGCCTTCTTGACGACTGGGCCAAGCTCCTCTAATGACCATATAGGCTCGCACGAAACCCCGTTCGACGAGTAGGGCTCTGTCAACCCAGCAGTGCAGCCGTCGATTATGCCATCGCCAATAACTTTGATGCCCACTACTCTGCAATCTGGGCTCGTGTCTACATTAAACTGCCGGTTGAGTTCGATTGCTCGATCAACTTGCGCGAGGTTCTCGGCTTCCGTTTTGCGGGGTGTGATGAGCCAATGCACTGCGAAGCGCATCGGAGAGGCTTCTTGCTGGCGGAATGTCTGCAAAGCCTCCCACCCGTTCTCGTCCATTGCCATCTCGACCAATCCCGTATAACCGGCGGCATTGTACGCCTCTACCGCGCGCCTTATGGCCGCTAGTTTCTCCTCCATAGGCGCGACTTTGGCGATGTGAGGCCACACAATAGTCACTGCTGCGGACTCCGACAAAAGCCCTGAGGCTTTCCCATTTTCGTCACGGTGTATTTCTCCTCCTTCAGGGTTGGGCATTTCCTGTACCCCTATCTCCTCCAAGGCCGCGGTATTACACCAAGTGGAGTGAAGATCTTTAGAGTCGATGAAAATGGGCCGAGGATCAATGTCGTCAATCATGCTTGCTAGTGCTTTACCGTCTGTCATAGAGTGCATCCATCCTTTCGCCATTATGCGTGATGCAGACGGATGCGTCGCACTTCACCATGAGAATGTGAGTCAGTAATTCTCTTTCAATGTGAAACTTATCTCGGCCAATACTACATCCCTTCAAAGCCATAGAACCAACGCAAGTTTGCAAATACAATACTTTGCTCCCACATTCCCCCCCTAAAAAAAAGAATAAGAAAACGCCTCCCGATGTTACTCACGCGAAATCCTTAAGTGTCTTCCTGATGTCATCGAGGTTCTTGCATGCTTCTAGTCCAGCTTTTTGAAGCGACTGTCCGAACATCAATAGATGCATATGCCCATCAATGAAGCCCGGCAACACAATGTGACCACCAAGGCCCTGTCTCGTAGCGCCGCGTGCTTCGGCCTGCCGTATTTGCTCGTCTTCCAACGATCCCACGTGGACGATTTTCCCAGCTCCATCGACCAACATACACTCAGCGAATGAGTAATTCTCCCCGCGAGGCCCTGACTGAAAGAATCGTCCATTGTAAAATACAGTAGCCATTTCGGGGGGAATTGCTATACGTGACTCGGTTGATAACTGTATCTCGTACCGCGTGCTACGCATCAATTGTTGCAGCTCCCCCCTCTCCACCATATGAACCCCGCCTATTGCCGTTATCGGCATGCCGAGAACAACTACGACCATCCAGTTGTTTACGATAGTATCGAATGAATGAAAGGTGAATGACTTACAGAAGAAGCCGTAAGGATTTCATGTAAGCATCTGGCCAGGTCTCTCTGTCGAGCTGTAAGTGGTCATAATACAGGTTAGGTGAATAAGGGGGTCTTTTACTTACAACAAAACAGCAACTACCTCTCAGTCACGCAAGAAGGTTACTGATAATACTATATCCCGCCACCTCAACGTGAAGTTCACAGACTGACAATGCGCCCTTGACGAAAATAGGTATCTCCTGTCACAACACGTCTCTAAGTTTTGTTGCAACCATATTTTCAGCCCGGGTTACCCCGGTGTCTAGAGCGCAAACCTAACTCATCAGCAATCATGCTTGCAATACATCCATTGCGTAATTGGTATATAGTTTATTAAAAATCATGTAATTATCTGGGACTTGTAGCTCAACAGCAGAACATGTGATTGAATGTTCAAGATTTCCGAAAACTAGATTGCCGCTAAGTTTGGAGTTTGCGGCAATTAGAAAGTTAAGCGCTTAGGTAACCCCAGCTATTTGAGAACATCATGAACTATTGTCATACAGGATTGTACAATGTATGCATAGCATGATGGTAGCTGATTATAGCTGAAGAAGATACGCGGCTGGCTTCACAGCTTATAACATAATGCCTATTTAACGAGTAACAGGTCACGACTTACGCCAAACTACTCTTATGGCCGTCAGATTGGCAGATGGGGTAGTGAGAACCAGCGAATCCCTGGTGTTGTACGTTATTTTGATTCTGTCATGGCAGATTATTTAAATGCCTTGGGAGATCATGCACATCTTTCGTGTTAAGCAGAAAATGATATAAATCAAGCACACATAAGCTCTTTCATAGCAACTTCTGACTCATCTACTTACTTTACATTGACTATCTCTGACATTTGTAATTAAGTAAGCATAGTAACTATGTGAGGTTCCTCGTGATTACAGGGTACCTGGACCGCAGCTGAAAAGTTAACAACGAGATCAACACCGACAAGCAAGATTTTATGTGTCGCTGTAATCATTGCCAAGCCGCGCTAAGTTATCCGGCGATCCCGTACTGGGAGTTTTCCTTCCTCTTCACTCCATTCCGAAGATCTAGGCTTTGGGTTTAGCAAGGCCTCATAGCCCCGATTTCCACCAATGCGAGAGATATACATAGATTATGGAGTGTACTAAGCATGTAAGCCATAGTGTCATCCAGCTGTCGTGGTGCGAGATTCATCATGGAACTTGGCGAGCTGGGTTCTGCCCCGGTCAACAAGCATCCGTCATGCGCGTACTAGCATGCTTCGGGCCGTGGCGTAGTCGCTAGCTTACTTTGATGACCTGCCCAGATGGGAGCTACTATTGCTAGAATTCCCGAAAGGAGAGTGTCGAGCCGTCAGATGGTCACAATTTCAAGTATATTCTTTGCGAATGCGTGTCGCTAAACATTAAGCTTCTGCCGTTCTAATGTGCGATTCCGTAATACTTCTGAACGTAAACTCGCTATGGGGTGTATCATACTTGCTCGGTCAGTCTTAAGTTAGCCAGGGATGGCCGAGGTCTCATACTCCCTAAACTTCAAGATTCAGTGAGAGAAACCTTACCTGTGAGCAATACGTGTCCGTTTGTGGAGTATGAAAGAATTCGCCTCCCATGACTTCGACTCAGGGCCGACGAATCTCACTTCAATGCGAGGTCCAAATCGGTTCACGATGACTTCACACATGTTCCCAAAGACAGCGCTCGGCCCAAAAGAGGGCCGGCTGCCCCCAGGATCGTTCTTCTCGCCGATCTCAGCAGAACGGAGACGTCGTTTCAGCAGCCGCCACAAGAATGCCCTTCTTTTCGGTATCGTCATATTTACGTTCCTCATCTTCTCAGTCTATTTTCACATAAAGATACTGGCGCATTTCGGAGAAAGCAATGAAATGTCAAACGACATTCCGAAAATGCCAGACCTAAAGAGCCCCATCTTCCCAGAGCGTACGGACAAGCAGAGCGACGAGCGATTGCGTTCTGGTTCAATAAAAAACGTCCAGGCGTCTGATCCCCAAAAGCCGATAGTAGACGAGGCGACATATAGAGAGAATCTGAAGGAACCTACGAAGCAGGAACCCACGAGAAAGGAACCCACTACTGAGAACACTGAGAAGCAAAAGGTACAATATCATACATCTAAACTCATACCCGAAAAACAAAAACAGCATCCGAATCGGTGGCCCGAGAGACCAAAGCTCAAAGAAGACCTGGACGCTCTTTTCGCCCTGCTACCCGACGAGATGAACATGCGCGAGTTCCTACGGCCCATCGACAACGGCGGCCCAGAGCGAATGCGAGAGCTAGGATTACGGACACGGGCGTACCAGAAATACCTGAGCGCATGGGAGAAGCTACATCTATTCGAGGACAAGGAAACAGGCGAGACCGCCATCCGGGACGACGTGATCCAGTACCTGCGCGCCATGGAGAAGAATGAGGAAACGAGCCTCGGACCGTCCCTTACCAACACGATTCATAACTACGAGGCATTCCGCAGCTTCCTTGCCAAGTTCGCGCGCGTCCTGTTCCCCTTCACAAGCCCGTATTTCGCGGATCACATGACGCTGCATGCCGGATTCAAGAACGCCGGAAGGGGTATCGTCCTCACTGCTGGCGACGACCAGGCGCAGTACCTGATGACAACCATCTATACGTTCCGACAGCTTGGCTGTGACCTCCCGATTGAGGTTATGTATCTAGGAGACGATGATCTGGGCGAAGACCACCGTTTCGAACTAGAGGTAAGTTTAACTGCTATTTACGCCTCATACGATCGTGTATATTGACAATACTTTCGCAGTCTTTACCAGGAGTGACGACACGTGACGTATCCGCGATGGTAGATGACGAAGGATGGAAGCTGGCCGGCTGGGCTATTAAGCCTTTTGCGATGCTCTTGTCCAGTTTCCGTGAGGTCATTTTCATCGATGCCGATTCGTTCTTCTTCCGGGACCCGGCCAAACTGTTCGATGACCCGGACTATAAGAAGACCGGCGCGCTGTTCTTCCGCGACCGGACGATCATGCCCGAGTCCAAGAGAAGATGGCTGTTGCAGATCCTCCCGAGGCCGATACATAAGCTTGCCAAAGAATCAAGTTGGTGGACGGGGGCATCGGGACATCACCAGGAGAGTGGTGTAGTCGTGGTGAGTACCACCCTTGACAGAGAATAATGAGGATTTCATCTTTGCAGTTGAGCTAACGTACTTGACAAAGATTGATAAATGGAAGCACTTTGTCTCCATGCTGCTCATCTGCCGCTTTAACGGAAGTGACAGGGACGCAAGAGACGGCAAGATGGGCGTATACGAAATGATGCACGGTGAGTAAACGGGAACGCAAGCGCTCGTCGCATCTGACTTAAACTAACAAAACCCAGGCGACAAGGAAACATTCTGGATCGGCTTTCTGCTCGCGGGTGACCCGTCCTTCGCCTTCCATAAAGGCGCGGTAGGATCCATAGGTGTCGTCGAAGCCCCGAGCAAAACAACAACAGCAAGAGAGTCCGAGACCTTAACACCAGGCGCAACAAAGGACGCTGAAGAGCTGCCACTGCCGGAAAGAGCGACTTCCACACCAGACACATACACGATGTGCAGCCCGCAGCTCCTGCACCTCGACGTAGACGAGACACCCCTCTGGTTCAACGGGTGGCTGCTCCTCAACAAGTACACGGACCGGTCGAAGCGGCGCTTCGCGCCCATGAAGTCATACATGCGCGAGCCGAAGCACAAGGCGATCGACGACGACTTCTGGAAACTCGCCGAGGACAACCTGTGTTGTCTGACGGCGGGCGAGGATTCCAAATTCGACCTTGACGAGCAAGATCTAGGGCTTCTGAAGATGATGAGAGATCGAGCTTCTGAGATAGGGTTTATGAGTTAATGGATGATGAAAAAAAAAAGGGGGGAAAGGTATCTTGATCGTTGTCTTGGTGGACACATGTGCTGTCGCTGTACGGACAGTTAGTTTTGGATTGATATACTGTCCGCTGGGCTGATTTGATTTTTGGAACTAGTGCGCCGGCGTTAGGATGTTGGAAACTTGGTGTTAGGGAGTCGAGACTATGTAATGAATAAAACGACTTTTTGCTGATAAGTATCAGCCGAATAGTCTTACTGGCACATGCTCCTGTTCACTGCGTTTTCTCGCCCAGCGGTTGTATTCCCTGGCGCGCCATCTGTTCTTCATCCTTTGACTAGACGCGACTATTGCGTTTATTGCCTTAAGCTGTTCGTCTGTAAACATGATTACGTTCTTTTACCGATCTACGAGTCATTGATAGTAGCTTTGCGATGGTAACTGCTCAAATTCCGTGAATTTGCTGTGATAGCTAGCGTTGAAGAACCACAGCAATGCACTCTATTATAGACATTGTATGTTTGTTTTCAATACAATACTAACTAGCAGCAAGGGTTGAAACAGGCGACATGAGTGTCAAACAAGGGATGTTCTGATGTTTGTACTGGGAACCAGTATAAGGACAGCTATCAAGATGGGCGCGCACTACAAACACCTCTCGTCTTCCTCTCGTCTCGTGATCATATCGCGTTAGCCACGATATAAATCCCCGTACTATTGAGCTGATGTTAGCTGTGTGCTGCGATATAGCTTCTGTGGCATCATAGTAATTCAACACAGCGTCGCGTTGTGCAAAGATCGATTTGATTGAGTGCTACCTTCCCGCAATCGGCAATTGTCACAAGCTCTCGACATTCGAACTAGGGGCGTTTGAACCTTTTCAGTCTTAAAATGATCAGCTAATGATCAGCTGTGTGTAGTGTAGGACCTATTTAAATAGTCTATGCACCAATTCTCCCTAGATTCATCCTGTAAGAGCAAGGAAGGGAACTGTTCAGATAGTTGATTTCGGTGCATTGGCACCAAATTTGATAAGATTCTTCTACTTAAGGTAATTATTGCTAGGTTCGTAATATGATTATAACAATATATCTCTCCAAGTCATCAAATTGATATGCGATGCTGAACAAGGCCCTTAAATAAATGCCAGATTAAATCAGGTCCGTGTAGCTTTGGGTATAAAACGCCGGGAATATGCGAATATGCAAATGCAGAAAAATAGAAAAAGCTGTTAACGTCGCCGTAGCATCGTGTCTCGTGCGCCTCGTCTGTCTCTCATCATTCACCGTCCAAACAGCCACCCCAACTTCTTGCCGCGTTTCTCATCTTTGATGCTTGAATCGTCGCATTCGAGCTCAAGTCGGTATCGTCTCACGCTCCCAGTGTCGTCGTCGAAGGTGAGCCGCCGATTATCCTTGGGCACAAAACAGTCCGGCACCACATGCTTCATCACCCATCCCTTTAGGCCACGACTAGCAGAATCGATAGCCGCATACTCCAGGCGGCGAGTATGGTCGCTTGTCCAATAATGGGTTGTCTGTGGCGGTGGTGGATGATACACTTCGGTTTCCTCTTCCGTCTCGTCACTGCCGGTGATTGCGTCTGGCGAGGGAAAGTAATAATATGAATTTGGCTGTTGGTGTTGCTGCGGCGTCGGCACGCGGGAAGACTGCCCACTGAGCCGCCTTGGATAAGATGCTGGTGTGGACTTGGCCGCACGTTGAACACTGGGCCGCTTTTGACGTCGCGTCCGCGAAGCGTTGCGATTTGATATCCCGGGCCTCTGACCATGCGAAGATCCCGAATATGTGGATTCGTAGCCCGAGTCATGGCGAGTTATGAGTTTGGGCGTGGGTTCGGATGGTTCGGTCCTCTGAGGCCGAATCCGAAGTGTTGCGGCTGGCGAGGCAGGCTCGAACAGCTCTACATCGTAGAAGCTGTGGTACGTAGTATCAGACGCGGCGACGCTGACGGGAGACTGTGACCGGTGGATATTGGTAGAGTATGAATAAAGATGCGACATGCTGGGCGATGGTGTTACTTCGTTGGTGCATGGACACACTAGTTAAGAAGCGAACACGGCCAAGTAATGTATTTTAAGTTATTGAGCACAGGTTGTAATGAATATGAATAAGCGACGGTGACCTTGTGTCTTTATGAAGAAGAGTCGTTGGATAGAACGTGAGAATAAAGGGGTTAGTTATGGGGAGGCAAGAAATGATAGGGTTAATTACAACAAGCGACGAAGTTGCGGTCTGTGTTGAACCTTGGATCAAGAGACGACGATGTGGACGAACTTGAGGGATAACCAAGCGGTCCAAGTGGATAATGTAGACGCTAGACCAAGCTTTCGATACACACTATGCTGGTCCCGGTTGATGTGAATTTATCTATAAAGTGGAGGGTGGGAGATCGGTTGATAATTAACTCCTCAAGGCGACCACGTCATAAGGGAGATAAACTGATCTATTAGTATCAAATTGTGAGAATAATCCGTTGTAAATGCAACCTGAAATCTAGCGATTGGTACTGTGCGGAATGAGGGACTTGGTGTTGTTCTATCGCCGTATAAAACAAGATATGCTTTGATAAACCCTAAACCAGGGGTATTGTAGATTGGCTATTCAGTAGCGCAGGCTTGGAAATGCGTCGGTTTTATTTGCAGAAATTTGAGCGAAGAAGCGGTCAGGGGATTCTCGAACGTCAAAAGAGGGCCAACTGCACAAATGCAGATATCGTGACCCCGCCGATGTCCACAATAGCTCCAGCCTCCAAGCCTTTTTAATCCCTTAGCTCCCTCACCCCGCGCGACTTAATGACACAGACAGTCTGGCGGCGGGTAGATGCGTGAAAAAACGGGAGGCGGAAAGATTAAGCCGGCTCGATTCTATCACGGGAATCGGCCGACTTATCCATACACAGTAATAATGAATATCATTAGGGAGCCAGGCGCAAGCAGGGAGAAGGACTACCACGAGACCATAAGAGTCACAGAGAACGCGTTGCCGTCATGCAGTTGCAGTTTTCTTTTATGGTAATTCCCCTCGTCCAGTAGCCTATCTCATTGGATCCAGACACCGCCCTTGCATGAATGTTCATGCAGGACAGGAGGACCAGGCTAGCGTCGTGTAGCTAGATATGTAAGTAGGGCACCGGTCTTGTGGAGTCTCGTGGCAGTTTCGATGGTTTCTGGTTTTCTTGAACCACAAACAGCCAGAGAAAAATGACCTGGGGCGGAGAATCCGATGTCGCTGAACGATGCAGTCGACGATATTGGTGAACTCAGGTTCCACTTAGGCGTACCACTAGCCGTGTAGCGTGCTGTAGTTCCCTAGACGCCATGTACATCCATGTACATGCAACAGGGGCCCAACAAATGCGGGTGCTGCCGAGAGAGAAAGACAAGCAACGAAAAGCGAAAAGGTACGTACTGTAAGCAATTAACTCTTCGTCTCTTCTCGTTCGAAGTGTTATAATTTACAAATTTGCGCAGTCAAAAGAGGACATCATCGGGATAGAGAAAAGTAAACGATAAGTAGTCGCGCCATAAATATCTTCAACGCCTCCAAATATTCGTCATTTTCACATGCTTTTCTTCATGCCTGCCTACCTAGTTAGCGGCATTGCTGTTTGTCTGATGTGCGCCCTGGCACACGTGTGGCATGCAGTGGCTTAAGTTATAGCTATTTTGGAGACCATCATCTGACAATTGTGGCCAATTAGTCTACTTGTCTCAATGTTCGGCCTGTCAGACAACACCAAGGGGTGATTGCTGTGTGGCCAGCAATTGAAACCTGACCTCATGCCGTGTCTATCGTTACCATTCTGCGGCCGTCTTCACATGCTGTCCAATCATACATCCCTCGGCCTCTGAGCAACACTGACTTCGGCGATAGACGTTGCAGGTGCTTCTGCACGGTACATTACTGATGGCGACTGTCGGCATTCGGCATGCAATCCTCTCGCTTGGGACCTGATGCCGGCGTCGCCCTGCAGAGTCAGATCATACCTGTCGGGTTACAATTCGTCAAACGGGAGAAGTCTTCAGAGGGCGGATAGACTATCTAGATGCTATCTTGAGTACGAGAGCTTATTTGATCCAACACGGTTCACGTGACCTTAATTAAGAAAAAGGGGTCACCTACGAATTATGTAGCTGGGAGAAAATAACACTAAATAAAGTGCACAACAGTTGGCAAATTGGCAGCGGGCCATATGGCAAGGATATATTTTGCGCAGAATGACAATACAGTAAAACGGGGTAATCGGTTAGCGTTGGTAGTCTAACTAGACTCTGTTCATTTCCAAGTTTTGACAGTACAGTGTAGGTAGGTTGCGGAACACCATGAGCTTTCGATCCGGTCGCAAATTCACTGTTAATCGGGTCTGCATAGTAGTAGGCTTGTATCAGTTATAATGTACGAAGTAGGAATGAGGTGGATGATATCGTCGGTTAGCTGATCATTTTCTGGCTATTCCATCCCTGTTTTGCTCGCAGAAGACTTGACAGCCAGCGTGCAGGCGTCGCATATTATGTCAACATTCTGCATGGCCTGATCCGGCATTCGGATGCGCTCTCGAACAAGTTTTAAGACGATTTCCACTTCTCACTTGTTTGCAATATCGAACAACCCCACACAGAAAAGCAACTGCTGACTTGTATACTCGCTAACTTAGCGGCCTCTACAGTCAACGACCTCGCTACTCGAGTTGATATACGTCGCTTCGTTCGAGGACTTGACATTATGGTTAAGCTATAGCAGTATTGATTCGATTCGACGCTGAAAACATGCGCGTCGCAAGTTACTGTACAATAAACCTGTTTTACAATTCTGTCGCGGGCGACATCAGCGCATATACCGGAGCAGTAGCCTGTCAACAAAAATTATTCTCCAAAAGCCCACGACAATGCAAGACACATCCTGGTCTTGATAGTATGTCGGTGTGTAGACCGCAACTCTAAATGAAGGTCGTCTCCTCGTCATACAGTCCATTCCATTTATCTCGAGTTTCCCCTTTACATCTAGCCTCTCAACGCCGCTGGGTAAAAACCCGATACTTACCAAGGGACAATGAAGTCCAAACGACTGCCTCGACTTTGCTCTCCGCTAAGCCCATTTGAAAACTGGTAAATCTTTGGATCCAAGAGGTAATATTGAACAGCCAGAGCGTGAATACTATTCTTATATTTACAGTCGCTTCGACAAGCCTGCCCGCTACGCTGAACGTTCAGAAGCCTTTATATCACTCCGCCGAGAGCTCATTTGGCGTCCAATTCCTGGAGGTCTGCACAGAACGCCAAGGTAAGTTATGAGAGGGGTAAATAACGGGTGACGTAGTGTTGATCTCGTGAATGTTCGACGCTGTGCTCATTTCGTGGGTGTTATTAGCAGTCTGCAATTCAGCTTGATGCAGAGCCCAAGCTTCCACAAGCGCTTCGGGCTTCATCAAGTTTGGATCATTCCTACTTTTATCGTTTGGAGTGTCGCTTGACACTTCTCCAACCTTGCGTCTCCTTCGCCTCACACGTAAGCAACAGAATGTGCCTGCTGCGAGAATTATTAGGACCCCTCCGCCGCCTACCACGCCTATGGCTATTATTATAGTGTTCATTGATACCCCGTGCCCTTGCGGTAGCGAAGATTCGGAGGCAACGGGCGATTTTGTGGGCGACGAGGAAGAGGATAGCGAGGGCGCAGAGGTTGAAGAAGCCGTGGTAACAAAGTCTGTTGACTGCCATCGCACATTGATCGCCCCGGCATTGATAATAGGTTGGAGCTGGACCACTCTACTCCATACCTGATACGAATCATCGGGGACAGTAACGTAGATGGTAGACTGGGCATATGTGATGCAAGAAAGTGTTGACCACGTGTCTGTTTCTGGTGGCGGGTCCATGCAGGCATACCCTCTAATGAATGCCGTCAGTCAATCGCCGGCTTGGACGAGAACAGAGAAGCCAATCAATCAAGTCGAGCGACCTGACTTACGATGGGCAACATGTCGCGCGGGTCTCTGGAATACTTCCGCTTCCGAAAGTGCCGCACGCCGCGTACCAGCCAGACGGGCACATAGCAGGAGAGTAATAGAATCCAGTTCCTACATGATAATATGGAGGATAACATAGCGACGTATTGTTCAGGCCGAGTGTGTGGTACTTGTGCTCGACCGTTGTGGTCGTTTGGTTTGTAGTCACGGTTTGGGTGTAAATGAGGCCAGAGACATAAGAATTGCAATTAGGAGCAGGGGTAAAAGCGGTTGTCAAAACTCCAAGGTTGAAATCCATTGTGATAGGTAAATCATATGAGTAGGCACTGAATGTGGTGTTTATCTAACGTTCAAAAGGTGCTATCGAAACGAGCATGAGATGAGCATCTAAGGGCGGTAAAAATCGCCATCGAGTTCAACCTGCATCACTCTCAATACCACTGTGTGTGAACAGTAATACTCGCCTCCCCCTTTCAGAAACAATCGGCTCAGTCGCTATCGCCCCCAAGTGATATCTATACTAATTCAGATGAGGCTGTGAAATTTCCTCGTTGTCGCATATAAAATGGTCACCCTCTGAGCTGACCGGAGGAGGGGCCTGCAGTATGACAGGCCTAGAACTATGCTACCATTTTGATTGCATCATTGGCAGGCCTGCATGACATGACTCCCCTTGTTTCAAGATTACAGCACAGCCTCGGCGAGAGAGGGTAATGCACAGATTACCTACCACTTGCTCGATGAGCGCTGCAACTAGGGGAACATGCCTACATAAGATATAAATGTTACGAGAAAAGTTCGAGGGATTTTTCCACCAGGGGAGTAAGCGAGTGAACACAAGATTTAATGGCAAACAACACCAAATAATAACTACCTTCGTGCATAATTGAAACGTTCACTGACAACTAGTTGTATGATGGCGCACGAGATATTTTCAAACTCTAACAGCAAGTTATCGGAAGGGGAGGTTTCGAAACTTAGTCATATTTCTCGCCCGAAGTAAACCTCAACTGTACATTCGTTAATCCGATTTCATCTCTTCGAGGTGATTCGTTGCGAAACCAATACATGTGTTCGTGGTTTGCTGTTATATAGGTTCAGAATGCTAAGATATATATCTTTGTTTCTTACTATTTGGTAAAAGCCTCCATTCAAAGACTACGTTCTCTCTAGTTTGCCTGTAAAGGGTGTGTTACCTATTGAAGTACATCCCTTTTGAAAGATTGAGCCAAGAAATGGGGAGTTGAGCTATGATATTTCAGCCCTATCATTTAACTGTGGCCAAGTGGGTGATCGCTCATTTTACGCTACGGTTGCTGAAATATCAAGTAGCTACTAGATATACCGTACAGATTCAGGGGGCAATAAGAGCACAAACATCCTGTTTGTAAGTATGTATAAAGATCTTCCCACCTCACTCACAGTAGTAGTTTGTTAATAAATCAAGCACTCATATAACTTCATTTAAACAACGGTTTCATGTGATGGTAAATCCAGTATTGGCTATGCTTGTTGCACAAGGAGGAAGTTCTGTCATAACAGCAGAGTTGACAAACTCTCCTTACCTACTATAGGTTTCCAGTCAATGCATATGTATGAGCTGTAAATTGAGTTCTATAACGATCTGATGGCCTGACACTCGGCTGCGCGATGTTTATAGAATAGAATATCAGCTAGGCCTCGGATATCTGGCGGAGAGTGGCAAATTGTACAGATTGACAAGAATATATATGGCTATGACCAAAAACTAGTGAGCCGATTTATATTTTGGTGTATCCAGTCTTAAACTTCAAACTCGCAAAGCCATATTTTGATTGCTTCAAACGCTTTGAGTTTGATTGTCCACTGGTTAGCTGGCAAGAGTGAATAACTTAGCCTACACATGATTGCGTATATATTTGCCTCCGCAAGTACCTTAGGCTTTCGCTCCCTGTATCTGATCCTCTGCCTGTAATTCACTACAATAGCGCTACATGTAATACAAAGTCCACCCTGGGCCAATGCCATTGACTACCATCTCCCTTATTTTAGAAAAGAAATTAAATCAATAGTGAATCTTCATGTATAACTTGTCAGGTAAGCAGTGGATTCTGTCCACCTAACTTCTTCCATTATTACCTATTTCCGTCTTGATTATACTTCTTGCGAATACTACCCAGCTACAATCATCAAATCAGATATTCGAGTCGTAATTCTATATATTTCTGCTTCGAGTATAGTAACTCTCACAATAGCTCTCCTGTGCAGAAGAAAGCCACTTCCATTGTACGTTTGTCGATATATATCCGTTGCAGGTAAGTACTGAGCTCTCCGTTGAGTCAGCAAGAGAGTTGTTTAATAATACTTACCATACAGAACCTATCCATCTCTATCCGCTGGGCACGATAGCCTTTTCGAGGAAGAACATCAAGGCTGAAAAAATGGCTCCCCGCATTCAAGCACCCTTTTCGAAGCTTCCCCCTGAGCTTATTTATATGATATACGAGTTTATGGTGATAGAATCCGACCCCGAAAACCGACTTTTCGTGAGTAATGTCCCTGTATCGTTTTCTTTCGTTCTGGCGATAGAAGAGCATATTATTTCTAGCGGAAACATGACAAATTTATATGATTCTGTGCGCTTTCCGTAAAACATTCTTAACTAGAATGGTCACTGATCTTCGAGTATGGTAGTGGTGTATAATAGACGGAGATAGCCAAGATCAACCGCTCGCAGATCTTTTGACGCGTGACCACTGCCAGTATCACCGTCTTGAGGGTCAGCCAGGCATCCCGCCCTGGGTTCAGAGGTCTAAAGAAATGCTGCGCGCACAATATGAGGTATACACTACCATTAGAGGAAACAATATTCACAACCTGGTTCGTGTCAGCCGTCTCTTCAAGGCGATAGTCGAGCGACACTACACGTTTCTTGAGCCTGTTCAGAAGAAGAGAAGCGGTATATCATCTCCTCTAGGCTACTGGATCAATCACGAACATGATGCTATCATGCCAGCCACTACTCTTTTCACAACCTTTGATGCACCCTCTCTTCCAAGGCCGAGCAATTGGATGAATCTACTTGGCCATCTTGATTTGAGAGACTTAACTACGCTCCCTCTAGCTTCATCTTTTCCATGGTCCCGTGTACGCATTCTTCATCTACCAGATATAGCACTGTATTCAACGAAGCTTGAAGAAGTGATCCCCTATCTGCCGAATCTCGAGTACATCTGTATTCGTTATTCAGCTCGCCTATACACGGCCATATGTCCAGACAAATCGAACCCGCACACTACTACTACGAATTCTCTCAAATGCATAACAAAACTTCTTAGGTTCGAAGAGCAAGGTTCTCTGGGAACTAAACCACTAGCTGGTAGTAGCCGGCGGGGTCGGAACCACGAGAACTTGGAAGTTAGACTAGCGCTGGAATGGTGTAAGGCCCGAGGCATTGGGATCGTCGAGCTAGACAATACCTGCGATGACTGTCACCAGTACTACTACCATGGCAATGCACTGATTGCTACTGAATATAAAAAGAAACAATACAGGTGTCCGATGGCGGCGTGGAGGGACAATCATGATGAGCCTTTGGGAAGGGGAAATCGTTCGTAGCCTAGGACTGAGGAGCAGGCGCCAGCCCTCTTAATGCAGCTCCTTGCGCCTGATGGTAAGTAGTAACTACACTCTTCCAAAGACGGTGAAGCCGCGTTGTTTCGATTTTCACGTTTTGCTCGGCCCAGTTCATGTCGGCGTGTGTTCGTGTCCCGGAATCAACGGAGCACTGGTCAGGTACTATCGCCGATGCCGCAAGAGCAATGAGGGTATCATGTGTGTATTACTTACTTAGGTACTTATTTGAGTTTAGAGGGCAGTTGCAGCTGACAACAAAGACCGGAGATCATAGACGAGTTATTGGCACTCCTGGAGAGAACGCTAGGTCTCGCTGTATACTCTACCCTTCTTAAAATTATTATATTGACCGACTATGCCTAAGTGCCGGCTGCACCCATAGACATACTGTCTATATCATACAATCAAAACTGACGATTCGATCATGTCAAGTAAACTAAACGATGTTCTAGCAGAAATAATGACCCCAACAGTCACGAAACACACTATTACTTATGAAAACTACATCGTCTCGAACGGCTCTCAGACTGGTCCAGTCCACCAAGCGGCAGACGTGCTCCCGTGTCTCCCTCCCAGCGGGGAGGCCCACACACCCGTTTTGCCAGTGGCGTTGAACTTTGCCTGTTCGATTTGGAAAACAAATGGACGTAGGAATTGGCCATTATGCCCTGGATCCTTCGGGAAGAATGAAACAGTGACTTTGGCTCTCACAGGTTCCACCTTGCTTTGTTGGTGCCCACCGGGATTTGCTGAGTTATGTGTAAGACTAATGGACTCCCAACTGCAAAGGCCGCCAGCCCATGATAGCAGGTTCTCGCTCAAAGTGCCTGTAAGAGGCCCTCCAACCGGCGCCACTCCTCCGGTGCTGAGAGACCACTTCAGATCAGAACCGCCTTGCCAACCGCCTTGTCCTAATTGGATGGAACTTTCATGGGTCTCGGTCTTGTTTGCAATAGTTGGGCCCGTAATTGCCAAAGAGATGTCACCCTCCATGGGATTGAAAAAGTCGACCAGCGCCTCAATCTCTACGACGATAGAAAGCCCACCCCCCTCGGCTCGAAAATCGGCCAGTGGCTTGATAAGGAGGGCGTATGGGTCAGTTCTGCTGAACGCGTTGGCCTGCGTGACCGCACCAGAGTCACCCTTGAACCTGACCCAAGCAATGCGAGTGTTTTCTTTGATTGCCCGAAGCTGGAGATAATTGTTGAGATACTCAGGCTGCAATACCAGATCTGGGCTCTGAAGCTTGTTCTCCGCCCATTTCTTGATGTCGTTGATGAATTTGACGTTTCTTTCGTCGGCCGAGGTGTTGAGCCATGGAAAGATCATGCCTGAGCGGCAAATGCCAATCACTTCATTTGTCTCAGCATTGAAGAGGGGACCTCCCGAATTTCCTATTGCGAATTTGAATATCCTAGAACTTTTAAAATGTAGACAGAAGGCAGTGGCTGACCTTTAAAGACGTCAATGTCTGCTGTGAGTGACCCCCTAGAGAGTGGTTAGGACTCATTGATCCGTAGATATTGATCTAATCCAAAGGTAAGGCTTACTGGCGGGCAAGTGGGAGACTAGGATCCGGAACGCGCCGTACTGTAGCTGCGAGTTTGACCTTCTTCTCTTCGCCTTTAGAGCCGTCAGCATAGATAAGAGGCAGCCCATGGCTGCATCCAATGCTGTAGATTCTAGTCTTCTCCTTGGCAGGCGTTGTTTGCAAAATTAAGGCCTCGGGCATCTTTTGGTCACTGCTGATAGGGAGGATCTGGAGAATAGCAACGTCGTAGGTCTGGGATAACTGTTCCATCACGGCAAGATTGACCTGGGCTGCATTAACTGGCAATGTATTTACCTGTGGAAACTGGGGAGCGTTAGGAGCAGGAGGGGCTTGGTCTTTGGAGTTGTAGTGAACGATCCTGCGGAAAAACTTGTGGTAAGGTCGAGCCTAGATTGGCGTTGTGCGCGGACAACTCACCTTCCAATATTGAACACGTCGTAAATGGGCACTTCGTCATCCTGATAATTGAAGACAAGTCGGTACAGTCCCATGTTACTTGGATTGAGGTTGGCTACGCAGTGAGCGGCAGTGACGATAAGGTTATTGCCAACATAAAATCCCGTCCCCAGTGCCGCGCACTTGAGGTCTTTGAACTTGGTGATCAGCTTGAAAAAATCCTTGTCTTCCGGGTTTGGCCACGAGAACTTGTCAACCTCAGCTCGTTCATCAACATTTCCATGCACATCTTGGTATGCTTGGTGTAGGTTCTGCTTCTTCTGTGCAACTTCGGTCTTAACTTGGGCTTTAATGTACTCTCTCAAGGTAGGCACTTGTTCACCAATCTTGAATTTTATACTCTTTTCTTCCCGTACGAGATTATTTTGATGAATAATCGCACATAGGCTGGCCCCAAGCTTGCTAAGGCTCATTAGCAAGATCTTTAGATGGGGATCGGTCACCTCGAGTGCCTTACCGTCTTTCGATTGGCGCCTTCGAGAGTAATTTTCGGTTCTCATCTGTGTCGAAATCCACTTCGTTTAGCGTCTCATCGTTTGTATGAATAATAATAGGCATTCTGGGCTGTATAAAAAACGATTGGCGAGTTGCACGCCACAAGACAGGCTCGATAGGGGTCAGGAGAGATTTGGCAAAGGTGCATACGTTGAACGAAACATGGACACGGGTCAGAAACGACTCATCTTTATCTTTTTTCCTAAAGGTGACATTCCGTCTCCAGAATTCGTTTTCTCTCGCTTGTCACTGCTAGTTCGGATAATCGTCTGACGTACCGAAGGAGCTGGCTCCCGTCAATGGTGAGCCGAGCTGGAACAAACTCGTAAACCAAGAGGTTCGGTCCTTCCGAGTGCTGGTCACAAGACATTGAGCGGCGCATCACAATTCGGTCACCTGCGATCAACAATAAGAGGCTGAGATGTCAAGCGAGATTAGCGATTCAGTGGTCTCTAAGCCAGCTGTATGAACAGGCGAGTAAAAAAACCAATCATAGCAACTTCCAGAAGATGACGTAGGTGACAGATGGTTTATCACCAAAGGTGGTGTCATTTCTTGACAACTAAAGAGAAAACTTTGGAAACCTGACACAGAAAATTATACTAAAATCATCCTTTCACATAGGTCTCGAAAGTTCCGTTCTAGACTGTCACCGTGGAAAACTATCTATCAAGTTCCTTGCAGCCTCTTTGTCAACAATACGGTGATACTTGCTCTATAATGTCCTCTGTTTACATATAAAAATACACTTCGTACCTCCTACCTTAATGTTGCAAAGATGGCTAGTTGGAGGTCTTCGCGCAAGAGGTACTTGTGTCAAGTATCAGCATTGACAAGTAGAAACCCATCATCAGAATAGCGATTATCTCAGAAGAAAGACAATAGTAGTAGAGGCCTGGTCGTTGATTAACCTCTGGTGATAACTACTCTAGTCTCGTTAGCCGTTGTTAGTCTAACCAATAGTAAGTTGTATGTGGCTACTGTTGTGCTTCGTTACACAAGTTCCCTGTCATTTAGCCAACTACCTTTCACGTGTTTCGACCGAGCTAGTTTAGTTGTTGCCATTTTGAGAAAATAAAATCGAATGTAGCGTTTATAGCTGAATGGGTTTGTGGGGAAATTGCCGTTTTGGGTAGTTTCTGTGGCTGACTTACTCACAAACACAGCGTTGCAGCAGCCAGCCATGTTTTGTATGGCGTGTGTCTTTCTTTCTTGAACACGCTAAATGAAGCCATCCAGGCGGCAATGGTATTTTACCTTACTACATCTTCGGTTAATCAGGTGCGGTGATGCCGACTGCGGGCGTGAAAATCAATAGACCCGCCAGACTCTAAGCCGAAATCATGAGTCGTGCGGCTGGCTCCTGGTAGCCGCCGTGCTCTGTGACCTATTACTCTGTATGGTACGAGGCCACGATCCAGACCTCATGTCGCCGGACTTGTTGTTCTTGACAATCACATCACAGTGACTGGAAGTGTGCTCTTAGTTTGATCACTAGTCTTGGGGGGTTTTCAGCTTGACATGGACATGAAGGTTAGATCAGACTGAACTAAGAGTCTCTAGAGGAGAGCGACTCTATTGATATTGGTCTATCTAGTTCTATGTCAAGACTTTGAACAGCCAAAAATATGAATACTATGTGAATATATAAGTACGCTTCAGGACCAACTGTTCATCACTATGAATTCTTAACACCAAGATGAACTCTTCCTAACCAATTCATCACGAATTCCGAACAACATTCACCATGGCGGAAAAGGCTGTGAATCAGATGGCCACGGCGGCGACGACATTGAGAGATGCCATTGCCGCAGCTCTCCCCGTATCCTCGACTCAGCTTATGACAGTTCAAGTCCCAGGAACTATCGTTGATCCAACGTAAGCTACTTGATTCATTCGACCCCAAACTGTGGTTGACATCGGCCCAGGGAATTTATGTGGGATCCAACAGCCAACGCTTTCATGCCTTTGGATAAGCGTATTGCTGAGGCCAAGCTAGTAGATAGTCAAGTCCCTATTTCTAAGATCATGGTAAGTTCTCTGACGAATATAGTACCGATTGTCTTTTACTGAGCCTTGATATAGATGGGCCGCACCGGGAAAAGCGTGGCACGCAGTTATCTCACTGCGTTGGATGCACTGATTTCCGTCGAGTCGTCTATTGCATCCGCTCTGGCAGGCGACAAACCCTTGACAGATCGCCAGCAGAAGATTCGGGATCGTTATCAGAACGCCATGAAGTACTTGACATCGAAAGATGATGCTTCTGGTAAGAGCCGACTTTCTATCTACGTGGAAAAGCAAGACGCTTGGAATAAAGCTGTTGAGTCCTACAACGGAGCCCAGAATGCCCAGCAGAAGTTGGACCAGGACAATCGACTTACGGTAAATGAACAGCGACAGTCCTTCCTGCAGTGGATGCAGACTCACGGTCGTGACTATAAAGCCACTATCCAAGCCAAGTATATGGACTGGGTTGTGCATGGTTTCAAGTTTGATGTTGAGTTCAACTTCGGAGTAGTTGATGTCTCGTCCGCGATGAAGCGCGTGGAAACAAGCAAGGAAGCCTTCAGGAACCTGACTCTCCTCGCCTCCGATGGCGCATCAGAATACAGTGGAGTTAACTTGTCCCCACGCAATTGGGCCACGCTTGTCAAGGAGTCCATGGATGGTTGGGCAACCCGAAACCGTGGAGCTTCGCCATTGGAAATTCGTGCCGAGATCAAGAGACTTCAAAACATTCAGATCTCACACAAAGCTCTCTTGAAGTCGGTTCAGGACGGAACTTTTGTTCCACAGATTTATAAATCTGGCGAAGGCAACCCTGACCAGGACCTCATCGATAGTTACAAGGGCTCTTATGGCAAGCTTGGTACAATTGCGGCCGAAAATGCGAAGAACGGGAAGAATGGGAAGGAGAACTTCGAGTTTGCGAAAGTTTTCTCAGATACTAGTACCGCATACAAAAAGTGGAACGAAAACAGCATTAAGAACAACAACGCCGTCATTGCCGCCCAGAACGGGGTTGGAAAGACAGAAACAGAGACCTACCTGACCAGTCGCGTTGAGGCTCTTGACCGAGAGATCAAGATCTTGGAGACGAGGCTGGAGAGCGTAAGTCCTCACGCACAGCCCAATGGTGCCATTGTCAGACCGTCTGTCATTGCTCAGGACGGCACTGTAATTGATCCAGCTGAAACCAAGGCAAACCCCGACCTACTCAAAGACCTCACGGTGGCGGAGAAGCCATCTCCATGGACAAGAGTAACGGCCAAGGTCTCGCAATCAAGCTCAACCTCAGTCAAGGTTGCTCGGGAGTCGTCTACAAGCGGTGGAGGCGGATACGGCTCTTGGTTCTGGGGCGTCAGCGCCAGTGCGTCGCACTCCTCCTCGTCATCAAGCGCCTCGAGCGACATCAGCAACTTAGATGTCGAGATCTCCATGGATTGCATGCTGGTCGAGATTGAACGCCCCTGGCTCCACGCCGAGCTCTTTGCTGACTACGAGCTGGATGCTGCTCCCGGTTTCAGAATTTCTCCGGGCCCCCAGGCTCTTCAGAAGGCCGCGGCCGACAACAAGGCCGTCGACACGGACTACACCCAATTCTGCTCGTATCCCAGCGCATTCGTCTTGGCTTCGAATGTTGAGCTTGCATTCAGTGGCGACACGAGCCATCTAGAGAGCTCTCTGGAAGCATCGGCTACTGAGGCGAATGTGAGTGTTGGATGGGGCCCGTTTTCTATCTCTGCATCGCACAAGTCCTCAAGCTCAAGCTCTAGGACCCATGCAGAGTCCACGGCTACTGGAATGACCATCTCTCTCCAAGCGCCTCAGATAATTGCCTGGGTGTCTGAGTTGCTTCCAGCCCTGCCCAAGCCGGAGGGAGGTAACCCTGCACTGTTTGGTCTACCACTAGAGAAGCCGACACCGCAAGTTACCTCTCCGGCAATAACTGCGCCCGCTGCGGCCTAGGGTGCATGATCGACTTATCATATTTTTAAATAAGGTATCCTTAGAAAAGGAGCAGTTGTAACAGTTAGCTACACCTGTCATTAATTTTCATTGCATTTGACGCGGGGCGCAAGAGAGCAGGGCTGAATCCGAACCCGTGCAGATCTGTAAGGTAACATTTTACATTGACTACTTTCCATCTAATAACCTGTCTTGCAAACCGCATCCCCTTCATTGAACTCGTATTCGAAGTTAGTAATCAATATCTCAAGCATACAAATCGTCCTTATGAGATGCCTAGAAGCCTTCAATTTGCATCTCTAAATGAACATCGGCCAAATCGCTTGAGCACGTCACTAAGATAATTTGTTGGATACAAGTCATTGGGGCGAATCTAGCGAACTTTGTTATTTTCCCGTCCCTCTCAAGGAGACTCCCGTATCTGCCATCAGTATTGGGTAGTTATCGCGTGCCTCAGCATAGAGTGAAGCAATGCTTGGCTGCTTTGTAAGCTTTATATTTGACGAGGCTCCCTATGCCAACACTTGAATCTTCTAGCTAGCGCAAGAGACGAAGTTCAACTGACCGCATGAGAAGAGGACTGCTCCCAAAGATACTATAGCCAACCACGTCTGGGCTATCGGAAATCCCAATAACCATAAAGCTCGCCGTTACTAAAATTCATAATAGCCTGACGTAAAAAACTTAGTCCTACCACTAGTGAATCCTGACGATTTTTATAGAAAAGTTGAATCTATCTATTTGCTAAATGCTAAATGCTTATCCTTAGCTCAACTAGTGCTTCCGATAGCGTATAGACCTTGTTCATGAAGCTAGTGTATGAGAAGTATGATTTAGGTTCTCATAATGGTGAACTACGAAAGTACGAGGGACATAAGAAAATTCAATTGAGAGATATAACGAGTGTAGATATGAAATCAGACTGTCAATCGTCAGATGTTGCCATAAATTTGTGACCATTCCTCAGCAGCGTCCGGAAGTGTCCGGTAATGTCCCTATTTCGTCGACCTCATGGCCAAAAAGCAATCTTAGTATCATCCGCCTAACCTTGATAATATCATAGAGATTAAGAAAATACGATCTGTATACGTAGAACCGATGAGGGTCCTTAGACCATTATCCAGCCTGGAACGCTGTAACGTAGTAAAGCAAGGTAGTTGCTTGATATCTATTTATTTTAGCCATACGGCTAGATCCTAAAAACGTTCGTGCTCGGATTTTACTCTCTGAGCATCTTAATGTTTCCCCTTTTCTATCATGGCTAGATCAAGCGCCGGACTTATCCGGTTGTTGCCATGACATGTGGGAATACGGATTCTTCAAAATGTTAGCTATGCACTCAAGGGGAGGAGGAGATGTAGTACCTGGTTGAATGGCATGGATCCAGCCATTGGGAAAGGCATGTCAGGGCTAGTGGTTGAAGAGACAATAGCTGCCGAGCCACTTTGACTTGTAGAAGACACGGTACTGGCTGTACGCGGGGTTAGTTGACGGTTCACTTGTGTTACCTATAGTTGTGAGACATACGGAACGGTGGCATTAATTGTTGTGGATGAATCTGCACACCCTCCATCTGGTTACCAGACAACAGCCACGTAGGTGAGTCGTAACCAAAACCTGGATTTGCCGTGGAATTTATGGCATTTTGAGACTGGCCTTCGACGTTTTAAAGTCAGTGTATGAGTTTGGAGTCCTGAAAACTATTTTCACGTACCGGGAATTGACCATTGATGCCCTGCATTAGAATATCCTATGCCTCCCGTCTGCTGCTCATTGCCCATTGGTATATTTCGTCGGGTAGCGAGTGCTGAGAAGTAACTCTGGCACAGCACCACATCGACTCCTCTTATCTCTGCCCTTTGCGCTTCTTTACGACTAACGACCGCGAGCGGGAGTTCCACAATTGGATCCCCTTTGTTCTGGAGCTTTAGTTGGATACACTCCCCGCCATTGTAGTCATAACCCGCCGTCGTCAAGGTTGTATGATTTGGGGGCCAGGGGATGATGAACCTTTCCCAGTCTGCTCTGTCAAGGAGTGTTGGGAGAGCTTCCTTATATATATAGGAGTTCCACATACTCATATCAACTCTTGCGATAGCAAAGGTATCCCAGTCTGGTAAGAGTAGAAGTTGATGTCCCAGTAGAAGCTGGTCCTGGGTATTGTCTCTCTGGTAGCCGGTGCTAAATGAGTATTGGTTGAAGGGCTCTAATGCTAGCTGTCTCCTACCAGACTGCAACGGCGATGGACCAAGAAGGGCTTGTTGTTGGTCGTAGGGTTCAACAACAATACTCGGATTGGCTGAGGAATATGGTGTCATTTGGGTGTAACTGCCCGACTGATTCCCAATAGCTACTGGCCCTTGTCCGCTAATAGGTGTAAAGTTGTTTTGGGGCGGCTCAAGGTGGGAGTTGACGGCACCGGCATGTCCAATCTGAACAGGCGAGGGCTGATTAGCAGACTGGATTCCAACCGACAACGAACTGGGTGTGACAGCGTCTCTTTTCTGAATGCGAGGGACTCCTGTGCTCGTGTTCGGCGCATGTTGTAGAGGTGTGAATGGTAGGTTTCCAGTCACATTAGTGCTCAATGACTGGTTACCGCCCGGGCGACGTATCGGATGTGGCACGCGACCAACTTGAAGTATATTGGCAAGCACTGTCTCAAACATCAGTCACCCCCAAGAGCTATCATGGCTATCAACAACTCACACTCTTGAGAAAGGGTGATAGGCCGTCTGCCACGAAGGCTTGGTTTTAAATTAGAGTTCAGAACCATCCTGGCGGTGAGCTAACTCGACGAACAACACCCCTCGCCCTAGTGGATTAGTGTCTCGGGAGTTAGGTGGATGAAGGACGATTATTTAGGATACTCGTTCTCAAGATGTCCATATTGAACCTCATTCCTAACGGTAAATAGAGTCGTCCAGGAACAACGAAAAGAAACACTTTGGTACTGTTGAATCCCAAAGGGCAAAAGCTTTCAGAGCGGCCAGTTGAGTGGAATTGATATTGATCGCAAGATAATGAGTTTCCTAACTATAGGCGGATAGCAGTAGACTGCTATGAGTGTGATGTAACAAGGCGTGGTCCCTGAGGAGGGGTACGAGAAGGAGATAAGAATAATGTGAAGAAGGAGAGAAAAGAGTAACAGCAATACCTAGAAAGAGGAAACGTATAGGCGCATATGAGGCTCTCTCCCCGGTGAGGTTTGGGGGCGAGGAGAGAGAACAAGAACAGAAACTCGTCAAGCACCACATAAGACTTCAGACGACTTGATATGCCTCGATATGTACGTAGGTTACTCCTGGAATTTACACTTGGTGCCGAAAGGCGTCTAGACTAGGAGTATTCATTAGTGATGGGCTTTCCGTGGATGCACTCTTCCACAACCCGTTCGCCTCGCAAGGCAACTGGGCCCTTACTCGTGAGTATGGCAATTCCCGTATCAATCCGCGGCCGTCACGATGTATCTCACATGTCAACTATAGGTCTGCTTTCGCAAAGGGGTTGAAGATTGAAAAGTTGCCGGGAACTTGTGTTAATGTATGAGGCTCGTTCTCTTCTCCAAATTGAATTTCCAAGAACTTCTCCAAATGGAATTTCCAAGAACGAGCAAGAATACCCATCACAACTATTTATATTACATTCGTGTCTACCTTCCTCAATCCGTGGGCTATGTTCCACTCCTGCATGCAGGAGTCCTGATTCAGCTTCAGGTCGCATCAATGAAGACCAAAAGCTCACGTTAGCCCCTTTGCTGTGCCCGACCTTACCGCGCCAAATACTTTACCGGGATCAATGTCATTGGTATTTTCATTAGCAATAAGACGGGGAAATCGAAATTCCACAATGGCTTGGAATTTCCATTGGCAATTGCCTGATTTGAATTGCCCGCATGATGGTGTCCGCATGTGAGGCTTGCCTAGGGTCGTAGGATCGCCGTAATTGGCCGGGCTTACCGCGATATCGCCAGCCCCCAAACTTTACCATGTTTCGGTTTGAGAACAGTGTTATCCCATGACCATTGAGGATGTCTCAAGCCTCGTTGCTAGATGATTGTGATGATCGAAAGATGCGTATTCTAGGCAGTGGTATGTTTCTGCCAATTTGCCCGACTTGACGCAATTCTTTTCTCTCACAGTCAACATATTTAAAAGAGTTGAAAGAGTCGCTGATTTACCTCGAAGTAGTTGTCACAATGCAGGCGAGAGAAGAACGCCGCCACCTCAACATCAAGTCTCCCTACCCCTCAATCCTAAATGAATTGTCCAATAGTTTAAGAGTTTAATACCCAATGTCCGATTCCGTTCTTTGTTACCACGAGCATGCCATCTCTTTCAGGTACTTGAGAATTCTATTTGAGATCTCTCTCATATTGTCGAATTTTTCCTTTCTGGCGAGTCTCTACCGGTCGCCAACCCTCAAGAGACGAGGGAGCTAGGGTTTAATCATTTGTTAGACTAACGGATTGAGTTTTCAGGAACGAGATTATGTCCTCAGCAATCCAATTCCGATTACGCACCTCTCTGGTGGCATCACATAATCAATGCTCAGGACGCGAACAACATCACTTCCACTTCATATGATCCAACCGCAGTTCCAAGGAGAAACATAGAGAAAAACTTAAATTCGAAAGTGTCAAGAGCTTCTTGTGATGGCAAAAAGAAGCCGCCGTTGAAGTGCGACGAGAGCAGTTGCTCGGGCTATAATGCTCCCAACTACTCCCGTCGTACTTCAACAGCAACATCTTATCGCCATCGCAACAGCGGCGTAGCTAAACGGCAAGAACGCGCTTTTACGACAAAGCCCATGCCATTGCGACCTCGAATAAGTGATACGGGAAATGTAGATACACATACTGCTATCTCGCAAGCGTCCACAACGGACTCAGCGGCGGATAGTGTACGCTCATGTGAGCAAGACTCGTCATCAACTGCTTTAAGCCTATTGTCAGATCTCAATCATGGTGCAATTCCCCCATGCGTATTTCATGATAACACTGCGCCCACAGACTCTGATGCCAACATCAATACTGCAGCCCAGGTCTCAGTCAGCCAAGAAGGCGACTCCTACTTGGCTAACGAGGCGCCTTTCAGTGAGCAGGTGGAGCATGACTTCGAAAGTGGCGATAGTGCTACTAGCTGCTTGTCGTCGTGCGAGCAGCTAGCAGGACTATCACCATTGCTCCACCACGATACTGAGTTCCGAGCAAACTTTCTTGCCGCTCCCAAAGACTCTCGACACCTGTTCCTAGAGTACTATAAACGCACTCACGGCGGCCAGGTAATTGAGGCCGAGAGCCAGAGTGAGGTCTATTGGAAGTGGGATCCAGAACGACAGCAGTGGTTTCATAAAGACCCGAATACGCAATCAGTGATGTGGTTCTTAGGTTGACGTGGGGTGCGATAAACTTCTTGAGTCAATATTCAATATATTTAATCTTCGATTTATAGACCCTTCCAATTGAACATGTGTTGAGCACTTTCTTCATTTCCACCGTCCTTTCTAGAAATAAGTGAACTTACGGTCACGGCCAAAGAAAATGCTCTTAGGCACACCCCCATCTGCCACTAACAGCATCTTAGTTAAATAAACCCTCTCTGAGGTACTGACTAGCACTTCATGGATAGATAGAGGCACTCATCCGCGTCGCCAAGCTGGCCGATAAATGAGAAGACATCGCAGTTGTCTAGTAGCACAGTGAATAATTAGCTTTAGACTCTGAGGAGTTAAATATTGGGTAGATGAAACCGTTGTTCATGCGCGAAGAAGCTTGAATCACTGCCATTGGGATAAGTCCTTGTTATGAAAACATGTGTTCTATGTTATAGAAGTGGTATCGTAACAAGTAGACTTTATACGGCTGCGTGGGTAGAGCATGATAGATAGACCAGTTGATTCATGAGTCTCTCTTAGGACTTGGGGGGTCCCAGGACGTTTATATACACATACTACTGCTATGACCACTCCATAGGGTAACTGATGATTAGTCACCTGACACGGTTACGTTGGTTATGGCTGCTTCGATGCAACCTAGAGCGGTTGATACCCAACTATTTAGTAGTATTGCACCTAATCAATAATTATGATGAAAAGAAGCATCATTTCTCATCATTATGCTACCTTCTAGATGACAGAAAGACGTGACGTCTTTAGACGAAGATCTACAACTACAGTTTACTTCTATAGGGGCACATAAGAGTTACAGATAGCTCATAGTATGACTGAGAGTGTCACAATGATTGACTCATCCCAACCTTCGGTTCTTTTTGGCCATACCCCTGGAGATAACCAAAAAGACAGTTAACTTTGCAACATTTACTTCATCTTGCTTAAACTGCCCCTTAATTTTACCAATATCAATTGACTGAGTTTCCAATGTCTCTCTTAGAAATGTCCGTTAACATTTGTAGGCATCCAGGCAAAGCAAGGTCCACCGAACTTAACAACAAACATGCAAATCACGAAACTCATCTAAACACATGGTCATGCTAGGATCTATAAAACCCTACTCAGCAACGTTACCAGGCCAGGAGCGTGCTATAAGCCCTGAAAACCAGTACATAGTACGTGTTGGTCAAAGCTGGCATGGCCACACATTTCATAGCCCATACAAGCACAGAGTCGCATTTCCAATTCCTACAGCACACTTATCACTAGGTAGGTAAGTACTCCAATTGCCTGCCCCAAACGCGGTACTATGACATCCTTGTCACCATCGCGATTATGTCATACATAAATAATACGGGAGGTAAATTCCCCGAACTCGGTTCCTCTCTAAAGTGGACGAGGTGGAGGACCTAGTTAGGTCTACGTTGTTAAGGGAATCGCCGCTACGATAATCAATCAACTACCTACCTAACTACTTCGATCCGCCTTGTTCCCTGACGATTCAGCACTAGAGATCTGTCCACGTTGGATGATGGGAGTTAAGATGCCTGAAGTGCTTTTCGTTACGTAGATCGTGTCTGATGCCCGCCTCGTTAGGTATTGTATAGGATACCCTGGAATGTTGTCAACCCCAGCAATCCGGTCAATAGATATGAAGCAACTATAAATCTAACATGCGAAAACACTCTGATCAAAAGCCTGTTTCTGTCAAAATTCCCTTTTCCCCATTTTTTTCAAAAAAAAAAAAAAAAAAAAAAAAAAAAAAGGAATCTCTCTCATCCATTATGTAAATGCCTAAGGGAGGCGGACTAACTGCTGGCCTCGTCAGGCGCATGTAGGTTCATCACGTGCATAATTACATCCATCCTGTTCGCACTTCAAACTCATTAAGCACGGGCGTATATAGCATCAAGGAGGGGGCTTTACACAATATAACTAAAACCTCAACTCACAAGTAAATAAACGTATAAATCATTCTAATTTTCGAAACAAAGAGTTACTCAAGTATGCATACATGGCGAAAGGTAAAACAATGCAAACACAAGACACTCGCGAAGTTGATCGAAGAAAAACTCAAAACGTATCAGGTATCATGAAAACAGGTGGATGTGTACTGAATATCTAAGGTAATCCGCGAGAGAGGGCCATGCCATCCTAACAACCCCACCATACGCGTCCGAGGACGTCCTCTGTCCAAGTGTGATGCTCGTCATGCCTTCGACCATCGGCGCCGTATGACTTCCCTGGGCAAGTGGCCCGGAACCGGCCAATTTTATTTATCGCCGCGTGCCGGGTCATCCAGAAATATCATGATTTTCGCCCGACCTCCAACCGCCCCAGGAGTCATGTCGTATCGGAATAAGTGTTCAGCGCTTAGGGCGTTTTACTCCGTCATTTTGACATAGTTGCTTGGGAATACACCATGCCTTGACCCAATCATGCCCGTCCTAAATATGGTTAGTAATGGTTAACCTGAGCAACCGCTCTGTTTAGTTATAGTCACTTACCACCAGTCGTTGTCGCTATCTGTCTTCTTTAGCACCGTGATAACGTCGCCTTTCTTAAAACCCAAGTCGCCCGGCTGATCCGCTTCAAAGGTGAATAACGCAACTGCTTCGTTCTTTTTCAAAAGCGCCTGTTTGCTTGCAAAATTAGGCTTCGGGGCCGCAGGCCTAGTAGGGCCCGAAGATTGGGCTGTAGATGGTTTGTCGCGATACACATAATCATCGTCTGCTCCTCTCGATCCAATGGTATTTGACCGACCAAATCCGCCGCCCCCGGGTCGGTCATAGGTGTCGTCTTGCCATGTATTTGATCTTTGAGGTGAGTTCATCTGACCCTCGCCGTAAGCGCTGCCGCGCTGGCCGTTCCATACAACATCGTCGTGCCGGTCGTCATACACCGGCACATCGTTGTACATGGCATCCTGCGCCGCGCCTTGCCGTGTACCACTGAAGATTCTAGAGTTTAGCACGTTCAACAAGGGCGCAGCTGCGGAAGGCGGTCTGACGGCGCCAGTGAGGAGCTGAGCAGCGGTCAGACGTTGGCCGTATAGCTTCTCGTTCGCGTCTCTCCGCTCTACGATGGCGGATCCCTCGAGCGACACACCGGCGAACAGGCCCTTGGTCTTGCTGTAGCTGAAGATGCCAGCAACACTCTTCAGAGAGGCGGCACCGGCGGCCTCGGCATTTCGGCCGACAGGACCAGCCGCTATGGAGACGTTTCCACCAAGGGTGATGGAGCCTTGTTGCGAGAAGGTCTTAACGGCGCTGGCATCATTGAGAACGAAGACAAAGTCGGTCAACTCGAATCCGATTTGGCCACCGAAGCCACCGCCGGCAGTTACAATGGCCGAGGGCGCGGACCAGCTGCCGTCAGGGAGACGGGCGACGACAAGACCAGAACCGAAACGCGCGGAGCCGAGGAAGCCGGCTTTGAGGACTGTAAGAATTGCAAGGCCCTAACGATAGGGACCAGTCAACCTTCGCATTTGTGACGAGGAAACAAGGCTACGGCAGTGTTGGCTTACCTTGGCATTGCCGAGAATGTGAGGAGGGATGATCTTGTCAGGACTGAAGGCTTGCCGCGGGTCGACGAAAGAAGTCAGAATCTTGCCGCACTTCTTGCATTCCGCTATTTTTACACATTGACATTAGCATCAATGCAGCAATGCAGGAATACAGCAATCTGGAGCGCAGGGTGTTGCGCAGAAGGGTAGGACGGTGAGGACGGATAGAACGGCAAGAAGCACTTACACGCCAGCGACGACGGAAGAGGGTTGTTGATACCCATGGTAACGGTAGATTCGGTCGGTCGGTCGTTCGCTCGTTGGTTCGTCCGAAGTCGAATAAGACGGGATATAGGGTGCGCAACCAGATCAGAACTCAAAACGTAGACGGGATTATGCAGGTATTATGTCAGGTGGTCTTGTCGTTCGTTAGTGCAGGCAGTTTAGTTAGACTGGTCGCTTCAAGCTTGTGGTGGGTATCGCGAGATGCACTGATGGGAGAATTGCGGGGACAAAAGCTATTGAGGCAGCCTGGCGGGATTTGGAATTATATTATGGTATGAGTATGCTCTTCGCGAACGTGAGTAATTTGTTTGTAAAGTATTAGATGATTTTGAAATGGTATTGGCGGAAATCAGTAGGTTCCGCTCAATCACTCAGGATATACAATCGCAGACTGAGAATTGGAGAGTAGCTCGTGAATAATATATGGGATTTTTATTTGCATGCGAACCGGGCGGCAAGGTTGTCGTCAGCGACCTGAGCTGTGCCACCAAAGTAAACCGTCGAATCATGACATCCCAACACTGGAACCAACTAAACACCACTAACAAACCCCACCATAAACGTGGGGTTGGGACCTCATCGGTATCGGGTCAAAGTCTGTGGCGCAGCTTCAGGATCCCGTGCCTTGAGCGCCACACACCCTGCGTCATCTTTAAGTAGATACATAGTTACATCGACTCCTTTTCTGAGTTGCGACTGGGACCTGAACCAGCCAGCCAGCCAACCAACAACTGTCTCTCACGAGATTGAAACAGGACTAAACAGATCACCTACAGCCCAACAAAGAACCCGAAATCATATCCTCCACGACAACACGTATTGGCGCGTACATTCACTATTGTATTTAATCACAGTCTGTGATAGAAGTTACGATTTTCAGACTGGCCTTCAAACAAGCGCCCGACTAGAACGACAGCCATAGTCTAACAAAACGAGGCACGCCCCCCCCCCCCCCCCCCCCCCCCAAACCCGCCGAGATGTCCGAGGCCTACGAGCGCGAGCGCCAGAACAATGCGCGACTGGAGGAGCTATCGGCAAAGGTATCGTCGCTGCGCGGCGTGACGGTCGACATATACGATAATGCGCGGGCGCAAGACGTGATCGACAACACGGTACGCCTCTCTTCTTCTCCTTTTCCTTTTCCCCCCTCTCTATACCTACCTGTCTCTATTTGCTACTATACCAAAAAGGACAAAAAAATGCTCCCGACCTAGGCTAACGAATTCCCGAAAAAGTCCGACACATTCTCCTCCATGTCGACGCAGCTCAAGGGTTCCGCGGGTAGGCTGGGCCGCATGGCAGCAGCGGGGAACAAGGTGGCCATCTTCAAGCTCTCGGGAATCGTCATCGGCGTGTTCCTCGTGCTATACTACCTCGCCAAATGGATATTCTAGACAAAGGAAGGAAAATCACAATTTCGGCAAAGCAAACAAGCCACAACAACAACGAAAACGAAAACGAATTGACGGCGTACCACCGTTCTTATCTTTACATAGCTCTTTCACTGCGAAGAGGATACGCGGAAGGAATAGATGGAAGGAATTACTCGCGGCGGACGCAATCATCAGTGCAGAGCGGCGAGCATTGCGCAAAACCAGGAATAACAGCATCGGACGAACGGACCGATGCGCGGATCTGGGTATGCCCTGGTGCTTGGATTAGAGGGTCGGAATAGACATACCATGGACACCAATGCGGGAAGACGATTGCATGGCGTCGGCACTCACGATTTGAGAGCGTTAGCCTATGTCCCCAGTTACAACAACGGTTTGTTTAGGGTTGGTCTCTTCAGGGGTCAACACATGCAATAATCGAGTCGCCTAAGAAACTTATGGATTCTCGGCGCAATATAGTATAGCATAGCATAGGCGTTATGTCTTTTTAAGTCGTGATAATTGAATTGTATGTATATATATACGGTCATGGCATGATACGGTATAATGATGCTTCCATATCGAAGGCACGATTCTATCTCATCTCATCTCAACCCGCCTCTGTCATTTCTCATTTTATCTCGTGATTGGTATATACTAAACATGCCATGCCGTCTTTGATCATGAGTGCTTTTTCATGGTTGATGTAAATCCCCCTAAGCACAACCGCTAGATCTACTACCGCGGTTACCATTCTGTACCCCCGTCGTAGCCTAGGTTGATGTCCTACTCCCAGACGTTGTTGAAGAGATCATCATTCCCAAATCCGCCGGCAGGCTTCGTGGACCCATTGTTTGTAGTCCCACCCGTGCTGCTCGTCCAGCCGCCAAATTCCTCATCCGCCGCAACCTTGGGCGCAGGCGCAAACCCGCCAGATGCGCCGGGCACTATACTCTGGGTAGCAAAGGAGCCACCTGTACTGCTACCCCAGCCGCCAAAATCATCGCTAACAGTCGCCTTTGGACGTGGGGGCTCCGCCGGGGTCCTCGGGCCCGCCGAGAGGGCAGGTTCGGGGTTGCCCCATGCGTTTCCCCACACATCTGCATCGGATGTCGTGATAGAAGCTGACGGCGCCATAGTTGGCTTGGCTGGTGTTGCTGAGAGGTTGAAGACGGAGTTTGAGGTAGAAGGTGGTGCGGGCTTGGGCGCTGCTGGTGCTGCCATGGCCGGCTGGGCAGGGGCGGACCAATCAAATAGATCGCCTAGGCCGGAGGAGGATGGCTGGGCGGGTTTGGCAGAAGTGCCAACAGAGCTGAAAGCACCAAAATTGTCCGTTGAGGTCACGGATGGTTTTTGCTGATGTTGCGCTGGGGTTTGGGAGGGCTTGCTGTTGAAAAAGCTACCGCCACCGAGGCCTGAAAAAGCAGAGTTGGTAGGTTGAGGGGTGGACCGGTTGCTCGACATGCTTGTCAACCCGGCAAATGCATCTCGTTGGGGGCTTTTCTGTGATGTCGTATTTCCAAAACTGAGGCTCGCGAAGGCATCGTTGAATCCCCCACTAGTAGAGGTTTGGTGCTGATGTCCCGTGGGCGACTGCAAAGGCGATTGCATTGAACCAAACCCGCCGAATGACCCAGTGGATGAGTGTCCTGGCTGCTGGGTCTGTGGTTGTGGTCGTGGCGCGGACGCGTAGAGTGATAGAATGGACTGTTTGAGATCCGGTCTAGACTGGCCTCCCATGCCCCCTGTACCAGTGGTGCTAGCAGGCCTAGGGGGGGCAGCAGGTGCTTCGCCCAGAAAATCGAGACCCAAGAGGGAGTCTTTAGGGTTCGCGGCCTTCGGCGGGGCAGGCGACGCTTTCGGTGGCACTTGATGATGGGGAGGAGGACCGGCCGTGCTAGATCTTGGGGGAATATCACTGCCATCAATGAGATCTCCTTGCGACGGCCCCCGAGAGTTCGTTGTGTCCGCAGCGGGTGGATTGCGCAGCGACACTTTTCGCTCAATGGTCTGCTTTTCTTTGACGATGCTTAAGGGTACTTCATCGTCGCCTTCGACATCTAGGTCAGCGGGATTAGGCATGGGTCCGTCCATGGCCCACCGCTTAAGTTCATACTTGGTCCTTATGAAATTCTCAATCTTGGCTTCCGAAGGGACGTGGCCTGCGGCCAGCTTAGATTCCCAATATTTATTCGCACGAGCATTTCCCCAACTAAGCACGCTTTGTAACTGCTCGTCTGTCCAGGAATCCAAATCAACCGACTTGACACGTGAGATGTGTGTGCCCATACCGCGATGAATACCGGAGCAGCGAATGCAGATAAATATGCCGAGGTTCCAACTAGCCCATCGCGGGTCTGTATACAGGTCAGCAAGTTGGGAAACAGGTGCCGGCAGCGATAGGCAACTCACGTTTATTCCGCTTGCAGTCGGCGCATACTTTGTTGGGCTCCAGCTTCAAGAGGCTCTTGATGGTCTGCTGGTTCTGGGCTGCCCTTTCGGCAGCAGGATTAGGCGGCCGCCGAGACATAGTCCGGAATGGGAATACGAGGTACCGACAGCTAGGTGATATTTGGGTCGACGGTGTTGGGGTTTGGTGAAGTTGCTTGTCGGAAAAGGGGCCGCCTGGGCGAGATAGCAATGGTTGGGGGATGGTTTGTGGCCGATATGGGAATGCTATGAAAGATGATGTCTTTTGGAGGCTGATCAAATGTGGCTTGAGCCTTGGGAGTTTGCGTCAACCATGATTGGCCAATGAATAGGCTTAATTATGGGGTCCAGGTAAGCCTTATTTTGCCCACCTGCAACTACCTACAGGGCATAGAGTAATTCGTACCTACCTAAACTTACTTTACGTACCTACCTGATTATGTAATGCAAATCTATTGCATTCAGGGCACTGTAGCTTACCTACCTTCCGTACATGTAGGCATAAAGTTCCTGAGCATATACTGTCCTACATTATCAAAAGTGAAAGTGGCAGGCGTGAAGCGTAAGGTGCCTCTCTAACAGGGTGGGGCATTGTACTAAACCCACAGAACGGGAACAATAAGTTCCATCTCCCATCTCCTCTCCTATCTTTTCGCACGATAGAACAGCTTCCCACTAATATGTGACGGGAGTCATCGCCTTTGACCCGCTGCACTGACTTATATTCATTCATTGCCTGACTTTTCCTGACAGGATGTTCATCGCCCGGCCCCTTCGCAACGATGGCAACTTTTCCCCCTGGGTCTGTATCGTCTCACAGAGAAGCGTACGGATCATCATACTGCTAAAATGACTACGGCCGACCCATTTAGGGACACTCTTCTGAATCGAGGTTCCCGTCATCGAGGCCTCTGTGTAAGTATCACGACAGCTATGACTCGTCAGATCCGGCAAGAATATGCAGCCGTGCTGCCGAGTGACGCATTACGAAGCCGTTCAGGCTTCCATT
Organism: Xylaria flabelliformis; assembly: GCA_007182795.1. NCBI lineage: Eukaryota > Fungi > Ascomycota > Sordariomycetes > Xylariales > Xylariaceae > Xylaria > Xylaria flabelliformis. The sequence goes on from VFLP01000051.1 coordinate 68,657, forward strand.
TGCCCTGCACGCTCCCGCCGGTCTGTCTGCAACACAACTACGGATGTCGCGGTCTGGCAAAACGAACACAACATGTCTACTTATGACCAGAAAGTATTGCCTAATGTGCTCTTTCGAGCCCATATCGCACTTGAGGCACGTGATGGGAAGAAGCGAGCCTTCTCAAACCAGGGTGCCCGAAAATTACCGCTCCGCTCTCTCCTAAGCGGCCATTGCCTGGTTTTCGGCCCGTCGGGCTGCAGCATGCCGTTAGAAGTACCCTCTTGCTAGCCTGTTACTTGCGAACGGATGTTACCCATTTCCCTGCCTTCTCTAGCTTTCCAGATCTGTTTGAATCTGCGAGATGAGATCCCGAGTTCAACCCTCCATAAGAGACTCCACCACATTATCACTTACTAGGTTAACCGTACAAGCATCATACGCTGGATGGTGCTTGTGATGCCGCATTCCTGCAGGGGCTTTTGCCCGGGATTTGATCCATTACTACTGCTCCAAAGACTGATAGAAGTGACCAGATTGGGGCTGCAATTCGAACAGACCTAGTGACTTGTATGACCAAGCTCGTTGTCGCCATCCAGTAAAAAGCACTCACCTGCCGGCTTAATGAAGTAAGCATAGTGTAAGTGCGACAGTCTTAAACAACAAACCTGCGGATTATCTTGGCTAATCAATAACATAGGTATACCTAGACAATTATCCGCGACGTCTCGAGTCTCATTGGCCAGTGGATATGACATCGCTTGCATGAGCACGATGCCGCACAAGCTGCCCCTTCTATATTGTGTGCTGTTATGTAGCATTGAGCATGGTCAGCGTTGTTTGGTTGGATTAAAGAAAAGCCGCCACAGCAACAAGCCCGATCCACGACTCGCAATCACGTTATTCCCTCTGTGTGCTGCGAGAATTCCGGAGAAGTTACCGAAGTAACACTAACATAGGTTCCAAGTGCACCAAGAGTTCATCGACGGAGAGACTGTACGCCCTTAATTCAATAACTGCTTGGGCACGTGTTCGGCCTATTGTTAGAACCATTTCACACTGTTCAGTTACCCACTAGCAAACAACCCTATTAGGTTGAATTGTGTGATCCGGCCAATCCCTAGGTGACTATCTTGCTTGCTGCATGCGGGCCGACCCAGACCCTCGGTATCGATTCATCTCGGGGAATATCCTCGCGTACCATGCGTTTTCCCACCTTATGGGTCAACTATCACATTGGAATCATATCAGTCTAGCAGTTCGCGTAAGTTTTGCAAAACTGCAACTAGGCTAGTGACTGATGACATAACGACAGCATGAACCGGTCTCTGTCCGCCAGCAAACTGGGGACCGTACGCCAACATTTCAGCCGTATGAGCATTGGCTACGTTTCAGTATCTGTTATTTCAGACTTGCTATATACGGCTAGAAAGCTAATAGTTTCGCGTTATATCATACCCAGAGTAAGCATTGTCAAACACATCAAAAACAAAACTGGCCTTATTCAGACGTCACAATCACCACTAGTCTTACGCAGTTCGAAGATCTGAGTTCCCATATGTGGGAACTTGTAGATAGAAGGCCCGGACCACACAACGGTTGTGCTAGCTACTACTAACTACAATCAACAAGGATGAGAGGCCTCGTAGCTAGCGGACTTGATCGTTGTTGGCCGTTCATACTCTCTGGACGGCCCACTTGCCTATCTCACCAGCTGATGGGTTCTTCCGAAGCTACACTAGGTCGCTAGCCGGTTACGAGAAAAATGGGCCAACAAAGAGGACACCGAATATATTGACGTATGAATAACACAATGGCTTCATGATCAAAGCGATCTGCGATTTGATGGAGCGAGAGCAATCTCGGGGCCGCCTCCCGTGTACCAATGGCGACGCATCAAACGATACACCTCGTCTTATTGAATCTTACCCAAGGGACAATGAAATCGACATCGTGGTCCCAGAACTCACCTTTCCTTCGAGTAAGAAAATCGCCTCTGCCTCTGGCATTGTTCAATTTGAGCTCAGAGTCAATTTTCAAAGCTCTCTATCGGTATGGGTCGAGTCTCATGTGCCTTCTTGAACATTTTGGCCCTAAACCCTGCAAATTAGGAACTGGGTTAAGCTTTGCCCAGTAGGGCCTGGTCTCGAAAATCACTTGCGGCAGCCAAGGGCCTTCCTAATCGGCTAATGCAATCCTACCCCCACCCCTGATCAGCTATAGAAAAAGCAAATATCGTCGGATTACGAGAACATTTCTAGGATTCTCGGCACATATTATAGAACGCAAACTAAGCCATACCCACCGGTATTGGTAAAGGAAAACGAAACGAGAAGGATGAGCTTTGCATGCCGCAACTAACGCATGGTTCTTCCTAGTTCTTAGCATACTCGTACCAAGTCGGTAGCACCCGGTAGTGTCAGGCGCTGTCAGCCTACCTATGTGTTACAATGTGATGACTCGGGGAATTTTCTTCGTTCCGGTCTCACTACTTATACCTTCGTGTTACGGTTTCGTTGTCCGTCCCATTGGGTCGTAACGGTTTTCGAAGACTGGTAATGCATTCTCGCCTGAGTCCTTAGTCATGTGCCACAAGCTCATCCTTCAACGTACCGGTACTGTGCATGGTTGGGTAGGAACTAGTATCCTGTCTACCGTATCTCTCTGGTACACCACGCTAGTGAGCGGAAATCCGTGTTTTGATACGGCGAGCAGCTCATCCGAAGCTATCAGCCGAGTGTTATGACCGTTGGAATAATTGAGCTTTGCATGCCACAATCTACAACACTTACCCGATATGCACCCCCTAGTAAGTGACACGATGCCCAACGAGACATGCAGTTTGACGACAGCGCTCATGCGCGTTTGACAGAAGGTGAGACATACCTACAGGCTACAGCAGGAACTAGCAGAGTTTATCAACAACATTTGCATACCGCTATGGGAAAGAGTGTAGATTTCATTTACAATCTCCCTCATTCTTTTCCCGCATCGTGCTAGTTAAGCTATCGACGTGGATGTATAGAGGTACCCACCTTACTAACCACGTTTGTTGCTTTCTTCTTTCTTTTGCGCCCCAATTGTTCGGCGCGGGTGGGCCAACATGCGTCTAGCAGCTCTTGCATATCACCCTATACCACAAATGAAAAAGACCTCGATGTCACACACAAACGAAGTATTGGTCTAACTACGTTGTTTCGCGCTCCCGCTTCTAGTCATGCTGGGAAGATCTTGGGCCCACCGTCCCAGAAAAGGTGAATAGGAGAATTAAGTTCTCAGCGTGTTAAGAAAAAGCAAATACGGGGATGGGACTTACTACGGGACCAGCAATACTGGAGACGAAGAGGGCAGGTGACCTGCTCTCTGCGGTTCGCATCGTTTCTCTCAGATATCATGATAAAAAAAGCCAGGCGTTCACTTTCCCGTCCTTGATGATCTACTTGATTGTTTCCCCCTTCCCACTTGTGTTGCTTTGCCCAGTTTAATCTTGCTTCGTTTTACGCTTCTTCACACCCCTTTGACCACTCCCTCCTATCACCAAACACCGTATACACCCATCCATGATGCATGATGCCGTCGAATTTGCCGAATAATTTCCTTCCCATATCCGTGCTGCATCACCGTTGTGCAAACAGTCTTCTAGGGCGTCTCTAGCTAATCCTTAACTGCCACATCACTATCGATCTCTATTGCTCGCGCGTTTTCCGTCCGATATCATTAGGTACTATCGGGAAACCGTAGGTACCTACTACTATTTAACGGAAGAGACATACGAAGTGGACCAGCCGCGGAAGGGATTAAGGTCTAGCAAATCGACGCCTTATTTAAACGCCTAGCCCTAGCGTGTTGGTTAAACATTGTCTATCATCGAAGGCTCAAAAACAGACAATTGTTCCCGTAGACCGTACAAACCGCCCTTTTATCCTTCTTTCACACTTACTTATTAAGTTCTGTTCATTCGTCTCGGCCTGAACTGGGCCTAGAAACTTGACTCGACCGCATATCGAATTTGATCAGATTCACAGCCCTTGCACCACCTACTATTTCCTTAATAGGCATCTGAACACTATGCCATCTGGTTCTCGCCGCTCTCACCAGTCGAGTGCCTCGTGGCAAGATAGACTCGAAGGTTAGACGCGCTCCTATGCTCTCATGCTGGAGAACAAACTGACCATATTGGCTAGAGGTATGCCGTGATTATCAAATTCAGCCACCTGACTACCAACTTGTGTCAGATCGACGAGGCAAGTCTCTTCAACTACTATAATAGCCTTGCAGACTATAAAGAAGTAGTTCTCTCATGTATTAACACCTGTTTTGTCGCTCATTAGGTGGTCGGACAGCCTGGTCCAGCGTCGTCGTCGTGTATGGTAAGCGCTTCGAAGCGCGTTATTGGTACGACGGGAACAACCTCCACAACGCTAGAGAAGACGCCGCTGAAGCTGCATTTACCTGGCTAAACAACAACTCGATCAAATGATCACTCAACTGGGTGTATTTGACCTTTGGATCCTAATCTTCGCTGGCCGCCACTCTGATCACCAGTGTCATTGCGATGGGATAGGGGCTTTTTCAAGACTACGCTTTTCTTTTCCATTATTTGTTCTCGCTGTCCCGTTTGATACCAATCGGAGTTTCGGAAAGGATCTAGCGGCTCCACGGCCAACGAGGGAAAGGGAAGATACCCCAGCGTTCCGTTACGACCTCGTCATACGGCCGGCGCACGATTTCTTTCTATTTAATTTTTATTTTTTATTGCTCTTTTTGCAGTACAGGCATCTTTCTCACCCATGCATGCTGCGGAGAGACGAGTCGTACTGGCGCCTTGCGGGGTTGCCAGAAACATCGGTTTTTGTTTAATTTCTTTTTATTTCTTTTCTTTTTCTCGGACTGGGAACTTGGAGGCTCAAGACAAGGGGAATCGCTGTCTGAGGCCGGGTTATACTGAGTTTGCTCTCGAGGTGTTCTACAGATTAGGTTAAGGGCCATGGTAATTGAATCGGAAAATGTCTTTTCATATGGGCATCTGGAAAGGAGTTCGGAGATGAGTTCAGCTTTCCTCTATTATTTTCATTGATTACTTCCTTTCCCGGTCCATTCCGTCTCCTTTTTACCAAACAGGATAAGGATCATCCAGGACGCCCTTTCTCTTACACGTAAGGTCACCCCTCCTCTCATGTAGCTTACTCTTGCTACATGGAGAGACGATGGTCGAAAAGGGTGGTGGAAGAAGCCGGGATGGAGTGAGGGATGACATAGTCACGAAGATAGATGACCATCGTCAGACATTTTTGGACCAGTTGCACAGGGGCATGGAGTCGACGACACGAAGCCCAAGACACGATCGAAAGGGGTGAGGGGGCCAAGGCGCAAAAGAAAAATAACTCATGGAAAACTGCGACAACGAAATCAAGACAAAATGCGAAATTAAACATTGTCGATTGAACACAGTCCACATTCTCAGACTATCGAGTGACGCATTGATTGCTTTTCTCTGGGAGAATTGTGAAATAATTATCTAGTTTCGCACTAGAGAAGAAACTCTCGGTGAGCCCAACCCATATTACGTTTACGAACATGCCCAGGTATGCAACCTCGAACAGACGTCAGCGCATGCCTGTTGGGGAGGATGGGAAACCCCACGACCATACTCGCCAGTCAAACACTCCATCATCTAGGGTAAGGTTGTTGGCAATACGATATGTCTTTGATATTCCGTGCTGCTTCTACCTCTTATCAATTACACCCGGTGTAAGGGTGGTGGTACCGGGGTTGGATAGGGGTTACGGTACTCAAATCCCATCGACGTGGGATGCGATTGGGGCCAAGACCTCGGACGCGTTGGCACCGTCGCAGCGCTACTGTCCATCCATTCGTCCAAGTCGAGCTACATATTGGCCCACCGCGCCAGTATTCCACACTATCTAGCAATAGGCAAGACAGAACTCAAATAGAGAGTTGCCCTAAACATCACTGTCTACAGTCGTATGCATAGAGGTATGCACACACCTACACACCTACCTACTTACCTACACCACAATGGGGGAAGGAGATCAGAACCTAGTGTCATGTAGTCTGTAGATCACTTAGTGGGCTTAACCTGGGCGGATGACGAGTCACCTCAGCCGGAGCCGTAGATATTATATGGAGTTCCATTCAAACTCAGACGCACGACATTTGTCGTTTGTCTATTTCCGGGCATAGCGCGATAAGGCGAGATGGGGAGTGAGAGAGCTAGCTAGCTTTTAGCTCTACACTAGCTCGGGGACGGGATGTGGTCTGACATAATTACATTCCAAGTCTCGTGACAAGCGCCGCCGACGACATGGTGACGGGCGCGTGGGCGGGTCAGCTAGGGTCAGCGGTGGGAAGTGGGTTGGAGGAGGAGGGTGAAAATAAAGATTTCAATGCGAGAAATAGGGATTTTTTTTTGTGGCGCGCTGCAGCACCGTGGTGACACCAGGCAAGGGACTGGATTACAGAGCAGGACGTGTGACACGCCATTGGCGCAAAGCAACAAGCCTGCATAGCATTGGCGTCGTTGAGGAGAGCGGGAAAAGAATTACCACCCAATGAATTTACAGAATTGCATATACGTAATGAATCAAGTGGCACTACCAAGTCCGAGACAACTTGAGAATACAGCCGTTCAAGATATATGATAATTCCAGACTAGTTATAGATAGACTAGACTGGCGTAGGGCAGAATACACTAAATCTAGAACAGAGCCCCAATGCATGGGACTTACTCTGAGAGTAAGCAAAAAACGGGCAACGGATTTCCCTATCCCAGGACTACGTGCCGATCATGATCCAATAGGTACACTAGCCATTGTAGGACCAGATAGACGAGCTGGAAGCCACTTGAAGTCCCCTTATTTCGCTAGAATTAGTCTAACTAGCAAACCGGGGAAACCAAAGCTTGGTCCCTTACATGGCGGCGGCCAAGTACAGTACGGGTGGTGGGGAGCCCGGATACAGAATACAACGTTAAGGTCTGTATATGCCATGTATGTACAAATATGGATGATACCATAGTATGTAATATGTAGGGGTACTAAGGAATCACATGCGGGTAGTCGATGTGATGCAGGCAGTCGACGTACAGACCGACGCCCACGACATTGGCTACCATATCACATGATTGATTTTGTCCCCCGGGGGCGAGTGATAAGACCTCTAAGAGACAGACAAGAACGGGGGACAGGCCAGGCCAGACCATACGGACCATATGCCATACCGGACCAGATACGGCACGGGCGGCGAGTGAGGAAATTCCCATCCATCCAGACGGACACACAGACAGACAGACACAGATAGACGCAATAGCCGTTGGCGGAAGCAGCTGATGGGCTGCTTGCTTGCTCGTGTCCCGCACTGCCGACACTTCCGGGTCAGCTCTTACCTCGACTAAGTACGGTAAGTAAGCAGTATAACAGGATGAGGATTCCGGGGATTTCTGCCCTGTGTTAGCTGCTTAAGGCATGCCGATCATAGAAGTCGCCGTTCTGGGCGGGTCAATGCCGTGGTGTGACCTGGGTTGCAATGGAAATGGAAAAAGCAATGGCTAGACACTATGTATAGCACGTTAGCACGTCTTCAGTAGTCAGCGTGGTATTTCAAACTGCTACCTTAACCGTACAGTAGGGGTAGGTAGGCAGAGGGGGGCGTGGGAGCAAGTGGGAAACCGAGTGGGATGTGGCTGATTCCCCATTGTCATTTCCGTCACGTCTTATCAGTCGTGGCTCAACCAAAACCGGAGTGGAATGGAGATAGGTAGGTACCTTACCTAAAGGCGCACCGAGGGCTTGGTAGAAAACCAGCCACATATCGTAAGCCACCCTTACCCAAATACCGGGTAGGCGATTAAGCCACACGAACCCCTGCACCCTGCACCGGAACAACTTCAACCGGTAACTTTTGCTGGACGTACCCAAAATTTATTGAAGACATACCTAGCACCGTCGCTCGCAACACGACTTTAACGATTACAACGACGACAGACGGGAAGCCGATCAATTGGAGCGCCTGATTACGCAGCTGAGGGGCTGGAACCGGTGGGCGGACACGCTCTACCTCAAATGAGAAAATGGCATCAAAAATAAATCCGTGGCGGTCGCTGCGCTGTCTCGCCGTCCGGACACGACCATCCCGGGCTCACCAACATGTCCCGACGGTCACGGCGAGGGCAGTCGTGCCTTTGGGGATGAGAGGGTTCGCCGACACGATATCGACACCCCCACCCACGAATGATGGCGACTTGCCCCCATCAGAAATAATACCACAGCCCTATGAACCCCGGCCCATCGAGCCGTTTGCCGACAACTTTATGAATGAGGAGGCCATCGCCGCTCTCGAACAGGCTGCTGCCGGCCAAGATGCCCTCGATCTCATCGCTGAGGGTCTCAAATATGGCATGCCTAAACCGCCATCAAAGCAAGATCAGTTACAGAACCGCCATCATCCCGTCATCCACCAGATCACGAGAATGCTCATGCGCGATGGAAAGCTGAGCAAGGCAGAAAAGGTGCGCATAACATATATTGCTCTGCCTTGGACTCCTTTCTCGCACCCTCCTCGGGGTTTTCCTAATGTCTGTGGTCTCTGCTCCATCTGCGAGCTGGGATAAACCGGTAATGGGAAATCTGAAAAGCGATTTCACCAAGCTAAACCCTTTCCCATGGAAACGAAAGCGGACAAGATAAACCTAAGCTGACCCCCATCTTCAAACAGCACGTCTCCTTAATCCTCAATTACCTCCGTACAAGCCCACCACCCAAGATCTCACCCGCGCGGCCCCTCCTCCCAGGGGCCCCGCCACCAGAACAACTACCACTAAACCCGCTCCTATACCTAACGCTCGCGATCGACTCGGTGGCGCCCATCGTGCGCGTGCGCAGTCTAAAGGGAATGGCGGGTGGTGGTAGCGCGCTCGACGTGCCCGAGCCCATCGATGCGCGCGCCCGCCGGCGCCAGGCCATCATATGGATCCTCGACATCGTCAACAAGAAGCGGTCGATGGGTTCGGGAAGGAAACAGTTCGCCGCCCGCTTCGGACAGGAGATCGTTTCTGTTGTGGAAGGCCGCTCCGCCGCTTGGGATAGGAGACAGCTGCTACACAAGACGGGCACTGCTTCTCGCGCGAATCTCGCCCATCCCGCCCTGGTGGGCTTCAAGAGGAAATTCTAAACTACGCCAAGATAGCATGTGTCTTGCAGTTTCGTGTATTGTCAGTTCATTGAGAGGAAAAGTGATGACGACACTTGGGAGTGGAAAAAGAATCACTGAAACTGGGATGCTACCTATTCATCTACCGAGTCCTTGTGGGATAGATCGGAATGCAGATGCTGAGGTGGAAGAAAGTATTTGCTGCATAGGAACCCGTGGCGATCTGTACTTATGTATGATAGGATAGGCCGGCGGTCGGTGGTCGGTCTATTATACTTCACCTCGCCGTACACGACCACTTAGTTGACTCAATGTATAAACTTGTATTTTGATCGTATACCTCAGATCTGAACACTTGACTCCGAGTAGCCATTTTTTATCCCTGTCGTGATGTTTTTTTTGTTTTTGTTTTTTTCTCAATCCCAAGATTATACATCTTGTTATCTCGGTTCGTATTCTTAATTTATACGTGTCATTATCTTAGAGCTGTATATCTTCCTCACAAGCAGCATTTCAACATGTTTTAATCTGACACTCTTTGCTGTTTTCTGCCATTCATGTCAAGCGACTGTAATCCCTATATTCTTACACAATGACTCGCTTTACATCTATCCAATTGAAGAAAGAACTCAAAAGTGCAAGCCTCTGCCCTCTGCTAGGCGACTTCCCTTCTAGATGTTCTTGAACTAGCATACATCTGTAGACATTTCAAGTGATTGCGCCAATTGGGGGGCTTAGGTCGAATCAAACCCCAGGAGCTTTGGATATTAGATACGAAACCCGACGGCGTAACACTTCATGTGAGTAAGAAGATCGGGGAAGCTGGCTTACAGCGGAGTTTCTTCTGAGCAACCATACGACAAACGCGGTCTTCTTCTATCTTCATGCCGATGATGTACAGAGAGTAATATCGGCGGCGCTAGACCTGCTCCTCTATAAAGCCGGGGCGTTTCCCATCGGGTCTTATCATGCTACGGCGATTTCGTATACAAGATAAAACCCGAGCTGAATACATTTCCCCTTACAAATTGGCGATGCCTCAAGCGTTGGGACGATATCTACGCATTCAATATAAACGTGGATGCTATAAATGAAGGGTTTGTCGGATATCCATCGTGCTGAATAAGACGCTTATCAGAAGATGGCTCTTTGGTGTCTACTGGGGCGAGGAGTTAGCGGCCGGCCTCCCAATGCCAAATAACACGAAACGGTGCCCCGACGTCAAAGCGGCCGTGTCCGAATGATGGAAGAGACATCCGGGCGAAAGCATTACTTCGAAGTCTCCCCAGGACCTAGTTTTGAGAATTTATAATGCAAAAAAACGGCCGTCCAGCAACTATTAAAGCAACGTCGGCTGCCATCACTGCTGATCCATCCAACGTCGTGTCTACGGGTCAGAATGCAACGATCAACAAAAGTAAAGGCGACGGCCGACTCGTCACAACTACCATCAGTCAATCTCCCTGCCTTTCAGTAATCGCCAATCACGACAGGCAGTAAGTCACATACCAAACAAACCCAAGCGCGTAAATTCCAAGGCGTTCGAGGCACAGCTAGAAGCCTGGGCAGCGAGCAATATACAGATGGCCGGAGGTCTCGACGTACCCAAGCTATCCAGTGACGACATTAGTTTTCAACCTCCATCTGATGCTGAAGACAAGTCCCTCCTCCTCCTCTTCCAATCATGCCCTAGTTAGCGACCTCTTTTCATGGGGTTTGCCACTGACTTACTAGCCATCCCTCCAAGCGTACCGTAATCTGTGCTTGTTGACTTCCGCCACACCCGGTCTAGCAACAAGGGCAGTTATCTCGATTAGGTACGATACGATACGCTCTTTCAGACAGCGATTTGTAACCATTTTAAGGATCACTCACGTACCGCCAGGAAGGACCCTAATCCGATGAGGCTCACCACCACCACCACCAGCTTACTGAGCCTTTATATACGAAAAAAAAAAATACAGTCGTATTACCATCACAAATCTCGCACTCCAATTGGTAGAGAGAGAGAGAGAAAGAGAGAGAGGATTCATCAAAGTCTAAATCAGCTTTGTCTGCTTTAACTAGGTAGTCAATGTAAATAGACACTGCTAACCTAGGAATCCTCGCTACATACGACACGTTATTGCCATCTTGTCAGTGTCTGTCTATCTATCTATCTATCTATCTATCTATCTATGTTCACAGATGATAGGCCGAAGTCTGTCCACATAGAAACTGTTCTATAAGCTCTTCCAAAAAGTAGGTAATCAGCTCTGGTCAGCAGCTCCGGTCGCGCCACCATGGTTCCTTGAAAGGCGGCGAGCGGGTGGACAGACAGACCGGCGGCAAAAAGACAGACTCCCGCAAGAAAGCTAGTCCAGCCACAACCGATCTTACTTATGTTGCTTTGTGACGTAATGTAATGTAATTTGAAAGTCAAAGGACTGCCTGGGGTGTTCCGTTGTGATTTATGGTTTGTCCAAGATGTGAGTCGTCGTTGTTGCCACCTTTTAGATCACATCAGGGCTATACATTTACTATATCAGTTCATACTATTCTTAACTTAACCTTAACCCGGTTTTATCTCCAGACTTGCACACTCTGCAGATATTGGCCACACTTGTCTCTGTATTTGCGCCGTAGATGCATCATCTATTCTCTATGGAGGTATCATTCTAGTCAGAAGTCTATCTGTCCCGATTGCGATCCCAAACGCCAGGCATGATGCGAATAACAGACTTGAAAAGGGAAGGGGAGATTTTCACGCATGATTGTATATGTGAATATCATACAATAAGAGATTCAAGTCGACGGATCCGCATAGGGATCAAAACCGACTTTCCGCTCCGCCTCGGCGCTTGCGGCCCAGCGATCCTTACCGTGCAGCCCACTTGAAGAGACTGATTCGTCGAGATAGAACCTGAGCACGTGGTCGGGGATGGCGAGGTGCGTCGTCTGCTCGAACTCTTGTAGGCTCGTAAGGCGAAGCAGCATCTCCAGGAGCGACAAGGACGTCTTGATTGCACCGAAAGGAGACCGTTCAATGAGTTTAGTCGGAGTCATTTCGGTAAGCCTTGGCTTTAAGCTTAGAGATGGGTTACCATCTTCGTTGCTGTTGGAAGGCTGAGTGACAGGGGTTGTAGGTCGGTTATTCGGTGAAGAGCGGGAAGAAGAGGCGATGTTCATCCGGTTCAACTGTGTGATGAGATTGCGATCCACGGAGGGACGAATGGTATGCCTTGGAGGACAGCTGTCAGGTGCACCTGGAATATCCTCCTCATCCGGTGTCGGCTCCTTTTCGTCGCCAGTTGAATCTGAGTCTGAATCTGAGTTCGAATTCGTGTCACTTTCGTCGATGTCAAAGACTTCCAGGGCTATCCACTCTGGGTCCAGATCCTGTGGAATACGCCGTTCTTTATGCTTGGAGCGTGCGTAGGAGGGTTGAGACGATATTATTGTGGATAGGACCGGAGCCTTAAGTTGGCCCATTTCTTCCTGCAGTTGAAAGTCGATATCGTCCTGTGTATCTCCCTCTGATGGCGGGGTTTTAGAGGCCATGCTATCTCCTGAACACTCGATGGTTAATACGCAATTAGTATGTTTGTGAGCTACTGGTATAGTATTAACCGGCATCGCGTTTACATCTCTCTTGAGTAAAAGTACCGGACTGTTTGAGGTGCCATCATCGTTGCTGATGTTGAGAATTTTGCCGACATCTGCGTAAAACATCTTGGAGATTTGATGAATGGGTATAAGCTCTCTGATGCCTGCTAGAGACAAGCCATCATACGAAACCGGTCGCGAATCTTCATCTTCGAAAGTATGGAGCCGTCCATCGTCTAAATCTTCTACCACTTCGAGCTGATAAGCATAGCACACTGAAGATTTCATGTCTCCGTCTGATAGATCATCTAGAGGGACTCGAAGTAGCCGCACTCGCGCTTTGTGAATGACCTCCTGCCACATCGGTTTCCTCTGTCCTTCTTCAACACCGTAAGGTTCCTGCATTTCATGGGTTGACGTGTGGGCCCGAAATAGCATATAGAGGGATAGAGTGAAGTCTGGCCCGATTTGCATTGGCTGGCTTGGATTGAGTATGAACTGAGTGTCGCCGACATTCACCAGCATGCTCGCCTGTAATAAGCGAGAGGGCGAGAAAGACGATGGCGGCGCCTGTATACCACCGATAGCAGACACCCATAGATTGACCAGAGGAATCGCATCATCGATGCTATCAATCAAGTGCTTGGTATCTGCTATGATTTCCGAGAGTTCGGCCTGCTGACGAGCGGCCGCGGCCTTCGAATCCCGGGCCCCGTTCGGTGGCAGTGTGGATGTAGCATTTTTCAGCCGCTCACCCAAGGTGTCGATATCCTCACGCAATCCTCTAGCCGTCCGCACCACCGCTTCGAGGGCAGAATCCCCTCTGGTGTAGCGGAGCTCGATGGATTCCAAGATGGGAGATACCAGCTTTGATTTGCATCAGATTACGTCAGGTCGAGGGCGACTGTGACTCACCTCGATCTTCCGGGCCAAACGACGTTGCAACTGGCCGAGTTCTACTCGTAGTGGGTCGTGGTTTACGGTCTGTCCGAGATGTGAGTCTTCGTTGTTGCCACATTGTAGAGGTCCAGCATGGATTACCTTGAGCAGTTTAGCACCCTGATTAATGACATAGGTCGAAGTCAGGGCGATACACGATCGGACGGCGTAGCTGGTGGCATGGTGAGACAACCGGGTAAGGAATGCGTCCATAGCAGCGTTCGCTCAGTTGCTTCCACCCGAAGCTTTGCAGATTGGGATATTGTAGATGCATCGAAATGAATGCTGGCGAAGTTTCACAAGTGAAGAGACGTCGAGTCACATGCAGAAGGTTTGCTTGGACTACCTGCACGTCGAGATAAGGGAGAGTCAATACTCATGTTGTTGTTGTTGTTGTTGTTGTTATTGTAAAGCGAAGGATAATGATATGTAAGGTTGCACCGTTGGGCCACTATTGAGCGGGTGGGGTTATGACTAACTGGATAATAATCCAGCTCTATTAGGCTAGCAGGATATAAACATTGGATGTTTTAATAGCTATAAAGCAGCGTAGAAGTCCGATTAACTGGGCTTAAACACATGGAAGTTATGAAAAAATGCATAATAACAGGTTGTAGCTTCCGACTTGTAAGGTAGCATACAAGCAAGAAATCTACCTAGGGTGCCAGGAGTAGGTGGGCTAGGTAAGGCTTAATTAAGTTCACCAGCTGCGTCGTCATTGGCGGGGTCGGGCCACGCTAGGCAGGAAGCCCAAATGGAAACAACTACCCCGCCACCTGCCCCACCAAAAGCCACACTGCGAAACATCAACTTTGGAAAGTACCGTATCAAGGACTCGAACTACACTTACCGGTACCCAAGAATCTTGGGTATCTCAGATATACCTGATCCGTTCCATTGAAGGCCAATATCCGGCAGGGCAAATCCTTCCAATTGAGTCACCCCGTGCGACCTTGCCACTGTCGGACACGGCTTACCTGACTTTAGGTTTAAAAGTAAGTAGGTATGTATTTTTTGTATTCGCCCGAGTCGCAACGGCTACCCATTTTTATTCTGCTAGAATCAGTCGCTTCATCAGTTCACAGAAAAAAATAAAGTATCCGAATCTTTCATCAACAATAGCATTCTCCGTTCCCTCTCTCTCCCCCTCTGTAGCAAGGCCATTTTTCTCACGCCCATCGTCTAGGATAGTAGACCTATAGTGCCAGCACATCGCCGCCATGTCGGATCTCAACTCGTGGGAGGACGACCCCGCCGCGCAGGACGATAATCTGTCGCGCCAGACGCAGCAGATGAACCTCAACAACAATAACAACAACAGCGGCAGCAACCCGGCTACAGCGCCAACGTTCCGCCCCGGCGCCGCCTCTTTCCAGCCCACCGCCCACAGCTTCCAGCCCGGTCAGCAAGCCTACGGTGGCTACAGTCAGTTCCAGCAGCCACAGCAGGGCTACTACGGCGGCCAGAACTTCTATCCTCAGTATGGTGGCCAAGCCGGTGGGTACAACCAGCAGTACGGCCAGGGTTATGGTCAAGGTTACGGCAACATCTACGGCCAGCAACCCGGCTATAATAACCAAGGATATGGTGAGGCGTCATCCACACTACCCTATGTCTCTGTTCGCCTCGGCTAACCTTCACCAAGGCCAACAGCAGTACGCCCAGTATCAGCAACAGCAGAATGCCCCTCAGGCCGTTCCTACTATCGCCAAGCGCCCGGAGCAGGCTGCTGCTGGTGCCCCTGCCTCTGACCTGAACAAGCCTACAGTCACTAAGGAGGGCGGCGCAAAGGTCCTGAGTATAGGCGGCGATACCTCCAAGCCTAAGACTGCGAAGGTACTCTCTATTGGCGTGCCTGCAGCGTCGAAAGAGGAGCCCAAGGACGAGCCAAAACAATCAAAGGAAGATGCCGCTGCCGACAACGACGCTGCTGCGGATACCGGTGCAAAGGTGACGGCCGCGAAGGCGATTGAAAAGGCTGGTGAGACCACCAAGGCCGGTAAAAGCGCCAGCGGAAAAACCTCACCAACACCGTCATCCGGCCGATCAAGCCCTTCCAAAGGAGTGAAAGGCCCCACTCGTGACGCTGATGCTGTCGTGAACGAGCAGGCCGCCGATGTTGATGATGAAACCCTGAAGGAAATCTACGGCAAGGAGCACGTGAATGTCATCTTCCTGGGTCACGTCGATGCCGGCAAGAGTACTCTAGGTGGAAGTATTCTGTATGCTACTGGCATGGTCGATGAGAGGACAAGTGAGTATATCTCTTTTCAGCCAACTCCCGGGGAAGAAATGCCCAATTCAGCTGGGACAAGTCTGTGTGATCTCCGCCTATCCTATTCTGCCCACGAACTCCACGTGGACGAAATATACTGACCTAAACGATAGTGGACAAGTACAAGAGAGAAGCAAAGGAGCTAGGCCGAGAGTCATGGTGGTTGTCATGGGCTTTGGATCTCACTAAGGAGGAAAGATCAAAGGGTAAAACTGTTGAGGTTGGACGAGGTTTCTTTGAAACTGAGAAACGCCGATACAGTATTCTTGATGCGCCAGGCCACAAGACATACGTCCCGAGCATGATCGGCGGTGCCGCCCAAGCGGATGTTGGTGTTCTCGTAATCAGTGCCCGTAAGGGTGAATACGAAACAGGGTTCGAAAAAGGTGGTCAAACCCGCGAGCATGCCATGCTTGCTAAGACACAAGGTGTTAATAAACTTGTGGTCGTTATCAACAGTGAGTTATTAAAACTTAGCCTATTCTATAAGTTGGGGTCGGTCTTAGCTCGATCCCGACGCTTAGACATCTAGATACTCCCAGTCCTGTATATTTTCAAATGATTTTGGTCTGTTGCTAACTTCTAAGCAGAGATGGACGACTCAACAGTCAATTGGTCGCACGACCGTTACAAGGAGTGTACTACGAAACTAGCACAATTCTTGAAAGGCGTAGGTGTTCTGAAGTCTTTGATACTCCTTCTAGCGGGTCTGGGTTTAACCGCGCTCGTTTACTTCCACATTTTCGACGACAATCACTAATGCTCAATTGTGAACAGGTGGGATATAATAAGAATGATATCTTCTTTATGCCTATCGCTGCCCAGCAGTTGATGAACATCAAGGACAGACTTCCGGCCGGTGTTGCATCCTTCTACGATGGCCCCTCATTGCTTGAGTACTTAGATAACATGCAATCTTTGGAACGCAAGGTCAAGGCTCCGTAAGTAATCTCACTCATTCTCTTCTTCCCATCTAGCGTTGCATGCGGATGCCTCCTGTATGGATGGATTCCGGGAGTCTCAAAGTGTCACGCACTATTAAATAATAATTGCTAACACTCTACGTTCAAGTTTCATGATGGCTGTCGCCGGAAAGTATCGTGATATGGGTACCATGGTAGAGGGCAAGATCGAGGTTAGTTTTCTTCCACAATCTTGTTTTCCTTTGCGTTTGTCCATCGGCAGGCATTACCGAGGCCTATTTGAGCTTTTCCATCTCAATTGCCCACTGCTGCAGGGCCTTTAAACATTTACTGCGGATAGCAATCACTGACTCCTATTTTCTGAGTAGGCCGGTGTTTGTAAAAAAGGTATGAGCTTAATAATGATGCCCAACAAGGAGAAGATTGAGATTGCTGCCCTTTATGGCGAAACGGAAGACGAAATCCCGATTGGTCAGTGTGGTGATCAGGTTCGAATGCGTCTTCGAGGTATAGAAGAGGACGATATTTCACCGTACGTGATCCCCTTATCTAGCAAGGCTTTAGATGTTGTTGAGCTCGCCTATCAAGGTATATGTCTCCCTTATATGGCAGCTACTGATTTACGAGTTACGCAGTGGCTTCGTTCTGTGCAGTCCCAAACGGTTGGTGCATAATGTCAGAGCATTTGAGGCACAGATTAGAATCCTAGAGTTGAAGTCCATCCTCACGGCGGGTTTTAACTGTGTTCTCCATGTACACGCCGCTATTGAAGAAGTCACATTTGCTGCACTACTCCACAAGCTGCAAAAAGGTACCAACAGGAAAAGCAAGGTACCGCCTACGCACGCGAAGAGGGGCGATAGCATTATTGCCCGTATGGAAGTTACTGGTGGTGCCGGTTCCGTGTGTGTCGAAACATTTGAAGACGCGCCTCAACTCGGCCGCTTTACCCTCCGTGACCAGGTTAGTTTACTTCTTCATCCTTTCTACATCTCCAACATTTGCACTAATCGTTGAAAACCAGGGGCAAACTATTGCTATTGGCAAAATCACGAAGCTCATCACCGAGGAGGCTGCCTAAAGAGCCCATAGGTTATTCAAAACCTCTTCTAGTGGTAGACCACCGTTGTAATCCAATAGCGTCCGGCTGAATACTGATTTGAAATGCCAATATTGGGTCTAGATAGATCATCTGAGCTCTTGATAAAATCATACATTATCACAGCGGCTGAAAATTACGAGATAGCAGCTATCCCAGGGGAAATCTCAGCGACGCGCGCCATAGACTCAGTCAGCACATGCTATAACAGCGGCGTCTAAGTATAGTTGGAAGATAGTCTATCATGAGTTATGCAAAGAAATAGACCTTGAATATTCCGAACAAGAATAGAAGAAAGTCGAACGGGTGTCTTGTCTGTTCATCTGACTTTCCTCGACTATATGTGTCAACACTGCTATAACGTAAGCTGACATGCCATAGTACGCTCACACAGGTCAAGCCTACAAGCTAAACTCGTCACAATAATCCCTGATCATCATAGTATGAGATCATTCATGTTCAGCATTCGTTATGTATACATAGCACGTAAAATCCAGAATAAAGTAGTTTGTACACACTGTGAGCCGTAACATGACGTGTGAACCAAGCGGAGAAGTTCGGTCTATTCCAACAGTTGCCCGTCCGTATTCCCCCACTTGCCCCCCTTCTATCCCTTTTGCTTTATTAAGCTATCATTTTCCTTTACTTCTTTTTTCGCATCTTTTCTATCTATTTATTTTGATGATTAATGTTGTTGAACTAGTACTTAACCCCTAAAGCATTAGAAAAATCATTCGTGTATTAGCATGTAAGTATTATAGTAGTCCGGGTAGCACATTATAGACTTGATTAAAAGGGCCCCTTTTCTATATGGACAAGGATAACAGTCACTTAGTTTATGACTTTAGTATACGTTTTTGTTCGAGAATAAAAGGGTCATATAAGACGAGGGGCACCTAGGGTACGTATCGCAACAAACAATATCCCAGCCACCTAAACCATAACTATCAACACAATCCCATCCATATTATCAGATATCCGCGACGACTCAATTTCATGAGTGTGGAGGGTGATGTACAGGAGCTTCCTCTTCTGTCTCAACTGACCATCCTGGTGGTGGCCAATCAATATAGATTGGACATACCTCCGGTGGTAGGTCAGTAGCTGTTGGGTCAAGCCCCGACAACTTCGCAATCAAGTCCCTACAACTGTTGTGACCGTTTTCCGCAGCAAGTCTCATAGCCTTTCGAAAGTGCTGCTCTTCGAATCCTTTATCGCCGTCCCGCAATGTCATGATCTCCGAGTTTGCCTTCCACAAAAACTGAATCATTTCATGTCGACCGTGTTCGGCGGCTCCCTCGATTGGCCAACGACCGCCTACCTTGGACGGAGATTTATGTAGTAACGCACCACGACGAAGCAGTTTGGCAGCGACGTGGCAGTCTCCAGATATGGCGGCAAGTTGTAGAGCCGTTCCCCCATAGCCGAATGCCGGGTCCGCATTGATGTCGGCCCCGTGATCGAGGAGTAGGTTGATGATCTCCATATTCCCTATTTCCGCCGCCATTTGAAGCGGAGTTCGTCGAACAAAGTATGGCATTTTTCTATTAACGTGGGCGCCCCTATCAATAAGAAGTTGCACCATACTTTTACTCCCTGTCTCGATGGATTTAAGTAGTGCTGTGACATTCCTATGTATCATGTTATTGGGATATTCTTTGTAGAACAGACACGGGGATCGTTCGACAATAGAATTCGGATCGCAGCCTGCCTCGAGTAACATTTCTACGACAGCGTAACTGAACACGGGGAAGTTTTTAAACATGGTAATCGCCTCCCCCAATGGCGTACGCACAGGGTAACCGTCCGTTGGGCCACTATTTGCAAGCTCGACTTCTCCAGATTTAATCAAATACCTGATAGCATCTAGAGCTCCAGGACCATGTCTGATAGCTCTTTTGATGGCAATGGACTCCAATCGCTGTCTGGGCAGTTGTACTGATCTTCGCCTCCCGTGTTGAATTAGAGTTTGCAGGAAATGTGGACGATACCATGCCGCGATTTCAAGGATCAACTCATCAAGTGTGTCCGCACCTGCATTTATGAGGCTATTCACAAATTCAACGTCATCTCGCATGATGCCACATATGAGAGAGTCGGTAAGTAGGCCAACCGTTGCAAGCCCAGACGTGAGGATCCATTTCCGAGTATTTTCCTGACTTAATGCCTGATCATATTTTTTGTATTTTCGATATTCCTCGAGATCACTAATCTGGAAGTGTCGGTCGTTTTCGCGGCTTAATAGCCTATCGAAGCCCCACCCGTCATAGAGAGCTGACAGGATGTCTGCTATGATAGTCTCATATTCGATGTGGGCAGTCATACGGATGATCGAATAATTACTGACATAAAGTAGTGCTCCAGTCTCCAATAAAAAGCGAATGATTGCAATATCAGGTAGATTCTGATCTACGTCTGAGTGACTGTCCCAAACGACAGCCGTAGTCGCTCCAACTTCCACGAGAGATTTAACCAAACTCTCGTCGCCAAGCTTGACTGCACACGTCAGGCATGTACTTAGGTTCATCTCAGTCCCCTTGAGCCCCTCCTTTAAGAGCCTTGTTACAATTCGATGGTCCCTTACTTTGATTGCAGCCAAAAGAGCTGATTCAAAGCGACCTTCTGTATAAAGAGATGACAAGACCCCCGCTGTATCAAATATTTGGAGAAGTGAGCTGTGCTGCATTCGAATAACCTCTCCGAGTGGGGTCACTTCGAAGGTGTATTGACCAGGTTCACCAGATCGGTACGCAGGAGGGTTAAGATCTGGCCGGTGTGTCATGACAAGGTCCAAGATTTTTGGATTCTGCCCGTGAATCGACGCTACCAAGAGCTTGGGATGTATGATACCAACTGGAAAGCTTGACCAGGGAAAAACGGCACCAAACGTGAGGTCCCAACCGCGCTTGGCAAACTTTAGTAGTGATTCGTCAAACGAGCTTTGCAGTTGGATCAGGCAATTACCACCATGCTCTAATACGCAGCTAGATGTAAACATGATAACCAATGCGGATACTTCGGTATCTGTCATCTCGCATAGAATAACATACCAATCTTCGACATTCAAAAACTCCCAGTGCTGTGATGGCGGGATGCGTGAGATTATGAGAGGTATAAATGGCTTCAATTGCGCGGCGTCTCTAGCCATCAACTGGAAGATGGAGGAGTCGACGGTTGCCCCGTAGTTCAGCATTGAGTTGACGAGATTGCTATCAGAAGAGCGTGAATCACGAGACCCGAGAAAACGCGGAGGATCTAAGTACAGAGAAAGAGGCCGCGGGGGGTACTCGGGATGAAATGAGTTCACATTGGCCCCCTTAGAAAGGAGCAAGATCACAATCGAACAATGATCCAAGATTGAAGCCGCCTGTAAAGGTGTATAATTGGATCCTTTGATGCTTATGCTAGTCCAATCAACATCAACCAGTCCCGTATCAGCTAATTGAGCAACTCCGTCTTCATGGCCGGCCTTGATAGAAGCTTCAAATAATTTAGCAGCCAAAGCACTGGCTTGTGACGACTCAAAAGCTTCAAGGCAGTTCCATAGACAGGCATTCAATGGGTCGTTCCACCTTAGGATCTTGTTAAGAACATCTGTGGATATACAGTGGAGGTTCCGAAGACCAGCTTGATAAATAGCAGATAGAAGCAAGCGGGTGCAGTGGAGTCTCAGGGCATCCTCTTTAGAAATTTTGAGCTGATCCTCGAATTCTTTGTCCCAATCAGTATATTCGGTCAACGAAGTTCTCATTAAGTCCACTAGATGTGACCGGGTGTTGTGCCCGGTGCTTTCTTTCGAGGTTGGGCTGATCCGAAACACGCTTCTAGCGAAGCTCTCCAAGTCGGTATGGCTACCGCTGGTATGTCTGTTGACGATGTTTGCTCCAGCAAACAGTTGTTGAAGAACTTTGGACTGTATGAACTTCATCGTTTGCTGAGAACGCAGGTATTCGAGCCATTTTAGAGGGTCGCCCAGCATAAATGAGACTGGCTTTTGGGTTACTTGACCCAGACCTTGCTCAGAGCCGACCATGTCAATTGTTGTACTATTAGAAGCAACAATCACTCCCAACCCAGAATTTAGACTATATGAAGGGGAGTATGGAATGACGGAAGCATCCGCCAGGGCCTGGTGATATTGAGGAGCGTTGGTCGATTGATTTGCCTCGGAGAGTCGAGCCCATCCCCCATTAGATGATTTGGTCTCAATAGTGACCTGCGGCGGAGCGGGGGGCCACGGTTGTCCCCGTGTAGATTCATGATCGCGGAACTTCTTTCTGCAATGGCGTCGTGCCCGCTGAATCCGGCTTGCTGGCACTACTCGACCCGATATGACGACACGGCATCGAGTATTGGGCGGCACGCTGTCGAGTTTGTCTAGGATTGGCTTCCACTCCTCGGCCTTAAGGTTTTTACGGGCCTGCCATAGCTTCAACCGAGCCTCTAGCTGGGATACACTTGGTTCAGTCAGTGACGACACTCTCGTGTGTGGAGGTTCTTTCTTGTGGCATACCTAGCGGTGAATGTATGCTCGGTTCTGAGTTTCTTCGCTAGTTCCTCGAGACGCAGGTCTTCGGTAAGCCATATATCCAGGATCGTACTTTTGTGAAGCTCCCACTCCTCTGCCGTGATCTTTGGAGCCTCTGTAGAGTCCTCCATGCTATCTCCGAACAGCGATTAAAGAAGTACAGTGTAGAGCGATAGTGAGCCGAAAAAGGCGACTTTAGACACGCAGTGTTATTTGGCTTCGAGGATGGGGAGATCAGGTTTTATTGTAGTGTTCTCCTGCGTCATTAAATAAATAAGGCTATAAGGCAGCCAGAGGCGCTGCTTGGTAGCCTGCTTATAAGTCTGCTTGTAAGAAAGAGGGGCCTTCTGTAATGGTTGTATTAGTAATTAGGCAGTAATTAAACGTAGTGCCTGGAAGCCTTACTTTGCTTAACTTCTTCTAGTATACCCAGACAGTAAAAAATGAATATTTCGCATGATGCATTAACATATCGAGAAAGCCTGGCCTGCTAACCCTTATAGTTGTACCTTATTTATTGAAAGTGAGAGAGCACTTGGGGATACCAGAAGCTGAGAGGTACCTAAGGCACTCCCAAAAGACGCCGAGTCCTATGCATAACTTGGCACATGCATGCACCCTTGACAATTTGAAAATATGTACATATACCTACTGACTTGCTGACATGTACTTATGGGTCTCAGGTTTTGTCGTCAGGTTTTGTCGTCAGGTTTTGTCGTCAGGTTTTGTCGTTCAGGTTTTGTCGTTCAGGTTTTGTCGTCAGCTCTTTAGATTTTGTCGTTAGCTCTCAGGTTTCGTCGCCAGCTCTCAGGCAGACACAATAACCACCCATAACACCGGAAAACGACCTTCGGAGCTCTGACTTCTCTTACTGAAATAAAAAGATAATGGGTCGGGGACAGTTCTAGATACAAGCAGCTGGAATTAAACCCTCATGTCAATTCGTTGCTGTAAAATCCGAGCACTGATATACACAACTTATACTAGGACATTTGCTGAGCCACAAGATTTTATTTGTATTAAATAGATTAAAGTTCTGCAATCTGCATAGGACTGGATAAAGCTCTGGACGGGAAGGGCAAGCACCTAAGATAGCTACTTAGTTCTACTAAAGCGTGGTATCCGGTTGCATTGCATTGATAACAGGTGTCAGCAATGCTACTATATGCAGTTCTGATTGGCCGTGCGTTTGCATATGGAAATGCTGTCTTGATGTTGCTAGAGATTCCCAATAAAGCGTACCATTCATTCATTACCGACATATTCTGCCTCATTATGTGATACTGCTACACGTATTTGTATCACGTCCTTCCTCCGATCTATATGTAGTCTAGGTATTACCATATCGGTGCCTAGTACTTACATCACTCTCCTTTAGTACGGTATCATGACTTCGCTACTCACATGTCCTTCAACAAATTCACATTCTGTACCAATCGTTTACACGAATATGTTCGTGCGCGGTGTGGGACAGTAAACGTCGATGGGGCGTTGTTTCTGGGAAAATCAAACACAGCCTTCTTGGCTAGGGAGTTGATCCTCGTAGAGCTCAGGTTTTGTCAAGATGGTAGTTCACAGACCACATCGCATTCGTGGATAGACAATGCAGTCTTGGTTAAAGGGCAGATTGAAATGAATATAAATATCATGACTAAAGACGACCGTTCAGCCCAGAAAATAACATGGCAACAGGCTCGTCAACCCTTGCTCCTCCGTCTCCATTGTCTAAAATACCCAAGATACCCTAGAGCTATTATATAACTCGGAACCCTCTGTTCTAAAGTGCTTTCGCCGGCCAAAATGCCTCAGGATCAGCTATGCAGCAGCGGCGGCGCAAGGTAATCAGCCAGCCCGCCACTGTAGAGAACTTGACTGACTAAGGATATGAAGTTGCTCCAAGGACGATCCACCGCACGCCATTCAAGAGTACATGCGTGCTGATTCTACCATACCTGGGCACCAGCACAAGCTTGCCGAGCATAATAAAACCGAAGAGCAAGTCAAGATGGGGCGTGTTCCGAAAGACCAGGACAACATCAGGAAGTTCGAAGAGCAATTCATGATGGAACGTGTCGCGAAAGCCAAAGAGGCTATCAGG
The DNA here is from genome assembly GCA_007182795.1 of Xylaria flabelliformis. Taxonomy (NCBI): domain Eukaryota; kingdom Fungi; phylum Ascomycota; class Sordariomycetes; order Xylariales; family Xylariaceae; genus Xylaria; species Xylaria flabelliformis. The sequence continues at coordinate 93,251 of VFLP01000051.1, forward strand.
AAATTCGAGGAGCAGTGGAACAAGAAGTAAGAGAGACATTGTTTGCCCAAGGACTGACATGTTGAGTCAGATATCTACTTTGAATGTGATGTCGGTGTCAGTCCTTGTTCGTTTGTAGCTAGTTCAGTGTGTTTTGCCATTTACTCATTTACCAACTTTATGCGAATCAAGATTCGTTCAATGGAATCAGTAATGTCTTTTGCGAGGACGGCCATATGTCAATAATCAAAGATATCATAAATAAATTAAGAGTTTAGAATCCCACAGGGGGTCATTCCTTGTGATCAAAAATAGAGTTCTTTTCCAGCCCCTACATTACTTATCTAATTACACGCCATGAAAGGTTGGGAAACTCAACTTAATCAAATGAGTGTAGCGAGAGGAGTGTAGGAAAGCAAATGACCAGTAGGTATGGCAAGGAGCTGATTTCTTCGTACGGGGGAGATCCAGCTTTAGTTGTTGTCTTTTTGGAGGCTTTTATGATTGAAAATTATTTCCCTTCACTATCCTAAATGTTGATCCCTTGGCTCTTATCTCGTGTTGTTCCAGGATGTTTCTGATAGATATAGGTTAAATGGAAGAATCATGTTGAGTGTCAATAACCTCCAGCCTAGTAATCTCCCATACTTTCGCATCGTGAATAAGTCCAAGCATTCTTGTCTACCGGTGTCTTCGTCTTCCTCGAACGTCGTCGTGGGTTAACACCACCTCATACTTCACTGCAGGCTCGTTCTGAGGCACTGTTAGCCCGCAGTTCTCGTTGCAGGCCCATGTACCCCTGATCACCTCCCTCTTGTTGGTCGGTACGCACTTGAATCTCGGCTTTCTTTTATCGTATGTCTCGTCGCCATATTGATCGTGTCTTTCGCATGGTACAATTTCCTCCCCCTCTGGTTGTCTGCTCTTAATGCGACCACACATGCATGTAGAATACATTATCCGCTTTATGCACATGTTTGAAGTGCGCTTTAATGCGATTGAATGATGGTAGTAAGCTCGTTGGCCTGTTGGTGATTGGCAAGATAGTCGAATGATGCAGTTATGGTGGACGGTTTCCTGAGGCACCAAGAGTTTGATGTTGGCGATGATGGTTTGGTTGTTGGAGTAGTGAGATACTTGAAGACGGAAATGGGGTTAGTGATGAAGAGACCATACGACTTGTATTTATAGATGCCATAGGCCTAATTGCATGTTGCTATTTGTAAAGCAAGCTGAGGGAGCTAAGCAGTCATAACGAAGCACAGCAAGTATGAGGCAAGGATTCACATACAAATATAATCCCTGTAAAATATCATATCCCTCAGGGAGATGGTTCTAAACCCCCTATGTAACAACAAATGGTTATTATTGCCTACCTTAAGTTTAAGGTCAATGACGGGGTGTTTTATACGAGCCGATTGTGTCCCCTACCAAATGAACAACGCAGCAAAATTACAGGGAAAAGGGTTTGTGCTGGTACGTTTATCACACGAGTTCCTTACTTCAGCCCTTTATACACTCAATATCGTAAGGGCAATTTACGCAAATGTTAATCGAACAGATAACGACTACATCCTCCTGAGGTTGTTGATGCTTGAAGTAAAAATCAATAGTGTCTTGCAGGGATATCAATGAGTTAACACTACACTCTCAGGAACTGGTGTTGAAATGCGGCCACATCATTGATTCCTTGTGAGAGGACGTGATCTAGAGGCATAAACGGCGGCAGAGAGCTCTCTCGAACTTGATATACCTAGCTTTTGTTGAAATGAGATCTTGTGTTTGCTAAATAATCAAAGGTAATGCAATACCACAAGTCCACGTGTCACTGTACCATAGCCTTATAATGACCCGGAGAAGGGACCACAGAATTACAAGACGTAGGATCTTGCGCGGGGCATACGCCCGGTTATCTTGTTGAAAAACTCCCCTTGCGTGTTTCATTGCTGCGCTGTTTGTAACTCGACTGTACTGTTCAAACTTCTGTTATCCTATCACAAGGACCCAGGGACTAGGGATTGTTTTACATTCGAGGCATATCAAGCCAGGGCTTCATATTTGCATAAGCGGCAATTTCTATAAGCCTTTTTTTCAGCTAGTCGCAAATGCTGAATAAAAAATTTAAGGAAGTAAGACCAACGAACACGAGGAAGCGAAAGCGAAGAAAGGGAAGACTGGGCTTTCATAGCCCCCTTCACTTTAAACTCTTGTTACATATCCACAGTATCTTCCTATCACACGTGTTTCTCCTTCTATTATGCTTGCAAACGTGGTCTTGAACTCTTCTTTTAATGGATTAGTCTCATGATAAATTTACCTCGGCGTGTCGGTGATAATAACCTGAATTGTAAGATAGGAAAGGACTTTTTTACAACTTCATCATCAATCTTAAGACGATCACTACCCTGTCTGTTGCTCTTGTTCTGATAACGAGATAGACCTTGGTATTGGCTAGAACCGAGTTTGAATTCTGTCGGCCAAGAAAAGCTGTTGTTTAGAACAAGTCTAGACTTTCGCATGTAAGAGCCCAGGTATACTTAGGTATTGATTTGGTTCCGGCTCTGTCCGAACTTCGTCGCTGATATCGGAATGGGCGCTTGGCGCCACACCGGTTATAGAATGTGTGGCTTCATAAGCGCCACGGCCTTGTAACATCTTACCTACACGTTACGTACGCAGCTGAAGTTTTCAAGGCATCGTGACTTTACCCCTGAGGTTTGCGGAAAAGCTCGGTCATGTCATATGAGCCACTAAGTTTCGCCCGGGAACTAAATCGCTTGTAAGTCACGAAAGGGAGAGAAGAAAAAACTTGAATGTCACGATGGGTAATGTATTGACGGCTTTTTACTAAAACAACGCCTACTTAAACGCGTTGCATCAAAGCCCCAAGGCACTAACTCGTGTACAGCATTAGGCGGTTCCCAAAAACCGGGTCGAAATCTAATCCTGGTTGATGGATTCCCAGCCTATCGGTCGCGTTCCCCAGAAAGTCGGAGAAAATCGGAGGATTCAAGTAGTTCCTTTCAGCCAGCCACGGGGCAACACGGGAGAGGGCTTAACCACGACCGAACCACGGTACCTACAGTAAAAAGATCTACAATACATAGTTACCTGCATGTCTTAATGGTGAGAAATAACTGCAAATGGTACAACGTGCAGTATGCGACACAACGAGTCACAACATCCTCGGTTGAGATTGCGCATAAGATTAGCCGCCTTGATCATCGTGTCTATTCTAAATAATTGACAGGTTCATGTCTTGCACCCCAGCTGGGCACTCTTTTAGCTTGTTAGACCCTCTAGAATGGGATCAACTAAAATGCTATCACAATTCGGCTATGTGGAATGCTTTGACATCATCGGGTAAAACAGGCACATTGTCTACTTCTTCTCTACTTGTAATGCACATTCGTCTCGTTCAGGTCATTTGCCGTTGAAAATCGAGATGATTACCTAAATATTATTGTCGAAATGCAGCAATCTGTCGTGTTGATCTTCAGTTCTGAACGGTCTAGACATCGTGTGCTTCCTAGACGAGATATCCGATGTATCTGATTGGTCGTGTCTAAGTTGATCCAAGCACTAAAACATGCCCAGTGACATAATACCAAATAGCAACATGGAAGATTGAACTTGATTTTGCCCTTTAATGACTTTTCTCGAAATAGAAAATCTATCTTCACATGAAAGAACGGCGTGATTTTCTTCAACTGGAAATGCTGAAGCGATATGTAAAAGGAACTCTCTAGAATAGAATACGGGTGTAGTGTATCAGCTTGAATCGATCCTCGGTAGCCCCTCAACCCCGCCATTTCTCCAAACCACCAGGAAAACGCCACCTATGTTAAGTTCGAGCCGAGATAGTGCTACCTACCGTACCTAGGTACTGTAAAATAGGCTCTACTTAGCGGATTCATTTTTTTAACACGAATTCTCGACGGCGCCCGGGTTCTCTGAATGGGGAAAATATAGCTGGACCAGAAGATCCGTGGTTCCTAATTCGCTACGTAATTAAGCATCAATATAGGCAGATAATAACCTGGAAGCCGTCGAATTTTCTTCAGCACGTGCAGGTTAAGACAAAGGAAGGACCTTGCATATTCGCAACGTCTCGTTGACGCAGAGATCTCCATGCAACGAAAACAATCCGCAGTCCAACCCACGGGCTATTCCACGTTTCGAGGGTTGATAAAGCGATTGCTACCATTGGGGAAGTTGGGGTCATGGAAAAACACGGGAGATGTGACCCAACTCCAATGGCGGCGGTTGGTCACCCCTGCATGACTTTATGACTTATACCCGAATCGGGTCAACACTTGCCTGGCAAATGCAGCAAATGCGATCCGGGCAAAGCCTGGGTCGTGATCAGCCATTACGATTTCGTCCGACCTGGGGGAGCCTTTCCCGACCTCACCCCCTCCAAGTTCCCCAACTCACCCCCACCATTAACCAAAAACCGCCCCTTAACTTACATCCTAGCCTTACCGTTGCCGCCAACTTACACGAGCCAAGGCCTAACTGACTGCCGCGGGTCTAGATACCAGGCAGACAGCAGAAGACACGACGGGAACAAAGAAGCCATTGTTCCAGCTAGGTACCACAATGGTCACCATTTCCCGATCTTGCAGGGGTCTCCAGGTGGCTTGCTCCGATTTGATTTCGTGACTGGGCTCCCCATTCGATGTCAAAGACGATCGGAGGCCAGTGGGATGTCTCGAATTGTCGTCATGGGCTCCACTGGCGCTCCCGTCCTTCCTCTCGTCCTTCGTCTCGTTCCTATATATCCTCGGGTTCGTTCCATAGTTAGGTCGGGCCGCTATCTAAATACTATTCACTACGCCGACATCTTGTCGTATGCTCCATATTATCGTGCACGCAACCCTCCGTTACTATCCGTCTTGAGTTCAGCCGCCAACCGACGACCCCAGACTACCACTATCCAGCGAAGTTTAAGAACCATGCCTGACCCCGTCCAAAGAACTGCTTCTCCCTACCATGATCCCACCGTGAAAGGCCCCAAATCTCAACAACTCAGCTCCGGTCTAGCCCGCTCCCTCCTAAAAAACGACAAGAGTAAGCTCCAACCTTGTTTCTTGTCGCTGTTCTTTATCCAAACCTCCCTTAGCTTCGTAAAGCCACTGACAGAGATGGTGGCAGTGATTCCCAATAACAAGGTCAACAAGACCGCCCTCCACCCTGGTGGTGTCGAGTGAGTCGGTCTCATTCTATGGAAACTGTCTTAGGCAGCTGTGGGCTGACTATCAATCCTTTTCAAGGCCAGCACATGAGAGAGAACACACAGAGTTAGGTACGAGGTTATAACTAAAACTATGATGCTTGCGTCGTTGAAGATTCACTAATGTACATATTCAGAGGAGGAACTACATGAGAAGGCACACATCGACTATGACAGAGTCGCTATCGTAAGTGTTCAGCCGGAGTTCATAAAACAGAACATAGCATAGCTAACAGACGATCAAAAATAGATTCCCAACCCTTCCGTCGCTGCCTTGTATGAGGATGCTCTCGTATATGAGATGGGTTCAGCAGTCGCATCAAGCGGTGCCTTGACAGCCTATTCTGGCGCAAAGACAGGCCGATCACCGTCAGATAAGCGAATTGTGAAAGAGCCATCATCAGAGAACGACATCTGGTAAGCTGGTGTTCTTTCCCGAGATCAAGATGACCACATACTTACCGGTGATTCTTCCACAGGTGGGGACCAGTGAATAAGCCAATGGCTCCAGAGGTAAGACATCTCTGCTTGCAAAACCCTTACCTGTTCATTCCATCGTCAGATTTTTGGTGGTCGCGTGCAGCACACGCATTCCCCCGATTCTCATTTGTCTTGCTTGCTTGGCGTTCTTTCACCTCGGCTATGACAAACCTCAAACCTCGTAATGAGGCAGGTTTTACGTCACAATGAGCATTAGTTCCTCAGTTGGGCTCAATTCCTCGGTATCCATCGTGAAAGCGTGACCTGGGGAAAATGCCGGGGTAAACATTATTTGTCCAGACCGGTCCATGATACCGAGGCTGGGGGAAACCCCTGTTTGTGGCGTCATCCAAGAAGCAACTTCTCATGTGTTGCGGAAATACACGGCAAGACTCTGCCAAGACGTCCACATACCCGATACCCGCCTTTACACATGTCTGGCTTGTGACTCCACATCCCCCACATTTCACGAACCCTTTCCCCCCGCGACTCATGATTTGCCAATGACTCGCATCCATGCTTCTATTTGCGTCGCACGTCACATGACAGAAACTTGTCTTGAGATAAGTTAAGTCGGTATTAACACCGTGTGTTTTCATAGGTCTGGAAAATCAACCGCGAACGTGCTGTCGACTATCTGAACACGAGGACGAGGATCTACGTCGTCGACGGCTATGCCGGCTGGGACGAGAAATACAGAATACGTGTCCGAGTTGTCTGCGCTCGCGCCTATCATGCCCTCTTCATGAGGAACATGCTCATCCGCCCTCCTCGTGAGGAGCTCGAGCACTTCCACCCCGATTACACAATCTACAATGCCGGCTCTTTCCCTGCCAACCGCTTCACCGAAGGCATGACCTCGGGTACCTCCGTCGCCATTAACTTTGCCGAGAAGGAGATGGTCATTCTGGGTACGGAGTACGCCGGTGAGATGAAGAAGGGTGTCTTCACCGTTTTGTTCTACGAGATGCCTATCAAGCACAATGTATTAACTTTGCACTCATCCGCCAATGAGGGCAAGAAAGGTGATGTTACCCTCTTCTTCGGGTTATCCGGTACCGGCAAGACCACTCTCTCTGCCGACCCTAACCGCGCTTTGATTGGTGACGACGAACACTGTTGGAGTGAGCGTGGCGTGTTCAACATCGAGGGTGGCTGCTACGCCAAGTGTATCGGTCTCTCGGCGGAGAAGGAGCCGGATATCTTCAATGCCGTACGCTTCGGCTCCGTCCTCGAGAACGTCGTTTTCGATCAGGAGACAAGAGAAGTCGACTACGACGACGCCACCCTCACCGAAAACACCAGATGGTGAGTACTGCTATCTACCTTGTCTTCTTTCCATTCAACTAATCGCTGACCTGCCCTGCAGTGCGTACCCAATCGAATACATCAGCAATGCCAAGATCCCCTGTCTGTCGGAGAACCATCCTAGCAACATCATTCTTTTGACTTGCGATGCTCGAGGTGTCTTGCCGCCAATCTCCAAGCTCAACAGTGCGCAAACCATGTTCCATTTCATTTCCGGCTACACGTCCAAAATGGCAGGTACGGAGGACGGTGTTACGGAGCCCCAGGCGACCTTCTCGTCCTGCTTTGCGCAACCCTTCCTGGCACTTCACCCGATGCGCTATGCCAAGATGTTGGCAGACAAGATCGAGCACCACAAGGCCAACGCTTGGTTGCTCAACACCGGCTGGGTCGGCGCCGGCTACGTGCACGGCGGCAAGCGCTGCCCGCTCAAGTACACGCGGGCGATCCTGGACGCCATCCACTCGGGCGAGCTCGCCAAGGCCGAGTACGAGACGTACGAGGTATTCAACCTGCAGGTGCCCAAGGCGTGTCCCAAGGTGCCGGACGAGCTGCTGAACCCCAAGACGGCGTGGACGGCGGGCGCGGACAGCTTCGACCAGGAGGTACGCAAGCTGGGCGCGCTCTTCATCAACAACTTCAAGCAGTACGAGTCGGAGGCGACAGACGAGGTCAAGGGAGCTGCACCAGTTGTTTAAAAAGACGAAAATAACCCAGCACAAGCGACGGCGCTAATTTTGATCTTTAATCATGATGATACACCCCCCAAGGCATATACCTATTTTCTCAGTAGGTTCTTCCGCCCTCGAATGGTTTGTTTTAACAATGGTTACTGTGCCGAGGACAACGGCACCGAGGGTGGGCCGAAGCGAAACGCTATATATGCATTAGATTAGTACCCACGCATTGTGGTTTCACTTGAGAAGTTTGGCATTATAAAAGGCAGCTCTTGTGTCAAGAGCTAGCTAGCTGTATATTTTTTATTATTACAAATCGGAAATATTCGTGTTATGATTTTGAACGGAACGCATTTGTGTCTGAGTTCAATCGCAATTGACCGGCTCGTTGAGATTACTATGTAATAACCATAGTAAAGCGTCGTAAACTCGAATATATACAGTAGTGCGAGTCGTCGTAAAGCATTCGAGAGATTTTAGTTGCTAATCCCCCTCATCATATTTAGTCTGTTTCGGTTGTGGCATATATGAGATGTATAAAGCAGGAGTAGAACATTACTGGAGAAATTTATTTTTTGATACCACAATAAGGTCTGACAATAAGGTCCGACAATAAGGTCCGACAATGCATACGGAGGTAGGTAGGTGGATGCGCCGCTGTTGGCGGGCACTGCAATCGATAAACGCAGGCTTGGCGGCCCCGGTCCGTTGCCGCAACACCACCTGCACCAACTAAACACCATTGTCCCGCCATCACCACCACCAACACGTCCCACCATCGCGACACCGCTCTGATTTTGCGCCTCATCTGATCATCCCACCTACAATCCACGCCCACACCACGCGGCGCTCGCTCGCTACCTTTTCGTTTATTGTCCTGCAACCAATCATGACCAGTCGGCAACATGGATGGAGATTGGGACGAGGTAAGCCCTGTCTGTGTTGATGGTCTCAAGACCGCCGCCACCTCGGCATGAGCGTATGAGCGGATGAGCGGATCGCTAACCACGGACCCTGTTTTGCACGTCCAGGTCGCCCGCATACCATTCCCGCCGCCGGGGCTCCGTGCCCTACCCACGCCCGTCACGCGTCTAGCCTTCGACGTCACCCAAGAACTACTATGGACCGGCAATGAATACGTACGTAACACTTAGCCATTTGGCCCCCGACCGACCGACTGTTCGGCGCATCGCGCACCGCTGCTACATACCGATAATTGACTGACGCCAACAATTGTCATAGGGTCGAGTTACTTCCTTTTATGGCGCCAAATTGCAGCAGTACACCTCCTTCAAGGCCCATACCTCTCAAGATGGCGGCGTCCTCCAAATCCTATTCAACGACAAGGGTGTCATCGTCCTCGGCGCCCGTAGCGTACATATGCGCACAAGACGCGGGATACCTTTGTGGTCTATCAGGTTGGTCTAGAAAACCGATACGGTTCTGTTCTGGTTGTGAAGCTTACTGGTTTCCGCGTATAGACATGACGATATGAAAGAGCTACGATGTATGAGCTTCACGTCTAAGGGTACGAGCGAAATACTGGTAGCCGGCGAGCAAGAAAAGATGCTGGTCATCGACACTGTCAAGGGAGAGGTGACAAAACAAGTGAGTTTGGCGTAAATCTGGCCTCACGCCGCCAAGGATAGATGAGGGCAGCCTTGTTCAGAGCCACGTACTTATCTGTTCACTACCTAGGTATCGACTGAGCACAAATATAAGATCATGCGGAGGAGTAGTCGCAATATCTGCGCCGCAACACCGAGTGGCTCTGTTCACATAATCGACTCCATCAACTTTCAAGTCCTCAAGATCTGGACCGCCCATACTGCCGCCATCAATGATATGGACGCGCAGCATGACTTCATAGTCACATGCGGTTACTCGTTAAGGCAGCAGGGAAACTACATGCCCGACCCCTTCGTCAACGTCTTTGACCTTAAGAACATGACTTCCATGTCTCCCATTCCCTTCCCTGCCGGCGCCGCCTATGTCCGTATGCATCCTCGCATGTCCACCACTAGCATTGTCATGTCCCAGATCGGCCAGATGCATGTTGTCGACTTGATGAACCCCAATACTAGTAATGTGCGTCAAGCCAACAGCCTCTCCTATTTCTCTATGATAGAAATAGCACCATCAGGTGAAGCTGTAGCACTGGCTGACGGCGATTGTTCCATTCACCTTTGGGGCTCTCCAACTAAAATTCATTTCACCGAGTTTATGCGGCCCGTCGAGACAGCCGATACGGTAGCTGCCGTGCCGAGATTAGACTTTGATTCATGGGATACGTCAGTTTACAACCCCTTACTTATTGTGATAGGGCTTTTTATTGACCAAAGGACTAGGCCATTAAGCTCCGTCGGCATGCCGTACTATAGAGAGGTACTGTTGTCAGCATGGCCAGGCAATATGATTACCGAAATTGGTCTCCCACCTGTGAAGATCGACCCGCAGATCCTAGCCACGCTCCAGGAGAGAGATTGGGGTTTCTATGGAAAGAATACTCGCCAAGTCCGCCGAAATCAGGTCGAGGACGTGCGTGGCAACGAAAGCCCCCAAAGTACGCTGAAACATCCCAAGTTCTTGAGCGAAAGAGCCCGTGAGTTGGCTAAGTCGCCGGCCGGGACACCTGCTCCAGAAGAGATCTTCCCAGATATGGCACTTGTCGTCCACGAAAGTAAACTGGAGAGCCACAAAGTTGAAGTGCCTGAATTATACCAGCATATTGAAATCAAATACAGCAAATTCGGTATTGATGATTTCGATTTTGGGTATGTTTTTCATGCCTGCTTGGATATCACTATGCTAATTTTGACTAGATACTTCAATAAGTCACAATATTCTGGACTCCAAAACCATATCGTCAATGCATATGCAAATCCTTTACTGCAAATTATGCACTATACGCCGTTAATACGAAATATTGCCCTCCAGCATGCAGCGACAGCATGTGTTGATGGAATGTGTCTGCTCTGCGAGCTAGGCTTTCTTTTTGACATGCTTGATAAAGCAGAAGGGGAGGCTTGCCAAGCATCTAACTTCACTAAGACCTTGAGCTATCATCCAGACTGTAAGTGACAAATCACACCGAGAGTATAGCGTCTCTTTTGTTGACAAAACTTTCAAGCCGGGCACCTAGGTTTACTTGAAGAGGAACCGCATGGTTCCGATCGTACCCTCATGCTACAACAACTAGCTCGGTTTTTGCTGAAGCAAATGTCGCAAAATTATAGCACAATGGTAATTAAAAATATTCAGAGTTTCGGTGCCGATTCACAGTCACCCGCAGCGTTCGAGGAGGTAGGGAGTTTATCCACGGTTACTGCGTATACGACACCTTCGCTAACTGATGTCAGCTGTTCCGAACTTCTGCAGTGAGTTCCATCAGGTGCACAAACTGCAGAAACGAAAATACGAAAGCAGATGCCACTATGGTGAATGAGCTGATATATCCACAAAATGTGGGTAAAGCTGGTTCTTTTTCCGTGTCCAGCGATAGAGCAGCTAACACAAAAAAGAAACCTGGCCAAAGAAACCCGCGTGTTAGAGGCACGACCTTCTCTCAGGTCCTGAAGATAAGTGTGGAAAGAGAAACTACCAATAAGGGATGGTGCAATATTTGCCATCGTTACCAGACTTTGGCGACCAGGAAGACTATTCGCGAAATACCTAGTGTGTTGATGCTCACGGCCGCCATTCATACAACTGAGCATCGGCATCTGTGGGCTACACCTGGCTGGCTACCCGAAGAGATTGGTATTATTGTCGACAATGGGAATTTCTTCTGTTACGAAGGGGAAGACCTAAAATTACACCTACAGCGTGGCATTCATAATATTACGGTGTATTCTCTAACAGGTCTTACGGTGAACATCGATGGCGGCAAACAGCAACAATCGCATCTTGTGGCTATGGCAAATGGTTAGTTTTTTGCTGATGACATCCTTAACGGGACTTAGCTAACTGAGTACGAAGTTGCGCACTCGGCGCCAACCGCACCAAATAAGAGCCAGTGGTATCTATTCAATGATTTTCACGTCAAGGCTGTCCCAACTAAAGAAGCGCTAACCTTTAATACATCTTGGAAAACGCCCTCTGTCATCATATATCAAGTGAAGACTGCCAACAATCGGCTCGACTCCAGCTGGAAACAGAATCTAGATTCTCGACTCTTGTATCTTGACCTTCTGTACGACTCAGTTCTCCTTAAAAGGGATTGATTTTTGCTGACCAATCTGTAGACCAACTCGAGGCGACAAGACATATCGGGCATTAAACCGCGAAACCGAACCCGCTGGGCCGGACACCATCGTTGCTATTGATACTGAATTCGTGAAGATTGCGCAGCCAGAAGTTGAGATGCATTCGGATGGCAACTCTAAAATCATCCGGCCAACGGTGCACGCTTTAGCGAGAACGTCGATTGTTCGCGGCAGTGGCATGGACGAAGGTGTGCCATTCATAGATGATTACATCATTATTAACGAAAAAGTAGTAGACTACTTAACGTCATACTCGGGTATCACGCCAGAGGATTTAGACAAGACGATCGCTGCAGAGCGGGGACACAACCTCGTTCCCCTGAAGATCGCTTACAAGAAGATCTGGATCCTCCTCAACCTTGGATGCAAATTTCTCGGACACGGCCTCAAGCAGGACTTCCGCGTGATCAACATCCACGTGCCAAAGGCACAGGTGATCGACACGAGCAACCTTATCTTCATTAAGGAGCGGTTGCGTAAGCTCAGCCTGCAATTCTTGGCGTACACGATTCTGAAAGAAGACATCCAACTGCACACACACGACTCAATTGAGGATGCGCGTACGGCACTCCGGCTGTATCGGAAATACCAGGAGTATGTTGAGGCCGGCATCCTCGAAACCATGCTTCAGGAGATATACGCCAAGGGTCTCGCGTCCAACTTCAAACCGCCCGTCAAGACGGTGAACGGGAGCTTTCCCATTCGCACTGAGACGCCTCCTGCCAGTGATAGCGCCCGGGCGGGCGTCAATACACCTGGAAACGGAACAGGGACTGCGCCTTCGACCCCGTCTAAGAAATCGGGGTCGAGCGTTTTCGGGATCACGCCTGTGTCTACCCCGCTTAGGGAGTCGAGTTCTTCGGGGTGATTTAGAGGCCCACAAAGATGCGGCTAGACGATAGAGCACGGAAGACAGAAAGTAGAAGATGAAGATGGAGCGGGGTATTAAAACAGATATTTGAAGGCACAGGGTGGCATTGCAAAGTTGAGAAGAGCGTGCATGATTAATATCTGTCTATTGACTTCATTTCGGGACCTGAGAGACATGTAGCTGTTCGGTTATGTTAGCTAGGTATTAGGAAGAAGGAAGACGTAGGATGAAGCCTATCTTACTTGAGCTTAGCTTTAATGTCTTGCTTGGGGCAGCATAGAGTTCAGATAGACGAAAGAACGAGTTAAAGCATGAATAAAAACAGAATAAACAGAGAAGATATAAATAACAGTCTAACTTAGACTGCTTATACTGCGTTTATATAATTGTTGGGCAACCCCAAAAACCCAGGAAGGAGTGATGATGGTTGGCACCTGGACAAAGTCCCGACCTCAATCCCGTATAGTTACTACAATGCATCAAGTTTGCGCTGGCTAAAAGGTAGCTCCTCATTAAGTCTACCAAGTTCACCATCGATAGCCATGGTCTTTTCAAATAGTACTACCACAACTCTTCCATCATTATACTATTAGGGGGTTAAAACTTCACGTGAGGTGTTAGTGAATAAGGGGATCTTTGTGATCAATATTATATATATACACTTAGCCACACATCTCTTGGTTTTTTGGATTTCAGTACCCAGTTTTTCAATTGATTTCATCGTTGATTTCCCTTAAAATTACTGAATTATTTACTGCTTCGCGCAATCTCACAAGTTCCCATTGATCTAGCTGGATTTCACCAGTCTGAGATACGTAATATTTAGATTTCCTCCTAGACTAGGGTTCACGGGGTTTGCAGTCATCCGTGGCCGTTTCAATAATAGCGCTACCACCCCCGTTCCGCATTAATCACGTCAATGCCCTTCCTACATGCCTTCGCGTTGTCCAGCGCGTTGGGCATATCTGAATGGATACAGAACAAGAAAGGCTGCCCATTGAAACCTATGCTAAACACGTTTCCTTCATTATCCACCACCGAGTCTTCCAACCCAATCGAGATCGTCCGGGAATATATGTCATCAACCGTTGCGATCTTGCTTTCGCTTGCCGGCATCAGTTTCTTCTGCTTGTTGTATTGAAGATCGACGTAGGCTTCCTCGACGAAGATGAGCCTATATTTCTCACACATGGCCTTCTGATGCTCTGTGCCCTTGGAACCAAAGACAGGCACGCCAAAGACTGCACAAGCACGCAGGACAGCATCCATGATATCCAGGTCGCGTTGCATGTAGAAAAATAGCTCCCCATGCGGCTTTATGTGACTCAGGGGTACCCCTTCAGCGTCTAGCATTGCTTTCAAAGCGCCTACTTGATACAGTATCATGGCGTACATGTCGTCGGGATGGATCTCTATCTTCCGCCGTCCGAAACCGAACATGTCTGTTTTCAAAGGGTTAGTTAGTTATCGCAGTGATACATAGCAAGAAGTGGCATGTCTGTGCGTGTGATGCATGGCGCAAACGCACCTTGAAGTCCTGGATGAGCACCAATCTTGACTCCGTGCTCTTTCGCGAGCCGGATAGTCTTTAGCATGATGGTTGGGTCTCCAGCATGGAAACCGCATGCTACGTTTGCGTAATCTATGAGCTTCACCAGCTCCTCGTCGGGACCCTGGTTCCATGAACGTGTCAATTGTAGTCAGCCACGGCTTCGTGTGACAATTGCAATGAAATGAAACGTATTCTCGACGGTGTTTTGCGGTACCAGCATACCATCTTCCACTTCCCGAAACCCTCACCCATATCGCAATTAATGCCAATTTTGTTCAGAAATCCTTCCATCCTGAGCGACAATTTCCTTGCTCGAAATCAAAGTCGGGCAGATATTAGAGGTCGACCCTAGGCGCAGAGTTAGTCTCAAGTAGCGATCACTCATGTTGGAGCTTCGATTGTATTGTTACTCCAGCTACCCGTCGAACCCCCACTATGTTACTGCAGCCCGGGTCTTGTTCCAACGAATACCGTTATCAGCCTCCGAAGCCAATCGCAGCAACTCCAGCAGACCTACCCGATCAGGCATTTGCAACCGGCCGCGTTATAACCCGGAACAGTTCAATGTTGACAAGCTAGCAGTTGACGTCAATGATGGACTGACATCGAACTTTTCTGTGCTTAGTCAGTTCAACATCGACTTATAATGGTGAAGGGAAGCACATGTATTAAAACTATTTAGCCGGCTGGTCTGATGAACGGGCCTACCGTTAAGCGTTTCTCATTGGACTGTTTACTCCGAGACACTCCTCAGATAAAGATAGAAAAAGCAACGATCCTATCCGGATACTGCACCAATAGGATCCGACTCCTATCTCAAATATAACAAGAGCAACAATGATTGCCGAGTTTCACCGGCCCCACTGCTGCCGAGTATCCCCACTCGATAGATGGTTGTATAATGTGCTGCTCCGGCTTCCTTTCCCTGTCCACTATTGACACAACAACATAGTCACGATTACTGTGTGGATTTTGGGCCTCGTTTCTTGTTTCTGTGCCCTATAACAAAACGCATCATGGACAAGCTCTTCACTAAGGTATTGATCGCCAATCGTGGAGAAATTGCCGTGCGATGCATTCATGCTGCGCGGGTCATGAGCGTGACGAGCGTGGCCATATACACTGCATCAGATATCACATCAATCCACGTAAAATTGGCTGATGAAGCCGTGCAACTCTCAGGTGACGGTACATCAGGATACTTAGACATGTATGTGTATCATTATTGAATCTCCCTTGAACATTTGCGACATCTGTGGTCTTTTAAACTTGACTTCTTGTGCTAGAGATGATATCATTCGAATCTGTCGCGAATACTCCGTTAACGCCGTGATTCCCGGTTACGGATTCTTGAGCGAGAATGCTACATTTGCACAGAAAGTTGCCGATGAGGGCATGATCTTCGTGGGCCCGTCGCCTGAGTCTATCAGGGAGATGGGCCTGAAACATCGCGCGAGAGATATAGCGCAGGCGGCCAAGGTACCCGTTATCCCGGGAACCAACCTCTTGGGTTCAGAAGATGAAGCATTAAGTGCGGCGGATCATCTGGGCTACCCGGTAAGGGCCAATGCGTATAACCTAGCAAGTCTTATACTGAGCCAAAGCACATAGGTGATGCTTAAGGCAACCGGAGGCGGTGGTGGGATAGGTTTGCAGATCTGTCATTCTTCGGACGATGTCCGGCGTGCCTTCGAGATGATACAAAATAGCGCCGAAAGACTATTCAAGAATTCAGGAGTGTTTCTCGAGAAGTATTACCCCAAAAGCCGCCATATTGAAGTCCAAATTTTCGGTAATGGCAATGATATCATTCACTTCGGAGAACGAGAATGCAGCATTCAGAGAAGGCATCAAAAAGTGTGTAGCCTTCTGAGAATTTTGAGAATGACATAAGAAGCTGACACCCCTGACCGATTGACTCTCTAGATCATCGAAGAGTGCCCCAGTCCTTTTGTTGAAGCTCATCCAGGACTTCGACAAAAGCTCACCAAATGTGCAACCAACTATGCTTCGATGCTCGGTTATAAATCAGCGGGGACAGTAGAGTTCCTCGTCAATGATAATACGGGCGATTTTTTCTTCTTAGAAATGAACACCAGATTGCAAGTCGAGCACGGCATCACAGAATTGTGCTACAATGTCGACCTCGTGTTATTGATGTTGCGTCAGGCAGAACTTGAAAGAGCAGGATGGGGCGGAATCCCCTCAGCCGAGCTATTAGCGTTACAAGATGCTGTTCCTTCCGGTGCAGCTATTGAAGCTCGGATTTATGCAGAAGATCCATATCACGACTTTGCGCCGAGCCCAGGGCTCTTCCAGGAAGTACGATGGCCCTCAACAGAGGACGCCAGAGTAGATACCTGGATCCAAGCCGGACAGAATGTCAGTTCGCATTATGGTATTAAACAGACCAAATCCTAAAACAGCATGTTTCATGTAGTAACAGCTTTAGATCCTCTACTTGCGAAAGTAATGGTCCATGCTCCCACGAGAGAGCAAGCAGTGGAAAAAATGAGTCAGGTCTGCTCTTCGGGCGTCGTTCTGAAAGGTCCTACCACCAATCTCGATTTTGTGGGAGCAATCGTTTCATCCGAGGCATTTGCCAATGGAGAAACGCTGACGAATTTCCTCGACACTCGCTTCTCGTATAAACCATGCGGAATCGATGTCATTTCAGGCGGTTCCTACTCCACCATCCAAGATTTTCCGGCACGTCCTTCAATTGGTTACGGAATCCCCAAGAGTGGCCCAATGGACAATATCTCGTCCCGTATTGCTAACGTTCTTGTCGGGAACCCTGTAGGCGCTGAGGTGCTGGAGATGACTCTGATAGGACCTGAACTATTATTCACGTCTTCATCGAAGATTGCGGTCTGCGGTGCCAATTGTGAAGTCACGATTGACGGCAAAGAACGACCGACGTGGTCGTCTCTCTTCATTGGAGCAGGACAGAGATTGAAGATTGGCACTATAATAGGGGCCGGTTGTCGGATGTATCTTGCGGTTCGAGGGGGATTTCCCAACGTACCGTCGGTCTTTGGGTCAAAGTCGACAACCCCAAGCTTAAAGTACGGCGGCTACCAAGGGCGGCCTCTACGCGCGGGGGACTTCCTACATCTACAAGTTCAGGGGTCAGCCCCTCCGACAGAGACCGACAATTTGGAGTTGCCGTCACACATGGTCCCAGACATGAGTGTCAAAGAAGTTTATGTGCTTCAAGGGCCCCACGATTCTGAAGATATCATGACTTCTGAGGATAGAAATATGTTGTATAACACCAAGTGGAAGGTCGGCCACAACTCTAGTAGATCTGGCGTAAGATTACTAGGGCCAGTACCACAATGGGCACGGAAGAGCGGAGGGGAAGCCGGTTCACATCCGTCTAATTACCTGGAGTAAGATATCTTCTTACCCACACCTTGCCTGTCTTCTAATCGCTGACCTAATGGTAGCTATGGTTATCCGTCTCCTGGCGGAATGAATTGGGGAGGGGACTCGTCGTGCATATTAACAGTTGACAGCCCTAATCTCGGAGGTCTAATTTGCTCATCCACTGTTATTTCTGCAGACCTCTGGAAGTTGGGCCAGCTCAAGCCAGGGGATACATTCGCTTTGACTCCTGTGTCGCTAGAAAACGCCGTGAAGCAAATCGAACGGGTGGAGGAGTACTTGGCGGTTATCCAGCAGGTCGTCTCCAGCAAGACTACTGTTTCCGACAGATTTCCAAGCGGCATTTCCCGTGCTCCTATTGTGTCGAACGGTGCGATTTTAAAAACGCTTCCCTCTCCTGGCCAGAGTGAGCTGCCACCCAAGATCACTTATAGACAGGTACGAATCGATACAAGCTTATTCAGTAGCAAAGTGAAATCCTAACACGATCACAGGGTGGAGATAGATTTCTCTTGGTAGAGGTAGGGGAACAGGCAGCGAACATCAGCATTATTGGCTGCTTGAAGCTCCTGATAGACAAGATTCAGTCTCAAGTAGACGTGGGACTGCTCTTCACCCCACATATCTCGTCAGTAATGATCGAATACGATCCACTTGAAATATCTCAACAACACCTTCTAAAACGAGTCATTGAGATTCAGTCGCAGATTGAGGCTGCAATTGATTTACCGATAGATTGCCGGGAGGTTCGACTTCCCCTCGTAATGGATCATCCAGACATTGAGCACTGTATCCGACGATACATGGAGACAACCCGGAACAAGGCAGTTTATCTTCCAGATAATTTGGAGTACATCAGAAAATGCAACGGCCTATCTACTCGTCGCGAAGTATTTGACATGATCCTGCAAACAGAATTCGTTGTGCCAGCAGTGGGCTTTTTCTGCGGCACGCCAATGTTCTTCCCTCTCAGCCCTAAGAGTCTCACATGTCAGAAATATAACCCAACCAGAGTCTCTACACCTGGGGGCACCATCGGCTACGGTGGTTCTATAATGGCTGGCTATTCGATCGAGGCGCCTGGTGGTTACATGATTGCGGCGAGGACCTTGGAGATGTGGGACACTTTCGGCACCAAGCCAGGCTTCACAGCTGGAAAACCCTGGCTTCTGAAGCCTTTCGACAAGGTTAGATTTTTCGAGGTCAGCGTGGAAGAGTATGATTCGCTCGCCCGAGACTACTTTGCTGGGCGATACAGATGGCAGATTTCGTCATCCACTTTCGACGTTCAGGAGGCTTTAGAGGCTATGAAACGAGCTCGAACTAATCCTGATATCATGGAATTCAAGAGAAGGCAAAGTGAGGCACTGAGGGAGCAAGAGGCGATAGAGAACAGTCTCTATACGGAGTGGGCTGCGGAGATGGCATTGAATGAATCTGTAGGAGAAGAGGAGACAGCGACTCAGGATGACGACTCGGTCGCCATTCCATCGCCGATGGCTGCGAATGTGTGGAAGATTGAGGTTGAGGTGGGCGATGTCGTTGATGAAGGCCAATTAGTAGCAGTATTAGAAGCAATGAAGATGGAGATCAAGATGCTCGCCCCGAAAGAAGCGAAGGGGTGCCAGATCCGCACAATCGCAAAGAGAACTCAGAGTGTTGTGAATAGTGGCGACGTTCTGTTCATACTCTCAAAGTCCTCCAACGGCATGCAGGGATGAGAAGATACTGTCTATGCTCTGAAAATATCTCACAACGATCCTCATAATCGAATGAAGGCGTAATATATGGAGTATTACATTAATTACCTCCGTCTTTACAAGGGTTTAGTAAACCAAAGTTAACCAAACTCCCGATACCCGACCTTCCCCAGACAAAGAGTTAAATCAATCACAACTGTTCAACTTCCACATTCGTAGTGATATTTCCCCGCGTAGCGCGACTATAAGGACAGACTTCCTTAGCCTTCTCCACAATCTTCTCGATCTGGTCCTTCTCCAAGCCGCGGATGGAGACTTTCATATCGACGCGGATGCCCATGTCGAGCTTCTTCATGTCTCCGATGAGGTGCACCGTCGTCGACACGACGCTGTCCTCGGGGTCCGAGGGCATCTTGGTCCCCATCGACGCCGCTGCGGCGTTCATGGCCGACTGGAAACACGCGCCGTACCCGGCCGCGAAGAGCTCCTCCGGGTTCGTCTTTCCCTTGTCGCCCGCGCCTCCGAGCGCCTTGGCCATTGTCAAGTCGACTCTCAAGTCATCGCCCTCCACGTGTCTATAGAGCGAGATTAGCAAGGCGTTTTTTTTTTTTTTTTTTTTTTTTCATTTTGGTAGTGGCCGGCGCTAAATTAACGGTTTCCTCCATTCATCTCGTATGAATTACTCGTGGGGGTAGGGAGGAAGGGGGCGAACAGTTGACAAAGAGGCACATACCCGGTGCGAGCGCCCTTGACCTTTGCGTGCGCTGAATATAGAACAGGGGCAGTATCTGTATTTAGAAACCGTCTTCCGCCAGCTTGTCCTGCAACTAATCTCGCGATTGGACGGGGAGCTCGTTGCGCACTAGCAAGGAAAGGCCGAAATAATCGTGTAGACGCCATTGCAGTTCTTTTTAGTCGTGATGTAGTAAGATTAACAAGCTTAATCAATTCAAGAATTTGTTTTGAAGGGATTAGATTCTACTTTCTACAGACTATCTCTTTGTCTTTGTTTTATTTCACAAAAATTTATTGCAATTCCGGAACAATTATATTGATCATATAAGCGTCATGGAAGGATATACTTCTATGTGACGTAGAGGACCCGATCAGGCGGGTTGATCCACTTGCTCCTGATCACGAATTGCAGACTAATGCATGATGGTACTTACTCATCAGACCTCTCTTGTATAGTTTATGGTTCGTACCTGACTAGTCCTCTTCGAGTGTTCGGGGAATGGGTGACAATCTTTTCTCGTATCCGATATGTATTCTTCTCAACTATATTAACGAGCTGCTAAACTGAGATCGGATATCTGATCGTCTTTAAGTGCGGTTGCGAAACGCATCTAAAAATGGGTGGAGAAAGGGCCCTAAACCAAAATTAATGTATACTAAGAATACACGGACTTGACGATGAACGAAGTCCGTTAGCCTCACCAAATAGTGACTAGTCTAATATAATAACTTCAGAGGGAGATTCAAGAGGTAGACCGAAGATAATCCAAGAGCGTAACAAAAAAAGGTACGAGTCGTATGCAATAAATACATTTTATAACAGTTTATACACGTGCATTCGAGGCCACCTACTGCGATAAAGAGCCGGAAGTAAGTTGGGTATATATCATTGAACCAACGCCTCTTAACGCCGAAAATGCCCGATAGTTAAAGATCCATCTATACCGTCCGTCCTCATGCCCTTATAAAATCCGGTAAACCCAGTTGTGAACAAACCCACGAGATGCTCTCGCCCCACTCAGGCGTTAGTAGCGCCGGTGAAGGCGACCTGGGTGGGAAAAGCTGCATGGCTTTCCAGATGCCGATAGCCAACCTCGTCCCCAGGTCCTTGGCCCACCAGTACTCGTTCCCAGCACGCTCGATTAGCACGGTCCAGTGCATGATGATGAGCAGGGCCATGGGGTCGTACGCCTTCACGGCGGCCGTGAAGTCCGGCCCCGCGCCGCCTGGGAACACGAAGGAAAACCCGCGCAGAAGCGCGCGCTGTTCCTCGGCGAAGCAGAGCTTCAGTAGTCCGATGGCGGCCTCAAATGGCTTCGCGGACGTGACAGATGTCGTCGAGACAGTCGTGTCGCTGAGTGGAGTCGTCGCGATGTTTAGCTCGTCACTTGACGCGGGCGTTGTTCCTTGGTATCGAGAGCTATGGTATAATTCGTTGAGATTCTGCAGGCGAGAGAGCGCAATCCGCGTATCAGGATGCAGCGTAACGTCCGTTGCGATGCCGTAGTTTAGATATGCGCGGATGGGAACAGGGCTATCGAGAAGCCGCTGAAAATCAGTTTGCGCAATGTTGACTGCAGACAAGGGTCAGCACCTTTGTTTCTACGTGTATATTTCGGAGCTCATTAGAGATGCATGCGTTCTATCCTAATAATACTGAATCAGTTCTGGTGTACTTACTACTGCCGTTCAAAAGGTCGAAAGCAACAGCTACTGTGGATAAGGTGTTAAGCTCGTTGCCTTCGGAGAAATTGCATTGGGAGAATGCAATGTTGATGAAAGCCGTCATGCTAGAGTAAATGTAGAGTATGTGATGTGTCGATGGATTCATTTTCTCCAAATGTGTCCGAAATGAGCGACTTGCTCTATCATCTTGGCATTAAAGTCAGTGTCAAGTCCGATTGAATAAGATGCGCTTAGGTATTTCCAACACCCATTTAATGACCCGGATGTCACTTACAGAGCTCCATCGCAATATTGAAATATCCCCTGGCCTCTGGTTCAGGTGTCATCGTAGACCTATGGAGGGCCGCAGCAACGAAGATGCCATTCAGCAAGAAGTCATAGCGCAGGGCTTCTTGAGGCATAATGAACTGCATGTAGTGGTGATCCTCCGGCACGCTGCAGAGGCTTTTGTACGTCGAAGTCGACCACCAATGCATCAATTCGAGCTCCAGCATCCTACGGCATTCCTTCATCACCAGACCGCCTGGCTCGCTCAAGCTGCGCTCTCCCGAGCTACTACCACTGCTCGATGATGATTTTCTAGATTGCGCCAGCGCAATTATCTTGTCGTTTTTTGCCCAAGCATATTCGCATTTCGCATTCCGCAGAGTGCAGTTGTTGCAAGGCGGGCCTGATTCATCACACTACCATTGAAATATCTTAGCTCCCTTGTTCAGATCAGTGGGATTCGCGTCGTATCGCGTCATTGTTCAAGTCGGAAGACATGTCGACCAGACAGACTATCAGACGAAAATGCGTACCTTGGTGTGCCACTTCTTACAGTTCAAACATCCGCGTCGCGACTTTTTGTGAGACCTTCTTTGTTGCATCCTGGCTGTTTCGGTTGGGTGGAGATGTTTAAGACGTCGTCTGAAATCGAAAGACTCGACGTTTGATGCTACTATAAGCAATTTTGAGAGCTTATCAGCTTTAACCAAGCCTGGCGCTCAGCATCCACCCCCCTTTTAATGGGAAGATGACATCGTTTGGCAGAAGATCACAGGCCGGTTTCAAGGTAATCGCTAATCCGACCTGAGTGCTGCGCCGCACGATACCAGGTGATAGGGCCACTTCTAATGCCCGAATCACCGCCGGTAGCAACCGGCAAAGAGGCTGAGCTAAGTCCATGTGGCGGACCTTGTTTCTAGTGGGTATTGTTTATTGGCCGATTGCCGACAAGCCATGTAGATTAAACGCAGTCTAAGTAATGACATACAGGACTAGTTATTGATTCTTAGCTCAGCAAGAGTGGGCTCAGGGATCATACGAGATCTGTTCTTCTCGGGTTTCTTCGATTCCAGGTCAGCTTTCAACTAGTTTGAAAAAATTGTGACATCACACTTCACGATTTAGCTTTGCATATCAACATACTTAGTTTCCACTTAACGATATATACTTCTATACTAGAAACCTAATGGTGCTTACTTCCAAAAATGATTCTTAGGCGGCGTGGGTTGTGGATTTGGCCGCGCGGGGGCCAACTTTTAACTTCCAGATCAAGTTACTTCAGGGCCAAGACTGTCCTTAAAGAGGCTTAGCAACCCATGAGCTCTCGCTTGGTTGGTCCTTGATAGAAGGACACTGCATTACTGTGGACTGTGCTATACTATTACACACCGCATCATCTCACCAATTTCTACGCAACTTGATGACAGGAGATGATTACCTATTTAAAGTACTGTGCATAAGAGGGGCATGTGATCGCCCGCTTGAACCTCATCTTTAATTCCAGAGGATGCCGGATGTAAATTAGTATAAGGGGAGTAATATGTATATGTAGATTGAGCTAAGTTCCACGAACAAGGAACCATCTCCACTACTTCCCGTTCTTGGGTGCAGTTGACATAATAGAGACAATGGGGCAAAATGATTCATTTCGTTGTTCCTGGACTAAATAAAGAATCATCCTTATGGGTTGTATCAAAATGAATCATCGCTGACTATTGCCAGACGAACCCTAGGAAACGAGATTCCCCGCAATCTCGGTTAAAGCTATAGGATCGGGATTGGGCTAATTAGTGACATCCTTGGCATGCCATTTAAAGCAACATTAGGTATGCATCTCGCTTGACCGCGACAGAACAAGTTAATAAAGACGAAAGAGGATAGACATTAGCTTTCAGCAAGTAGTATATATATGTGCATCTCGACTTATTAATAGATAATTTGCCCTTGTCCCCTCCTAGACATTCCGTGCTAATATGTAGAAACGTGCCTTCATAAGAACCGGAATCCGAAACTTCGTTTCTGTGGTGGTACACATTACTGAAAATACGGAAATAACTAGATAAGAAGGATTATTCAGATGCAAGATGTATAATGCAAAGAGTCTAGGCAAGTTGAGTTTTCGTTCAAAATGGATCATAAAACGACCACAGCATTCTTGAAGTTACATATCAATGTGAAACAATTATCGATATCTACACCGAAGAGAACTCGAAGGTCTCATCAATTAATAATCCTTTCGCGCCCGCCCATAGCCTGGAGGGCAGCCAGTAGCATTGGTTGCCAATACTCTGCTCCTGTTGGTGCTATGTAAGATATCTCTGATCTCCTGTAAAATCAAGCTTAAATCCCTAACAGCCTTGCATATCGATAGAAAGCTTCTAAACTACAATGTTCGTTACCATAGGAATCTAGGTAGGAGTTTGTATTACGAATAAGACAAAGTTTCAAGTATTAATCGTCTTCAATGATTGAACGTGCAGTTAGCAGCAAATAGGGAAAAACTGAATTCGATTTATATAAGCAACTTTGACCAGCGGATAGTAAGGTCGAGCTTCTATAAAGAAACCCTTAAGTAGTACCAGCTACACTCGCGCAACTTCAGCACCTAGCAGGTGAAAAGGGCGATCCGAAGCTCGTTGAAAACAGCGCTATACCAACGGCCTTCTGCAATTAATAAAGAAATGAACCCCCTATATCTTGTATAAATGGATTGAAGCTGGCTCGCCCACCATCTTTTAGGCTGCTTTGAATTCAACTTCGACGGCGGAATTCAAACGTCAAGTAGTTAACCAGCTTAGCTGGAGCGATACACCAGATATATCGCTGAATATTCTCAGGGAAAGAGTTCCAAAAATAGTTATGGAGAAGCAAAGAACTCCAAGTTCTATTTGTCACGGAACAGAACTGCAGCACTATACCGCAACACTATCGAAAGATAGAACGTTGTCAAGTCGGAAACTTGACCGTCTGCAGTTACTTATATAGTTGTAGCCGTAACACTATTGCTGCGACAGAAGACCCAGAGCATCTTGTCCTAATGTTGATTATATGTTGCTAGCATAACTGTGCAAGTTTACGACTATACTTCCTGTATGTGCACATGTACGGCAAACTTTCTACAATGATTCATTAATAAAGACAGAGTGTTGACTAGAGTTTTCATACGCACGATATTAGCTATCTTAAAGCTTAGAATCCGAGAAAAGACGCTGTCAGATATCGGGCTACTTTTTCGCTAACAATAATAGACTGTGAGTGACCTCGGCTCGGGTTCCCTTTCAATGCATAACAGCTACAATCCTATTACAATACACCTTGTGTCGCGTTATTCATGGCAAGAGCTGCAGACAATTCCTTTGCTAGATTGTTTTGCCGAACAATGAAAGGAAACGCCAAACAACAACAGCGTCTTGCTGTATTATCATGAGGTCAAAGTATATTTTATAGCAGAAAATTCCTACTTCAGCCTCTGCAAATCTAATTTCTTGCAGATCATAACACAGTTGTCATCACCAAAGTCTCCAACGACCAGTAAGGAATTGTCAACAAATTACATTATTACAAACAACAAAACGAAAAGATGTCTCGTAATCCAAATATTCGTTTCACGACCTACCTCGACACCCCTCCAGAGGTATTACTATCACTTCTATCGCACATGGATCATTCCAGTCGCATCAACGTGGCAAACGCCTATCCTGAGGTTTTCCTTAGACCGGGATTTAATGTATACGTACAAGACGCAGATAATCAGGTAAGAAGACAGTCCCGTCATACCGATCACACAGTTCCGCTTGTTGTATCGCGAAGCATGAGGCCACTCCTATATCAAGCATTGGAAGATGGCGTTGATAACTCGATAATTGAAGGCATGCTTCGGGTATATACTGATCATTGTCCCACTAGTATTGATGGTATTTGGGGTCTGTCACCCACAACTCTCCCACCGCCCCTGATACACGCCGCCTCGCTGGGTAGGCCTCGTGCGGTATCACTTCTCCTTCTGATGGGCGCAAACCCCCTGCTTCGTTGCGGTCCCCATAATTACCGTTCTGCCGCGCCCGATGACTGTCAGTTTGCAGCAATCACCCATGCAGTGTGCCAGCCGCTAAACCAAGCAACCCAACCGCATAGGACAAGATGTACCACAGCCTTAGGAGCCGCGTTTTTCAAGGGCATCGCGCTCAGAACCGTTGGACAAGAGCATAGAGACCTCGAATCGTGCGCTTTGGTGCTTTACAGGGCAGGGGTGCCCATTCCTAGTGAAGGAGCACAACCCTCTCTAAGCCCCGACACCGCCTTACAGCAAAAAATTGATATTCCTATTCGCGCAGGCTTTTGCGACCTTCTTAAAGCTATCCTTGAACCTTTGCTTCCTTCCGGACGGGATCAGCATAGCTTTCGTGTGGTACTGTACTACGGGCTTGCCGTCGCGGTCAACTACCAGAAAACAGATGATCATCGAAATATCATCGACTACTTGATTAGTATTGGGAGCTTGATAGTCCCGACAAGCACAACACTTCCATATTTCAATGACACTCTTGCGCACTTTGCATCTCGGTTGGCTCACCTCAAAACGGCAAACTTCTTCCTCAATCAGTATATCGACCTGGGTCTAAAGTTAGAGTATGGGACTTTCAACTTATGTAGGTCCTCAGACACATTACCCTTTGTACAATCTCTCTATAGAGCTATGAGTCAAGGCGGCTACCTCCATCTGCAACCAGCCTCAGCTAAGGATCTTCATGAATACTTGGTCGCGCGAGCTACTCGAGATAAAGACGATGCCTCGATTGAGTGGTTGGCCGAACAACAAGTTGGGACATCGATGAACGTCCATTATGCGATTATTCGAAACAACATAATAGCTTTGCGCGCTTTGATCGGCGCCGGGCTTCCCGTCAACGCAGAGACAAGCATAGAAAACGCAACGGCCCTAAAACAATTCGCACTTTATTTGCCATATCCGTCGAGGGCGACGGTCGCAGAAACGCCCTTGAACCTTGCGTTACGGTTAAAAAGGTTCCCAATGGCATGTTTCCTCATTCACCACGGCGCTAAGCCCTCACTACTATCGGATAAGGTGAAGAAGGATCTTATTGCAGACTTCTTAGTACGATATCAAATGCCATATGCTGATAGCAGGCCAAAAGCATCTCCGGCAATGCTTCGGCCAGAGTATTTCGACACATATGACGCGGATCGTGCATTTGACATGTATTTTTACATCCTCGGATAGGTAGTTGCCTTTTGACCGGCCCACGTCTAAAATTCCTTTAGTAAATTGATCTTTGCAGTAGCTGAATAATACAAAAATTATTTCTGTTTGTCTCTGCAATAAAAAGCGTCTGAAGTAATGGCTCTTACGTAGTAATGATGAAGTAAGGTATCAATTTTAAGTGAGTGAAGTCGTACACCTTAGCCATGATTAACTAGCTCTGGAGAAGTTCACGTGGACTGCTCGCTCTGGGAAGAAGCATAGAGAAGCTTGAGTTTGCCACATTATTAATCTACTCCTTCTATAACTATCGTGTATACAAGAATATAGACTCGGGTAGACTAGTCCCCGATAGGCATGACCAGGTCCAACCAAAGCTGCCCGCACTGTGCTATTGATTATCAATATCGGGGATCAACTAGATTGATCTATGCTACTAAAAGAGTTTGGAGTATCCCGCATGGCTGCAGCTTTGAAACTGCGCCTTACAACTAACTAGTTACTGGTCTAGGCCTATCTTACTAGTTTAACGTTCCCATCTACTTTCCTAAGTCATCCTCTTCCACGTCTATTTCTCAGTAACTATCCCCAAGCCATTTTCGCGTTCGTTTCAGAAGAGTACAAGTTGAGCTGCTCCTAGAACTGGCTGCGGCGACCGTGTCAGCGGCAGTGGTTCCGGGCCGGAAGCTGGGGGTGTAATATAGCAATGTACTCTACCTTTGAAGGCCCCAAAGCCGCGGGGATGAAGGGCGATGAGGATGAAAAGTTAGAGGCCTCTAATCCGCGATCATTCGAGGCCCCTTTGAGGCCTAAGCGACAACAAGTTGCTCGAGCCTGCGATTCGTAAGCTTTCCTGCTGCTGCCGTTTCATTCAGCCCCCCTTCTCTGCATAGTATCATCGCCTCTGACAAAACTCCAGATGCCGGATGCACCGTATAAAATGCGATAACAATGTGCCCTGCAAGTTAGTACACGGAGCGTTCCTACTCTGGTTCGGGACCAGATACGTACTGTGGCTCTGCCGTTTCGGCTGGCTTGAAATGGCTGTCGAATGGTGTAGCCTTAGCATAGAGGTAACTAACACACCGTCGCATTGACAGAAACTGCGTGAGTAGGGGAGAACAATGTATCAACAAAAGCCCCGGCGAAAGACGTACGCTACCCCAGGCATATCGGTAAGTTACCGAGTCGTGGGTCTGACAGGGAGTGAGTGAGCGTATCTGACAACAACATAGAGAAATTGATAGACTTAAGCAAAAGGTCAAGGAGCTCGAGGAACAGCTAAAGAAGGAGCGCAGTAAACAATCAAATGTCGCTGTAGCTACACCAGCGCAACCTTTCGCCTTGACACCTCCTGGTACTTCGGACTCTTCCCCGACACCGAACATCATTAGCGTGCCTACTCATGTTCCCGGCGTGAACCAACCAGTCTGGGGTGGTATCATGACCAGCACCGGCCAATCACCGCAAAAGACGTGGTACGGTCCATCGTCTCTGTTCTATTACATAAATCGGATGAACACATACCTATCCGCTGTGTTTCAACAATTACACCCGGATGATCTGATACAGTTGAAGTCGGTTGCTAAGACCTTTGCTACCCCGGATTGCAATCCGACAGGCGATGACGACAAAGCGGATGCCAAGGATATCAGTCAAACAGTCTCGAACGAGGCTTATCTGACGCCCACCCAAGAAGAGTATTTCTTGAATTTGTACTGGCAGTCGTATCACCCTACACTGGCGATCCTAGACGAGACCGAGTTCAGGAGACACTACCGCTCACTTGCAACAAAGCCAGGCAAGCCGCGAAAACCTTCGCCTCTTGTCGATATTGTCATTGCTGTGAGCATGCAAGTAGGCATGGCGATAGCCCAGCGCAACAGCCCGAGAGCACTTTCATCAATAGAAGTCGGCAAAGATGACCCCAGTATAGCTGGGAGATTATACTACCGTCGATGTCAGCGCCTCCTTTACAATGAGCAAGAGACACCGACCTTGATGACAGTACAATGCCATACGCTCTCAGCAGTCTACACCTGCTGTGCAGCCTTCCAAAATATGTGTCACATCGCCTTGTCTCTCGCGGTCAGATCGGCTCACATGCTTGGGTTGCATACCGAACCACCTAGTGACTTGCCACTGGCTACTAGAGAACTCCGTAGGCGAGTTTGGTGGAATTTATTTGCTCTCGAGAGCAAGGTTTGTATGAAGCTAGGGCGCCCATTTTACGCAGATGCAGAATCGACATCGTGTGGTCTGCCAGCACATGACCACCAGGCTGCGAGTCTCGCTGGCTCGGACTTCGCGCTCCTCGACGAGAATACTACCTGGCTTACATACTGTCTATATAATTCGAATCTACTGCTATCTGCCCGCGAGGTGCATACGGCCTTTTATGATAAATACCCGGAATTCTACAGCGGCCACACTGGGCAGGTAATTTATGATGACCCGGTAGCGTTGGAGCGATATGCCGAGTTTCACTCGATCGCAATGAAGCCTCTTGACAATTGGGCTAAGTCGGTACCGGATGCGCTCAAAACGAAGCGCGAAGGCGATGGCCAACCTCTATCTACTGACCGATCCCCGATTGTCGTGGAGCAGTTCGTTCCTCCCTGGTTACAACGGCAGCGCTTACTGCTTGAACTCCTTTACCATTGCCTTCGATTGAACCTTTACAGACCGTTTATCTGCTTTCCATCCCTGGCAACCGAATCTTCCTCGTTGGGAGACATGTGCCTATCCCACGCTACCTCCGCAGCAGAGCACAGTGTCGCCGTGACACGCATTTTTCATCAAGTCGTGCAGAATACCGATCTTCTCACTGGCTACCACGAAGCATTTCAATGGCAATGGAATGCTGCTCTCACGCTCGCGGGCTATTTATTCGCATACCCAACCAGCAGCATCGCGGCCGATGTTCGCGAGTCGATCGACCTATCGATAGTCGTGTTCGAGGACTTTGGCCGCAGCTTCGGCACCTCTCTAGGTGCAGCCACCGTGATGCGTGATCTTGCGATCAAGATCGATTTCCTTGCTGACCTTGTGCGCGGAACTAATCCGCCGGCCACGGCTCTGCCGAGCGCGCCGAGCGTACCGATCGCACAGGGAGCAGCGACCAACGAATTCCCTGCCGTCACCGAAATTGTACCTCCGACTAACGACATTCCCTTTACTCAAGACCTGTTTGCTGGTTCTATGGATATGGCGTTCTCCGTGGACAATTCGGGCGACTCGGAGATGCTATGGCCGCCAATTGGAAACATGCCCGACCAGTGGTGGTTCCACGCCCAGCCGCCAGGGCTTAGCTGAATTAGTAAAAGTTTCAACATAAATCAGAAAGTACATATGCGAGGATATGAAATATGTTTAGTTATCACTGGAGTGAACTGGAATGATTCTGTTATACGGCCAGGATAAGGAGTGGGAAGGGTTTTGGATCTGGTTTTTATGATGGTGACGTATCGGATGAGAAAAGGACGTTATGTACATTCTCGTATCTTGGTTAGGAAACGCGGAATTTTCATTTGATTTCGAAAATCAGCTGATGACCTTACTTCTGATAGTTGTACTGTAACCAAGAATCGTCCATCAACCAGCACATACCATTATCGTTACGTAATAAATATATACTTCACATCGGGACTGAACACACAAGACAACAAACAGCTTTGAATAAGATGAAAGTATATGATATAGTTTGTGACATAGACTGATAAACCTGCCCATTGGTCTTTCGGGCTCTATATGTGTGTGCTCTCTCCCGTCCCTTGTTTTAACAGCTGGCAGCGGTTGACAACGGTTTTCAGCCGACCAATTGATTAAATTCACCATCCACCTAACATCACCTTCTTAACTGCCTACCGTAACTGGTTCAATATTTCGTTACATTTTGCTGTCTAGGAGGTAAAAGCTCGAACCCGTAAACCTCCTCTTGTGCTCTGTTACGGAATGGTACAACAAGGAGACGACGTGCTACACGATAGGTAGGGGTGTTCAGATAGGAATAAGGGGCCTCTGACCCATTTCAGGTCAAACAGACCAAAGGAAATGCCAGCTTTAACCAAAGCACAGAAGAAGCTGGCCCAAGCCGCAGAGGATTCTTTCAACCGCACCTATGCTGTCCAGTTTGGCGCTGAGAGATGGCAACAGTCGCTGTATCCGGCGCTCGCGGCCCCTACTCGCTACGCTGCACTGGTCAATCGCTTTGCCGTAGCCGACTTGACTAAAGTCTTCTCCGAAGAGCAGGTAGCGAAACTGCAGGCCATTGTATTCCCCGGAAATCAAGAGTCGCACCAGCAATCTGTTCCTCTCAAATCATACCAATGGGATGTCGCGGAAGCGGAGGCGACGTTCCCCCCACCGCAGCCTGATTCATCGAGCGGTCTCATGACGCACTGGAACTTGGACGCCGCTTCGCTCCTTGCCGTCACCTTACTAGATCCCAAACCCGGCGACAAAGTATTCGATCTCTGCGCGGCACCTGGCGGAAAGAGCGTCGCGCTATCGCAGTTTCTTCGTCCCGGGAACTATGACAATGCATCACCTTCGCTTGCGGGAGGCTGTCTTCACAGTAATGAGGTGAATTCAGGGCGGAATAAGCGACTCGCCTGTAATCTGCAGTCTTACTTGCCTGATGCCCTCTTCAAGTCGGGCGAGGTGAAGGTCCTCAAGCTGGACGGGACCGAGCCCTTCTCGGTGCAGACGCTACCGCTTGGCCCTGGCGGGTACGACAAGGTCCTCCTGGATGCGCCGTGTTCGAGCGAACGACACGTCGTCCATGCGCATGTGAAGGCGAAACAGGGCGGTAGGGTGGCGGACGAGATGGCGTCGTGGCGATCGGGCCAGTCGAAGAAGATGGCGAAGACTCAGGTCGCTTTGCTCATGACTGCTCTCAAGGCCGTGCGCGTCGGTGGGCACGTGCTCTATGCTACCTGCTCGCTGAGCAATGAGGAGAACGATGGCGTGATTGAGAAGGGGATGGAATTGGTGCAGAAGGAACGCAAGAAGTCGGGCGTCAGGTGGGATTTTGTCGTGCGTACCTGTGGTGATCTTGCTGCTAGGGGACTCGGGGACTGGGCGGAACCCACGAAGCATGGCTGGCTGGTCCTGCCGGATCACCCTTCTGGTGGAAAATGGGGACCGCTGTTCTTTGCTCTGCTTGAAAAGGTAGAGGCGTGATGCTAGGCTTGAAACAACGGAAATCATAATCGGCGGACACGCTTGCCCACGCGCTACGACGACGGAACGGTGATCAATGCTTGGTATAAAGAGAGCCAATATCAGACACATACAAAAGCCTACGTAGCCGAGCTCGACATATTAGTTACGAAATCGTGTTAGTATTAAGACTATCACCAAGCGCCGTTATCTACCTACCTACAGCCGCAACACACCGCAGAACGCTGGACATCTAGCCCTTACGGAATACCTTGGTGTTTTTAGTCGATGTGCTTAGTGAGCAATGGGAATTCCAAAGCCGAATCGCAGGTTCTAGGTATGAGGTATATCACAATGCTTATTCGTCCCCTGATCTCAAGTAGTAGCAAATATCGGATTCTAAAGGTCAGCGGGAAAGTATTTTTTTCAAAAATCTCTATCGGAATCCTCAAAGAAGCAGCGATAATACACGCGGGCATTTAAAAAAAGGAGAGGGAAAGAACAAGATACTGCAGAAACGATTTAGCATGGAAGAAGGTATTGGGGGAAATAGGAACAATGAAAGAATAACGGTGTTTAGGCCTACATTGTAGTTGTTATTCAGGCTTTGTGTGTTTGCTTGGCCTCATCCATTGCTGCCTTTCTTGCTATTTTTTTATCAGATAAAGTTACCTACCCTAAGCTCTGAGCAAGCGACTTCTCATTATTTACAAACTACCTACCTACCCAGTGACTTCGTGATATCGCGTTTAAAGCTTTTAACCTGTCACCGCGGTTACGAGAAAGAGTACGTACCTCCGTACTTGCTGCCGAAGTTCAATGAACATCAATTGCCAACAACCTGTCAGGAAGTTGCCTTAGGTATTAATTTAAAGCATTTGTTTATAACCCCGAATCTCAGATCCAGGTGTCCTACTTTCCTACTTCTCTTACTTCACGCTGCGTTGACTTTTCACTCCGTTACAGATTCATCTACCATACCTACCACAATCTTCATTCTGCCCATCCAAACCACTCCAACGCATCACACCCAACAACTATATCGTCATCAGCATCATCCAGAAAAAAAGCACGAGGTATGCATGCATCTTCATATACTACCTCACTCTAATTTCCGTCGATTTCTTCCTTCTTTACTTATCTACTGCTTCATCTTAAACTGACGTTGCCCTCGTAGCCCTACGACGCGGCGAAGCCAGACACACAAATACCAGCGCCCGTCAACCACGAGTTCTAGCAGGCAGACACGCAACATTTCGGTACGTCTTCACCTCAAAACTAATTATTCAGACGCCGCATCTGACATATTTGCAGTTAAATACCTAAGAGCTGTTTCCACACAGTATCTAACGTACATTCACTACTCACGTTGTTCACACACGCAGGCAACTCTGCTTAAGGATACCTCTGTACCCTCCTCGCCACCATTATTTCACAGCCCTACGCAATTCTCTATCATCACGCAACCCATCTATCCTTCCGATTCGCCAAGCGCTCATACACAAGATGTGCTCCTACCCAGACTCTGAGACCTTCAGGGTCGCGGAACGAGGATACCTTGATGATCAGCCGAATCTCCTGACAGCAAAGGTTCTGCGCTTCCAAGGCCTCCAGGCCTCGAAGGTCGAGTACTTGTTTGCCCACCCGAAGGCGGAAGTGCTCGAATTCCACAATTGCTACTGGGACATCGGCGCGGAGCCCATCCATACGAAGACGCGTGCCATCAAGTTCGTGGAGACCACCATCAACGACGATAGACTCAGCGACATCCTCTGCCGATTCCCCAAACTGCGATCCCTCGTGTACTTTCGCCCGTCAGACGAGGTCGACACGTGCATGGACATGCTGGGTCGCGAGCTGGCCGAGCACGGCCAGAATCTCGAGCACCTGGAACTCTACAACGACGGCCTCATGTCCTTCGCGACGCCCTTCGCGTACCTCCACATGCTGGGCAATCTCAAGACGCTCGAGATGGATCTCGAGCTCCTCATCGGATTCCTCGACTACCCGCGCGAGTACGACGACGACTACTGCATGGACGACGCCGGCTTCGAATCGTCGTCGGAGGAGGAAGAGGAAACTACTACTGATTATGAGGAGGAGAAGGAGGAGGAGATCAACTACTACGCAGGAGAGTGGTCTCTAGTCAAGCTTCTCCCCCCTTCTCTCGAGAAACTGACCCTCCACATCGAGCAGCCCAAGCTGGGCCTGTACTTCGACACGTACGAGCGCTTCGGCGCCAAGTTCGAGGAGCTCATCATGACTGCCGCCGCCGCCGCCGCCGCCGAGGGCAGTCGATTCGACAAGCTGCACTGGGTCTCGGCGCCCCGTCTCGATCTGGTGGCGGAGAAGCTCCGCGACAACAACAACAACAACAACAACAACAACAACAAATCTACTACCACCGGATGGGTTCTCGTCGAAGAGCACATCATGACGCGAACAACACCGCTCGGAGGAGCCCAAGCTGAGGCGGACGCCGCTGCTGGCGACGCGCGTCTGTGAACTGAATGAATACTGAGACGATTTACCTAAACATCATTATCTTCTTGAAATAGGTTAGGTTAGGTAGGCTTACGCACTTTTTACGCATTCACAAGATACCTACCTACCTACCTACCCTGAAGCCTGAAGCTACATGGGAGGGATATGAGTACATAAGCCGGACTTGTCATTTGTTCCCCACCGAGAGACATCTAAGTCTAAGGTTTCTGCTCTGCGCATTTACGAAAGTTTTGTGGACAGGAAGGAAGGAAGGAAGAATTGTTTTATGGAACGATATCTTCTGTTTCATTTTTGCATTGGATTGTTGCGAGTTTGGGTCACTCACTACCTTACTACCTTACTTGTCGACAATCGTTTTCACGGAGTTTGGAGGAAGGAGGAGAAGAAGGAAGGATGGAAGGAAGGAAGGAACGATTGTTACAGATGATCTGTGTTCATTTTGCACCTGCATTTGCTTGTATTGTTGCCAATTGGTCACCACCCCCCCTCCCCCGCCCTTGTGGATATTTCAGCAAACTCGGTCGAGATTCATCTGGCTTTTCTCTACGAAGCTACTATGTTTTTGCCTACCTAGTTTCGGTTTCCATCTGTCGAGTTGGAACTTGGTACGGAGGATACAGTCCATGTTCTTTCTATCTGTCTGCTTTTCTTGCCCACATACGATTCATTAGTTTGGCACCCCCAAGAAGATTGAGTTGAGTTGAGTTGCAGTGCAGTGCATTGCATTGCATTTGGTCTGCCTAGGTTCTTGACGAAACATTGGTATTTCAGAACTCGTGGAGGGTGATACGCAAACGCAAGGATAAGGGACTTCCTTCATGTACTGATACACCAGAAATTCGAGTTGTTGACCAAAATGCACTTCTTCGTATAACTCCTGACTGCAGTGACAATGACGTGCCCCGTTCCCCGTCGTAGTTTGTTCTAAAAGTAATACCTACCTTCGCCTCATTCTATCTTTATCTCTATTTCCTGCTATCAAACCTACCATCTCAAGAACAGGCTAATTAATACTAAGGCAAGTGCGAAAAGAGGTCTCTAGCTTGATATATATCGTGTGGAGAGGATAAATAAATAGTAGCATAGTCAACGTTATTAAACACGTAACGTATTCTCTCTCTCTCTCCGTCTCTTCCTCTCTATTCTGGATTGTCTTCTTTCCAGCCCCAATCTTTCCCCCATCTTGCCTTATATTCATTCATCCACGTTTAGAAGCTCAAGACGAAGCATATCGCCTACACGAGCAAAACATCACAGACATGGATCCGAACAAAGTGGTAGGTAGGTAGGTAGGTACCTAGGGTCGGGAACTTAGGCAGAAATAAACAACATACCAGCACCTTCCACACTATTCTTTCTACCAAAGTAAACATGGGAAAGTAACGGGCCAGCTACCTACCTAAACACAGACTGCAGTACTCCCTCACCATTACTGTTTGTCTACGTACCCAGATATGTACTTGCGCAGCTAAAGCCTTGAGCCTTGTTGTATAAGTCTTGTGGCTACATATATAAGATTGTATGCAGGATACTGCCTTAATCCCAGACCAAAAGGTCTAAGATGCAATACCTAATCTCAGTCCCTTGAGCCCATCCGTGTGACAAAGCAATGAATCAAAGCATCATATCCAAGAACCTGAACTACATTTTTCCCCTTTTTTTTCTTCATACCCCGAGTTTAAACTATAGCATAACTTCCTCTCGTAGGTTTATATTTTACCAAATACACATTACACTTCTACTGTGTCAGAACAGAACATACGTGTAAGTATGTCCTTCCTACACTTTAGTACGTACGTCCACCATAGATAGACATGTATTTCCATCATCATCTTACACCAAGTTCAGCACACGGTACAGTAGATATACACAGTAGACAGAACACACAAAGGGACAGGACAATGATAAAAAAGAATAATTAGAAAAGATGTATCCGATTCCTGTGCTTCGGTACTGAGTAACACCACACAACCCAGTTGAGCCAAGCCCCAATACACAAGTGACATCAAACACTCCTAATACAACTAAGCGATACAAACACCTTCCATGCAGCCGACCGTCCAGGATGGAAGCACCGACACCAACACCCAACACCGACGGGACACATACAAACATCCGCAAGCCCATCCATTTACCCGACCAAAAAAAACCAATAATAATAGCAATAATGATACCAATAAAAAAATTACATGCGTGCCAATCAAAAAAGTCCCGTGGCTGTTGGCCGTTAGCTCATCTCATCTTGTATAACGTATAAGAACCAAGAAAGAAATAAGAAAATTGAACAAACAAATGAAATGGGGATAATTACCTTGTGCGAACCGCGTCTACCCCACCCGTCTAGTCTAGACCGAAACGCCGCAAACAAGCAAGGGTATTGCTGATATCCCTTTTTTGAGGGCTGGTACGTAAAAAGGTGGCTGGATATCCACCCACGGCCACGAAACTTCGTCCTTGTTAATCCCTCGCCCTCGCCCTCATTCATCAATCCGATGCCTGTCGCGACGACAAGCAAAGCACCTACTCGACGGGGTCGCCGTCCAGGATAACAGTAACGCTCCGTACGCAGTCATTTTCGGTACACTCCTTCCGTGTGGTGGCGAGAGACTTGCTGCTGATAACTTGAGTGACGACACCTCGCGCCCTATCCTAGAGGGATCGGTGGTGAGCGTCCTCGTCCAAGAGCCTCGCGCTAGCGGTAGCCGCCACCCGGGCCCGGAGCTTGCCGCTTGTGTCGCCGTAGAGCATCTCCATGAGCTTCCCCTTTTGCCTGGCGCGGACGCCCTCCAGATAGACGCCGACGTCCTCGAGGCCCTTGATCTGGTCGTCGAGAGTGAGGGTGCTGCTGTTGACGCTTCGCACGAGAGGTGAGACAAGCTTGCGGCGCAGGTTCTCGAGGTTCGCTTTGAGGGTGAGGAGCCTGCCGTTGTGCTCTACAAGGATACCTTTATTGCGCACCGTCTTCTCACGTACGTTGGCCAGCAGTTCGCGATTGCGCTCGTACTTCTTCACCTCGCTCGCTTTGGCCCCAAGGATGCGCGTCCACAGTGAAGAGAGAAGATCCGCGTGCTGTTCGTCTTGGAGACTTGATTCGCGGACAACGAGACGGCCCAGGTTGAGGAACTGCCTATCAATGGCTTCGAATAAACCAAAAAGCGCGAGCGAGTGCTGCAGTTCATTCTCTATGGCTTCTTCAAGAACGGACAGAAACTCGGTGAAAGCGCGCTGCAACGTTTGCTGTGTGTGCTGGGATTGTGACATGCCAAACATGGCTGTTGCTGCGACTCCAAACTTCGTCCGTTCACCCGTATTTGGGTCCTCGAGAAGGCCAGCAGCGCATAAGAAGCTATGAATATTAGAAAAAGCTGTGGAAAGGGGTGGACTCGGAAGGGAGTGTAGCTGGGAGAGTTCGCGCCGCGCCCAGTCCATGACTATCAGAATGCTGTCGATATCGCCATCGACATTAGCGAAGAACTTTGTGAGTTCCACAGCGAGAGTTTTGAGACTGTCAGACAATTCGTCAAGCGATTTGACAATGATCGGTGCCGAAGTCATATTACTTGAGCGCACACTTTCGCCGAGATCCCACACGGCGACTCCGGTCGCCTGCAAATCGCCTACTTGGGAGACACCATTCTCTGAGTAGTAAATGAGGGGCTCAAAAGAGCGCGCTAGTCCTGCTACTTTCACAAGGTCGGGCACGGGGCGCAACGTAGTAGGTTGAAAGAGTAGACGTGTCGTGGATAACGACATCATGGCCACGAACATAGCGAGAATGAAGCTGGCCCATGACTTCGTGACAGTGCGATACGTGCTCTGGAAGAAGCTGACAGCAGCATCGATGGGCTCTGTGCGCTGTTGAATATCCGCGCGCACCGCGAATCGAATATCTAAAACATATGATTAGGATATGTGACCGATGAAGTCCCGGGATAATTATCACTTACAATTGTCTCTAGCGGGAGTCGCAGACACGCGCATCAATTTGTTTTGTCTCGGGTCTTCCGCCGGGTCCTCCTCAACCACCTCTTGCTTCATCGGAGGTATGCTTTCAGTCTTTATTTTAACTAAGGTATCGTCATCGTCTCTAACTTCTGGTTCAGGTGTGCGCCCCTTCTCAGGACTTAGACTACCGGTAGGTAGGCGAGTTCTGCGCGCAGCTTCGAAGATGTCGCCTTCGTAGTCGAGATCAAGCGCCAATGACTTTTTCAAAGCGCGACGGACTAGAACATCGTTTCCGCTACGCCAATTTCCGTACCAGCGGTCGCCGTTTTCGAGGCGCCGCCAGGCAGGCGGGCTATAGTTGCCATTATCAAATGAGATATCGTCATCCATGTTATCGTCGCTCTCGTCGTTGATGTCGGGAACCCCGACCGAGGAGCCACAGTCGGAATGCGCCGGTGGGTGACTGGGGATCCTCGGTGGCGGCGACGCTAGGGTCGCGAAGTCGGCGTCGTCCAGACTGGCCTCTGAGTAATACATGGACGTCATCGTCTCGCGCGACGCGAACTAGTTGCTTGTCGGCGTTACTTTGGGTCCTCGAGGTCCTTGCGCTTGAGCTCGAACTTGTTCTTGAGCTTAATCTTGGACTCGGGTCTGAGATCGGAGATGAACTGGGGAGGGTTTTAGTGCGCGAAGAGAATAGAGATCGCAAGCTGCGACTCGAAGAAGAAGATCGACTGGAGTGCGGTGTCTGCGTTAGCTGAAGGAGAGGTCGTCTAGGAGCGGGCAACGCTGGCAGCTCCTTATTGAATCGTATCTCTTCAACTTCTTCAATCACAAGCGAGTCGGGGGTAACGATAGGCGGCGCTCTTCTGCCAAAGCTAGGAAATCGAATTGGCGAAAGGCTTCTCAGGGGGACACCGCCAGTTGCAATAACGTATGTGAAGAGGAAAACGAAGAAACAGATAAGCGCAGCTAAGAAGGTGCTGGGAGTGACGTGAAAACTGATCAGTGAGATATGCGTATGCGTATTCACCGATACCAGCGGCTGCATCGAAGGCGAACGACTCTGGTGACAGGGCTGTCGTCGCAACCTTGTACTCTCTCACTCGGTTCTTTCTCTTTCACTTTCAGTTGTTGTCTGATTCAAGCTATGCGTCGAGTTCAAAAGCGGTATCACGATGTGCTGATAAGGATCAAGGAAGGAAATGCGTTTCTTGTGGTATTGCGCCCTTTGAGTTTCCGGGGGTTACAACTTGACACGAAGCCGTTTGGTCTCAACAACTGTATACCATTAAACCTAGTTGCTCAAATAAGGTAATGCCGGTCCGAATCGTATAGGCCGATGTTGGACAATAACCCCACGTACGGAAGCAAGGGAGAGACAGAGAGAGTTCTATATTTAATAGGATACACAATAGTGTGACGACCAGTTTCAAATGACAGCAAGGTGGATTTGAAGATTGGGTATTGAGATAGAGAGTGGAACTGATGATGAGTTGGTTGTTGCTGTGTAGGTATGTATACAACTTATTATCCAAACAGCAGACAGCACCACAGACAAGCAATAGTATAGGGTAGGCAAGTCGACTCGACTAGTTGAGTGAATGAATGAGTGAGTGAGTTGAGCGTCTGGGTCAGGGACCATGAAATCGAGAGGTTGGGAAACCCCGCCCGGGATGTCGCAGGCTGCTCAGCGGGAGAGGGATGCTGCTGCTCCAATCAACCTGCTCGATCTGGGTCACTGTGGTGAGACCAACTGCAAGGGCCACCAGAAGCGACCGGGGGGTTTTGCGCTAGAGCTTGCAGAACTGGTACCCTATTGGCTGCTGCTAGCTCGTCGAGGCAGACTATGTGTACCACTGTACTTAAGTACCGAAGTACTATGGATCAAAGTGAGAATATAGATTGCGCCAGCCGGGTACAGGAATGCGAGGGGCGGCCGAACGATGAACTATCGAAGTTAGAGAGGTCACAACTAAAGCTAAAGCGGGAGGGAGGCGTTTTGTTCCAGATGGTATGTCCCGGGGTGGTGTCTTCTTGACTTTTACAACATTCGATGAATTCCGCATTGGGAGCGCATTGGGAGCGCATTGAGGGGCGGTCCTTCGTATTATTATATTCCTACGCCGACATCCTGGCCGGCACTCCCTCCAGGTCGATGTGAACGTGGTCAAGCGTGGTGAACGTGGTTCATTCATATCATCGCATTGGCCATTCGCCCAATGAGAGAGAGCCATGTCCCTTGTCTATCCCGTCCGCCACTCTTCGCTGATGATCTCTGATTGGTGCGCAGCAATCACGAAGGTAACGGCACTCCCCATCGACTTGTACTACATGGTTATGGGTAGATAGTGTACAGCATCGACTATGGACGAGATAGGTAGTCCCCCTGTTAGTAGCTAGGTACCTACTACCACATGTAGCATGCACCCTACCTAATCTACCTAATCTGAGTGTTGTTGTAGACTTCGGGAAGACTGTGTGGAAAGAACATGTAAGAAGGGTGCACCCGAGAAAAGCACTGGGGCTTTAATGATCCCTCCAATGTAACTACCCCCCCAAAGCCCCTCCTGCACGCACTTAACGCGTCTGCTCCACGACTCATGCAATCAATCAAACACGCAGATGTACACTACCCCGCCGCTCCCGCCAATCCCGCCCGTTGCGTACCCATCCTAGCGTCTTGGTAGACACCCGCAATTGGCTGCTTCCCACTCTTTCTGCTCACATGACGCTTACTGTAAGTCGAGTGCCAATCACGGAAAACGGTAAACAAACAAACAACACGCAAGTGCGAATCAAAATCACCAAAAACCCACCATAGCCCCAGCGATCCAGAGACGATGCTTCTGATAAGACCATTTCTAGTTTGGCGACGTTTTTCTTACCTATACCGACGCCACTGGCTCCAAGAGCACCATCTCATATTCCGAACGGATGGGAAAGAACCCGATACAACTGACA
The DNA here is from genome assembly GCA_007182795.1 of Xylaria flabelliformis. Classification (NCBI taxonomy): domain Eukaryota; kingdom Fungi; phylum Ascomycota; class Sordariomycetes; order Xylariales; family Xylariaceae; genus Xylaria; species Xylaria flabelliformis. Next base: position 135,195 of record VFLP01000051.1, read on the forward strand.
CTCAATTCATACCTAGGTATAGTCATAATTGCTAACTTGCGGCGGTGTGGAGAGTCAACTTGTCGTCATAGCGAGTGTATGAGCACGTTGGGTGACACCGTCAATTCCTCTTGAAGCTTCCTATACTCTTGCCACGGATGATGGGGGAAGAGGGTTGGAGAGTATGTGGCCGGGTAGACTAACCCTGCAATCAACAACATCTGTAAACATGGCCAAACCCTTCGGTTGGCTTGAACAACCGCTAGTCTCTGTGATTCCAAAAAACGTCACCTGCCCTACTTCCGGTACCCTGCGTGCTGTGCCCTGCCCTCTCGCTCATTCCACATCGAGAGCTAACAACAATGAAGGTGGAGAGGAAAAGAAAGAAAGAAAGGCATGCAGACCTTATATAGCCAGTTTAACTAAGTAGTTTGTTTAGTCGATCCTTGCCATCTCCAGGCTCCGTGCCGACGGATTGGCCAGATTGTTGACCTGCTTCATCGGTGGTGGCTGGTATTTACTCTTCTTACGCAGTCGCTTGCGTGCCACCATGACCGGGACAGAACTCTTGGTTACTAGATAATTGGAGAAAGACCCCAGGAGGGTGCTGTAATCTGCATTAGCTTGTCACTCACCGATAGTTTTGCTGGGTCTTCGTGTCTGCCTTACCCCTTCAGAGCGCTACGCCCTCGACTCCCTAGAATCACAAGCGTGGGATTGACTAGGTCAATGACTTCCGTGATAAGATGCTTCGGGTTCTTGCAGTGGATCACTTCTACAATGACTCGTACCTGGAGTTGCGTCTTGCGTAACAGCTTCGACACCCGCTCCGTGATGTCGATAGCTGCTCGTTCCCTCTCCTCTTCTAATCTATTCTTGCCCCTCGATCCCGGCGCCGGCGACGACGTGGCGCTACCGCCGTCGGCCGCTCGTAGCCGCGGCGAGTTTGTTGCTCTGCTGAATGCGAAGGAGCTTGGGCTACTGCTGCCCTGGCTTGCTCGCACGTTGGTTGCTTTGGCCATCGCATTGACTGCTGCCGCTTGCTCCTTCATGGCTCTCGGGTCGTCGGGTATAGAACTGCCCGGGTCAGCCGAACCACTGGTCTCCTCATCCATGCAATACATGGCAAGGAGAGTGTCGCCGTCACGAAGCACGGTTCCGATAGCCCATTCCAGGGCATGCGTCGACTCGTCACTCAAATCTGTTGCAACTAGGTACTTTCTCAGGCGACGATGCTCTTCCTCGGCTTCTTTTTGAATCTTCGAATACTCGCCCCGGTAAATGATCCGGATGGAACGGTTTACCTCGGGAGTCGAGATAATAGGAGTCAGAGAAAGCTGCAGATTCTGCGCAGCCTTGATGGCGTTCACATCTGCGTCTAGGTCAGGATCGAATGGTGTCTGCGTCCCAGAGATAGGTTCTTGATCAAAGCTGGTAGCTGGCTGAACCACCTGTTTCGATGACTTCGGCTTCGATCTCTCCCCAGTGGGGCTAGTAATAGTTATTGACGGATCGTCGAATAGGGATCTATATTGAGGCTGCACCGCCACCTGCTTGCCTGCTCGTACGTTAGTCTCTAAACCATGCTATTTGTATCGAGGTTCACCTACGCTCGTCTTCGACAGCGGCCAGCAAACTTTTGGCTTGTGAGGTGGTTCGATCATCTCCTGACTCAGCTCGCGTCGTTAATTTTCGGCCTCTTTCGTTTTCCTCGTCCGAGGAGTTCGCATCGTCATCGCTCTCGTCTGGCAGTAATTCTCCGTAAGGGCTGAGATTGTCCTTAGCAATCCGCCCATAACCCTCCGAGTCATCTGGTTTCTTGCGAGCTAGCGACGCGAGGCTTGAGCCTCCGTATATTAGGTTGGCATCTGAAAGGCGGCGATAGGCATTGTTCATGTCCATCATTTCACCATTATCTAACATGAGTGTGTTACTCTGAGGGGGAGAGCGCTTAGACGCACTTCCAAAAGGCGAGCTCGACCTAAGGGAAAACCTATTGTTTGGCGATTTGGACTTATTTTTACGGAATGCAAAAGGGCGCCCAGACTCCCCCGGCAGCACTAGATTAGAAAGGTCAGGTCCGCGGAGGGCCTCGCCGATCGAGCCTCGAGACGCGCCACCTGAACCACGCTTAGGCGGTAATGCTTGTCCCACGTTAGTTGGCAGGATATCATGAAACTTGTAGGCAGACGTAAGATCAGTGTTTCTCGGGCTCACAAGAGGCGGGGAGCGGGGGTTGAGGTCTGGTACGGGATTCGAAGCGGCATCAGACATGCTGCGGTGGCGTGTGGAATTGTCTAGCGCAGGCGTTTTGTAGTGGAGCGTAGGGGATGTATGCGTGCTCGAGGGCGCGGGGAGTGGGCTGTCGACGTCGAGCATGCTTCGAGTGACTTGCCGTGGCGGTGGAGGGCTGTCGATATCCAACATGCTGCGGACAGGGGACCTCAAGTAGGGAGATGGGGATCGTGGTCCAACTGAGGGTGCTCGTCTCGGAGCTTGGGACATTGCCATCAGGTTCTCAATCTCCTTTCGCTCTTCTTCGAGAGCGGACTCGAACGAGATTTGTTTCGGTTTGTTCGCCATGGTGTCGTCTCTGTCCCTCTCTGTATTGCTATCTCTCTATCCCTCTCTTCTTTGATCTCTCCTTTTAAGGTGGAATAGACAGGTTACGTGAATAGTAACAGCCCGTAGGCTTTCTTAGCTAAAGCTGAAGATAATCGAGGTAATGTGGCGTACTGTAGTTGATATGGGCTCGCCTAGCACTTCTCGAGAGGACGCGTGGCCGAGCTCGTGCGCTCAGCAGTGACCGGGGTGAAAGTATCAATATGCAATACGCAATATGCAATACGCAATAGTAGCAGTTACCGGCGGATATTCCCAGGCTAATGTTATCGTGGAATGATGGTAGGTCGTCGGCAGTGGTCATTGAACGGGCAGCGCATCGTTTGTAGTTATCGGGTCAAGTCAGGTCAAGTCGGGTCGGGTTGGGATTGGAAGCCGCAAAGCTGTTTGTATGCGTTCGTCTTCAGAAGGTGTGTACTCAAGGGGAATCGAAAGGGGGAAACGGCTGTGCTTCGGTCATAGCTCTTTTCCCAGTGGTGATAGTTAGATCGACGTCACCACAAAAGTCAAATCGTAGAGGAGGAAGGGCCTTCTGGTCGAATTGGAAGTTATCAGCATGGGGTTGTCATTGTCCGGGATTGGAGATTGGAGATTGGATATTGGATATTGGAGATTGGAATCGCGGGGACGCATAACCTACCTTGAGGCTACCTGAAGAAACTAAAAGAGACGGAGCACGTCTGGCTCTGCTGTCTGACGGCGCTATTTATTAGCGGGAAGCCCTTGTCTGGGTAAGGGTAGGCAGATATACGATCTTGTGGACTTGTGGATTGTGGAATGCGGTACAGTACGATGTGCTACTTACAGTATGTAGTTATTGCCTGCCGTGACAAGCGGAGGCACGAGAGAGGTGAAATTTGGACTAACTACCTAGCCAAGAGAGGGGCACGCAATCAGCCGCCTTCTTTGACGTGGTATACTGTACTGCAGTCTAGCGTCCGAGGAAAAGAAGCGAGTCGGGGCCACGCACGCACACTGTGCTACAGAAGACCAAAAAAAGCGACAAACTTTTACGTTACGCCGTTCGAGTCAGCTAAGATGAGGGGAACTGAGGCAACCGAGCGAATTTGTATATAAATCACCAGCGTGGTAAGTAATGGTTCTAATAAAACGAAAGCAGGGCTGAGATTGATGTGTGGTGGACAAAGTGGAACCGCTGTCTGCTTGATTTTCTTGGAGTTTTCTTGGTATTTGTTGATTACGGTATTCCGTTCTGCTCATCCACAGCGAAGGTACCTCACTAAACCCAACCCGCCCTTCTACGATTGGTCAGACACTTAGGTAATGGGCTGTGTACATTACTTAGACAGGGATCCCCGAATATTGAGACGGCTGCGAGATGGAAACAGCATACGAGAGGTCGGCAAAATCGGATCAGGCACAATGTCGTGCATCCAACCGTCACTCACTAACTTGCTACAATCAACGAATGGAGACTCGTTTGTGTACCATATGATTCATCCATGTTTCCACTTCCAACTGGAAACAAACCATCGTCGAATGCTTGATGTGAATCATATCATGTAATTCATCGAACGATGGACTGATACTGCTTTCTGACCCCCCACATTTTGAAACGAACAGCGCTAGCAGCTAGCTACGACGGACTGGTTTCTGAGAAGCCATACATACCCATATGTAGGGTAATACTAAGCGTATATGCAAACGAACAAAGGGCAAAATGCTGCCCCAAGGTCTATCGTAATCTGGTAGTTTATATTGCTTGGTCATTGACTATGTCGTGGATGAATTCATAAAGTATCATACAGTCCCTTACACTTGAAGTGCTTGTGACATTCAGGTGAGAATATGAGGAACTTTTTTTCATTAGCAGATCAAGTTCTACCCTCCCACCGGCAACCTTAAGGGGTATTTTTGGTTGAAAAACCATGGTGCCGCCACATTCCGTCCGGTGCGAGGCATCGAGTCCACGAGCTGACCGAGTGTAACCTTCAAACGCCTGACGACTGAAACCCGAACACCCTGCCCATACTCTTCCACATAGAGCACAGGGCTTACCAATACATGAAAAGACATACGCCGAGTTCCCTCATATGCGCTGGCGAGATCCAGGCCAACATTGCAGGGGATTCAGCAATGACTGAATATCCGCCACTGAAAAGAAATTAAAATAAAGGAAAAAAATGCACGAGATTGATGTTGCAAACCGCCCTTTTGGCCACACCAGCTGGCATCATCAGTAACTTTTCCGAAACCTATTTGCAGAAATCAAGTATGCTTGGAAAATAGAAGGAGGACTAAGAGATTCGTGTCGTATGGCGCCGAATCTAAGCCTTCTCCTCAGCCTTCTCTTCTTTGTTAACAGCCTCGCTGCCATCCTGGTTCGTCTTGACGTATTCGTCGTAGACAGCCATCGCCTCGTCAACCTTGGCGCGAAGCTGTGCGTCGTCGTCCACGCTGAGAAAGATTAGTACATGATGGCCATCTATCACCGAGGTGCACTTACAGTTGAACAAGCTCTGCGTTGTCCATCTCTAGAAGCATGCCAGTAATCTTGCCTGCGAGATCGGGTTGAATGGCGGCAATCTTCGGGAAGATAGCCTCACCCAGCATTTGTTTCTGGTGTGCCGGGTTGCCGTTGTGCGCCTGAAGTTGAGATTGGAGGATTGAGCCCTGAGTCAATTCCTGAGGAGCAGCAGCGGCGGGCGCATTGTTGACCTGTTGGCTAGGTGCCCCGCGTCCGCCTTGAGGGAATTGGCTGCCTTGCTGGCCGTTACGGTTGTTTGCGCCGCCACGACCAGCCGGGCCACCTTGACGTGAATTAGGTGGGTAGCCGGGCATAGCACCGGGGCCCTGCATGCCCATATTCCCGGGCATGCCCTGAATAGGTCCGCGAGATGGACCGCCTCGGCCGCCTCCTAAAGCAACCTGTTGTGCCATGGCCGCGGCCATGAACTGTGGAGTACCGGGCTGAGCATACGGCGCACCGGGAGGGAATTGTCCAGGAATGTACATGCTGGGAGGCATCTGCTGGGGCATGGCTCCGTTTCGACCGCCTTGCGGGGATCCGTAGGCAGGGTTGAACTGACCAGGTCGTCCGCCCTGAACACCTGGCATACCCATGCCGCCAGGGAATGGCATTCCACGACCACCTTGGGGAGGGAAGCCGGGCTGCTGGCCGGGAGGATAGAAGACCGGGGGCTGCATGTAGGGTTGGGGCATGCCGGCAGCTGCTGCGGCCTGTTGCATTCGGAGCTGGTTGCGAGCCTGGATGCTAGCCTCAAGCTGGCTTTTCCGAACGTCTTTCCGCTGAGCCAAAGCCACATACAGAGGCTTGTTATTGAACATGCGCTGGTTCATCTCGGCAACGGCCTTGGTGGCATCGTCGGGATTGGCAAAGCATACAAAGCCAAAACCCTTGCTCTTTCCAAGTTTCCTATCGGACTTCTTTTCTTTCTTGTCGCCTTCATCCTTGCTCTCATCACCCGACTCCTTCTGATTCTCCTTGTCCTTACCCTCCTTCTCCTCATCAGCTTCGGCAACAGAGTCGCGCATAACCTTGGCCGAGGTGATAGGGCCATATTCGGAGAACATCTGGCGCAACTTATCATCATCGACCTCGTCATCCAGATTCTTGATGTATAGATTGACACCCTGGTACTTATTGGCTTTCTCCTGACGCGCCGCTTCATATGATTTGCGTAGCTCCTCCTCACGCTCATGCTTCTTCTGTGCACGACCAACGTAGAGGTCTTGGCCTTGAAAGTCCTTGCCGTTAAGCTCCTCAACAGCCTTGGCAGCACTCTCGTGTGTGGTGAAGTTGACGAAACCAAAGCCACGGGATTTGCCCTCGCTATCACGAGCTAGAGAAGAAGAGGTGACATCGCCATACTTCTCAAAGAGATCACGGAAATCGTCGTCACTAGCATCGGTGCTAATGTTCTTGACGTAGACATTTGTGAAGTTGGCCTTCATCTCCTCAAACTTGCTTTGCCGATCTTTCTTGGGGATGTGGTGGCCAACATAGACCTTCTTCTCGTTCAGCAACATGCCGTTGACGTGCTTGATAGCCGCGGCAGCGGCCTCGTCAGTCTCGTAATGAACAAAACCGTAGCCCTTCGAGTTGCCAGTTTCGTCTTGGGCAACCTTGCAGCTAAGAATGTTACCAAAAGCAGCAAACGTATCGTGAAGGGCCTTGTTGTCAATGGCGGCATCGAGGTTCTTGATGAAAATGTTGCCCTGTCCGCTCTTGCGCAGATTGGGGTCGCGCTGAGACCACATGATGCGGCAAGGACGGTTCTTGATCTGGGTATAGTTCAGCTCGTCAAGAGCACGCTCGCCATCGGCGGTGGTGTTGTAGTTGACATAGGCATATCCAAGCGAGCGGCGAGTGACGGCGTCACGGCAAACGCGAATCGAAGCCACAGAACCTATCTGGGAGAAGAGTTCGAATAGCATAGCCTCGGTGACGGTAGGGTCAAGCTCTCCGACATAGAGAGAGGCCGAAGCAGCAGGGTGGGGGGTCTGAGCCGAGCTGGGAGTAGGGCCAGCCGTGTCGGGCTCGTCGGCATTCACGTTAGGAGCGACATTGGTGTCGATGGTGGCAGGTCGCGCATCTCCACCGTTGAGAGAAGTGTTGCTAAGGTCATTGGCAAGCTGATCAACAGCGCCGGTGGTAGTAGCAGCGGACATATTGGTGATGGTTGATTAATTCAGCTGTTCCAATATTTAGTTGCAAGCTTTTGATTATAAGTAAGTTGTTTGAAATGATATGAGGAAATATTTAGAGTGACGATGCCACACGCAAGTTATTTGCACAACTTCAGATTAAGGAGGAAATCAACAGCTTGGGGCAATCATTTAGCAGCTCGTTAATTCGTAAGAAATTGGGCTGCAGAATCGATACGATGATCAAAATACAACAGGCAGGCAGACAATGTCAAACCCCCGATTGCTGATAAGAAAAATAAAATTTTGAGCGAGCAAATGCAACAACTCACTTCGAGCCAGGGGATTTCTGAGGTACACGAATTAACGACTTATCGGAGAACCGTGTCAGAGACAGATCGTGCGTCGAGAAAGAAATCAGCGGAATAGCGTCCGGCGTTAGCTTGAGCAGAAGGGGTAGAGTTGTGGGTGAGGGAGGAAGACGAGTTGCGTGGGCGATGGAGGAGAGGCGGATGTAGATATGGCGGTGGAGAGGTGTGTAGTTTTTGTGATTTTCCGAATTTTTTTGGTGTTTTTGGTTATGTTATTGGGCGAGACCAGGAATGAAGCACGACAACAAGATCGTGCTCTAAAACTGAAATCTCTTTTTGGGGTTTGCGGGCGACGAGACGGCGGATAAGGTTGTCGTTGAAGAAAGAGAAAAGAGAAGAAAGAAAGGGAGGGTCCCTTCAACAGCCGACAGAAATTTTGTGTCTTCACCTTCCTAGTACCTGAACCTTAGTCGCGTACAGGTATCTACCACTGCCAGTGGTTGTTGCTGCTTCACTTAGGTAGGTGGTAGCACCCCTCAGAGGCCAGAGGCGAAGTAGCAGGTGCCAGTGGCAGCAGCAGCCCGGCAAGCACTGACTTTGAAAGTGGGTTGCACCACACAAAAAAATTTCAACGTAACAGGGAGGTGGGGCAACACTAGCTTATGTACTGAACCGCTACCCAGACAGGTGGGGATGGTAGGTACTTGGGAAATACAGGTAGCCCCTCTTCTCTTAAAGGGAGAGGGGACGTTTCTTCGCAGTATTCCTCTTCGTCAATCACCATCACGTCGTGACAGTGCAAGCCATCGTGCAGGCACCCGGGGACGCACTTCCCAACTTGCCAGTCTAGGTACTCTGTAGAGTTGCAGACAATCAGTGAGCTGTGGGCAGTCGCCTCGTATGGTCAGGTACCTGTATGTAATTGCGTGGGCAAGCATGACCTCCCTCCCCGTTTCGACCTGCTTGACTGAGAGAATTATATATCGTAGAACCGCTGAGAGCCCTTTGATTTAAGTAACAACGTTATTTTTCAAGAGGTAAATGAGTTGAGCTCCATCAGTATGCTCTATCTACATGTACAAGTCGATTATAATAGTTAGTAATGGTAACCCGACTTAAAGCAGAGCATATGCTTCTGATTTAATCTCAATATTGACATCACAATGTCCCATATGTTGCTTTATCGTTATCACTTATCAAGTAGATACCCAGGTACGTATCTGCCTGCAAATGGGATAGGCGTCTGGCAGGGATATTTGCTCTGTATGTACGTACCACTGCCGGCAAATGACGGCAAGCAAACCCCTGGCAGGCGTACCTAGTCCCGAGCAGATACTTACAGTTATGTAGCAACTTAGCACCGCTATCTTAGCGCTAAGATGTGGGGCCTAGGGAGCTGACAACGCAGTCGTGCAGCACTGGGCAGGTGCGCAGGTGGTCATACCATTGGAATGTCACCGAAGCTTCAGCTTGTGTAAGCCTGTTAGGTAACTTCTCAAGCCATCACCCAATAGCCCGGCGCCTGGGGCGAGCTTGTTCGCACTGCGCAAAGCGACTATGCGCATAACCTCGCTTTCCATTTAGGATCAAGACGACCAGTCTATATATCTCTTCCGCTCGACACTGGTAAAACGTACCTAATTTCTGATCTGTCCCGACTAACTGGGTGCTTCTCCTAGTTCTGCTTGGTACGTCTAGTTAAGACACAACAGAACGCGGCCATTACGTCAAGATCACCGTCCGCAGCTAACACCCGTACCGTATACAGTATCATACAAGACTGGCACACGGGCTGGCTTGCAACACCGTGAAGAAAGACAGCATGCTGGCTTCGGCTGCCACTTTGTGAAGAGGTCGTATGTGCATCTCTTAGTCGAAGCACCCTACCCTCCCAGACACATCATTCACCGCTCCTCGACAAGAGCCGTCTCCGGAACGCCCGCCCCCCGAGACATCTTGCCGCCGACTCTCAGCCCACCATGTTTCCTACATTCTCGGGCTCGTCTCGCCGACCTCGACACGTCGACCTCAGCGGACAGCGGAACACAAACCCTTGGGCCAGCTCGAGCTGGACTCCCGCGCAGTCCGGTGCTTCCAAAACCGTCGCCCAGGCTCAAGCCGAGCGTGAAAGGAGACAGCGTGAACGAGATGAACTTGCCGCCACCAAGCGCCTCCAAAAAGTATGGAGGGGCCATAGGGATCGCCAACAGCTCCGGGATTTGCGGCGACAAGAGTATGACGCCCTGTACCGGCATCCTCTGGTCCCCCAGACCGTTCGCGAACGAATAAAACAGGCATTTCCCCTCCTGCGAGCCGTTCTAGTACCGTCCAGGCCCGATGACCAGCTCCGGCTGGACTTGTTTATCTCCGATCTCCTTAGCATCTCTCCAGCCCCATCTTCGTCCATCGACTTGACCCTATTAAGCCCCGTGGCATGGGACCGGTTGGCTTGTCTTCTTGTAAGAGCTTTAGAAAGGTATGGCCCCCTTTTTCTTGCGTACACGACGACTTACAGGCTGGCTCACTAATTGGTCACTGATAGGCGTGATGAGAACTCATCGGACACCCTCTTGGTTACTATCACTAATATCGTTAAGAAACGACCTACTTCCATCAAGCCTATACTAAAGCTTTACTATGTCGCTCTCGCGAGACTTGCGGATGGAGGTTCAGTTGCCAACTCGCCCCAAGAACACAGTCGGAATTTCTTTGAGGCTGTGATCGCCCCATTAACATCGAATCCAACCAGTGGTAAGTTATTGTTGATTCAGACGAGTCTCGTCATCTCGCTATATCATAGCGAAAGCCAATATTTCTTCCATTGTCACAACGTTTGGGTGGTTATCCCGAGGCGCTATCTAAGCTAATTTGTCCTAAGGGATTCCCGACTTGGATGCATATCAGACATTTGCCTATACTTTCTTAATATCTTCAAAACTTGGTCTCTTACGGCGGAACCCCGCAAGCGTTGCACAGCTTCTGGACCTTGACACATTATCTCGAAGCATCATATATTCCTTTTCAACTCCCGGACCTCCTAGTACTGTGACAAAAGACGAGTTACTTTGGCTCTTGGCCCATTTTGTAGTCTTGAACAGGGCAGCAACCATGTCCCGAGACTCTAGGTACCTTGAGGCTTTGTATTTGCAGATGTCTTTTCTTGCAGCCGACATAAGGTCACGATCAAACCCTCAAGAAAAAGATGACGAGTATGCGTCGGACTCCGATGAAGATACTGAAATACGAGACTTTATGCCGTTATCCGAATACGTGATTGATCAACTCGAATTTTTAGTCAATGAGGATGGCATTACAGATCTTCTAAACCGATTTGCATCGTAAGTGTCGAGCATCAATTCGTTTGGCCCTGTTAACTAATGAGAGAAAGTACTGCTTCAACAACCACACATATCTCTGAAGACACAAGTCTGCTTGCAGGATATACTCTTGTCCTGCTGCGATGCTTCCCTGCTCATGCGGACGATATCAAGATGCGTCTCTTCCAGGGCGATATTAAGACCATCGATGGTGGTAACACCTCCACTCTGCCATCTGTCAAGTTTTTCTGGCACGCAGCATCCAAGACCAATATTTTCAAGATCATCGTGCAACAATCGAAGGCCAAGGAGCAACCTGTCTCTATCCCGGCTCTACTAAAGCAAGACCCCGTACATGATTTAGAGTGGAGAACTTTGCTACTCTTTCTAGAATTGTACAATTTCCTGCTTAGGGTCACTGACGACGAGGATTTTCTATCTCGTGAGACAGATATAGCTACCCAACAAAGTCAGGCGACGCAGAGAACTCGCGCCAGCAGCTTAAGTCTAGATGAACTGAAACTTCTTGTCAACTTCCTCAAACACCTAGCTTTTCCATTGTATCACAATTTGCCTAATATCATGCGGTTAAGTCCAAATTCCGAGCGTCTGGATGCGATGTTGGGCGTTGGCCTCGTAAAATCTAGCTCGGACGGCACAAAAGATGCCCCATCCGCGATTGGTGGTATTATTGGAATGGATATTCTAGGTCTCAGAGATATTGTGTCGTCCGCTATGCGCGCATTATACGAACGAGATTCAAGACGACATTTTCTTCCTAAGGACTTTTGGCTTATGACTTCCAAGTTTGACATGACTGCATTTATCCCCGCCGTTGTATTAGAGGAATCACGAAATGATGAGCTATCCGAAGAAGACGACGAGGAAAACGATGATAGGAACAGCCCCCCGCCATCCTCTCATAACATCGCCAGTGACTGGCTTTCTAGATCAACCGATCGCCGGCGACGGCGAACGACAGACTCCGAGACAATTGGACCAAAGCTTGAGGTGCTTCGGAACATGCCATTTGCCATTCCGTTCGAAGTAAGAGTGCAGATATTTCGGCAATTCGTTCATTTAGACAAATCTAAGCGACGGGGCGGTTATGTCGACCCTGACCGATGGCGACTCGCCGTATTATCGGGTCAAGATGGTCCCAATGGTCCAGATGCTGTTAGGAGGCAGTACCTGGGTCGCCATACCGCTACAGTTGGTCGCGGGAGAGTATTCGATGACGCATTTGATCAGTTTTATTCTCTGGGTGAGGGGCTCAAAGAGCCCATTCAAATCACATTTGTGGACCAGTTCGACCAGCCTGAAGCTGGAATCGATGGGGGCGGTGTGACGAAGGAGTTTCTCATCAGTGTAACAAATGATGCCTTCAACCCCGAACGCAACGATAAAAAGGCCTATTTTGTGTCGAATAATCAAAATTTGCTGTATCCAAATCCATCGATCTTTGATGACACAGCAGCAAGCCTACGAAGTCTAGGCATCGCGGAAGGTAGTAGCGACTGGAGAGATGCTATGAGCGATTTAGTGAAACGCTACGAATTTCTGGGTCGTATTGTTGGCAAATGTATGTATGAAGGGATTCTCATCGATATTTCTTTCGCCAGCTTCTTCCTCCTCAAATGGGCTTCTTCGGGTCAGAGTACTTCGACTGATTATCGAGCGAATCTTAATGACCTCCGAGATCTTGACCCTGAGCTATACCAGGGATTAATGAGCCTGAAAAATTATTCCGGGGACGTTGCAGATTTGTCGCTAGACTTTACCATCGCTGATTCGGTCTGGGATCCGTCTGGCCATCGACGCACTATTACTCGACCGTTAAGAAGAGATGGTGCTAGCATACCAGTCACAAACAAGGACCGGCCGCTCTACATATCGTATGTCGCAAACCATCGACTAGTCGCACAACAGTACAGACAGTCGAAGGCTTTCCTTCGCGGGCTGGGCACGATTATCAATCCTTCTTGGCTCTCTATGTTTAACCAGTCCGAGCTCCAGCGCCTCATCGGCGGTGACAGTTCCGAGATTGATGTCGAGGACCTCAGGCGGAACACCTCTTACTCTGGCCTCTACGTCATAGGCGATGACGGCCAAGAGCATCCCACGATCCGCTTCTTCTGGGACGTCATGAGAAAGTTAAAGGACTCGGAACGCAGAGACGTATTGAAGTACGTCACCTCTACACCAAGAGCACCCCTCCTGGGCTTCTCGCAGCTGAGGCCCCAATTCAGCATCCGCGACGGCGGCACCGATGAGGAAAGACTCCCCAGTACGAGCACGTGCGTCAATTTGCTCAAGCTTCCGGTTTATAAGTCGGAAGCGACCCTAAGAGCCAAGCTCCTGTATGCTGTGCAATCCGGCGCGGGCTTTGATCTTAGCTGACGCGCTTAATGCGTTCGAACGTTCTCTTAAAAATCGGTTTCGTCTCGCCGTCTATCGAATAAATGTGATGGGAGCACGGTGTTTTGGTGTGGTCGGGATTATAGAATTGACGAAATACCGATTATGAAGCAGATGGATCATGAAGGAGCACGGGATTCGTGCTTTGTCCCGGTGATAGTAACGTGATTAGTCGGATGGATTACAACAATAACACCAATCCAGAACGACAGTCCACATTTCAATACTGGGAGATGATCAAGCTTTATTTAGTTAGCCGTGAGTATCTTCGTTAATGCGATGGGATAGAATGGACTAAAGGATATGTGTGTTGATTCCAACTGAAATGCGTGGTGGATACGTGCTGTAAATGTCAAAGCTGGTCGTCTCTGTAGATACGCTAGGTAATCAAAGCATGCATGTTTCGAAGCTTTCGTCGGTCGTCTTCTATTATTTGAGAAGATTTTGGGAAAGATTTCTGTTGGGGTTGGCTGAGTCTGCTTGGTTAATATATTTGTGTGACGATATGAATGTTATAGTAATTTTGTTATTGTTCATGAACTTGTAGTATCAAACTAGTTTCCCAGGTACAAGGGTGGTTTTGAAAGATATATTTGGGAATACAAGGTCTACTGGGATGCTCCCTTCCACCTTACTTATCATATTCCTGCTTTTGTTCATCGCTTAGGAGAGTAAAAGTGATAGGTCTCATGGTGGGACTTGGTCAATATAGTTCTCTAGCCCAGGTTAAAGAAATTAAGAGATGAAACGTAGCAAGGCATGGCTGTCACTTTTCAGGCCTACACACGAATAAGTGACGAAGTGTGGTCTTGATGATGAGTGGAAAACACAGATGGTGCTGTGCCGAATTGAATATTCGCTAATTTTTACGATCTAGACAACATTGACTCCACCATCTCAATCCCTGAAATGCGAATCATATATGCCAGTCGGACATCCTCCCATCCAGTCTACGCATGGAGATGTGTTGGTAAAGCATAAGCATGTGCATGTCCGTGTCACAGTAACCCGATCCATCGAATCGTGCTCCCCCTCAGTATATGAACATGAGCGAAATCTAACCGTAGACGAGCTTGAAGAGGTCATTGTTGCAGAAGACTCCCTTCTCATCCATAGAGATGAGGAAGGACTGGGTGAAGCTCATGGGCGCATCGGCTTCGGTTAGCTAGTCGATATGGTTAGCACGTGCGAAATCGAAGCATATTCACAAGCGGCTAGGTATTGCTCTGGATATCTCACCTGAATGAGGCCGGTAACAAGGACGATGACGAAGCCGCCCGGCACCCTCTGAGCGTCGGTAGTAGTGATCTTGTGCTTTGCCGTCTTCAAGAAATCCTCCTGCGCTCGATGTTAGCCCAACCATAGTTCTCGGATGGTGGAATATTTCATACAGTCCACTTCGTCCCGATAGCCTGGACTCCCTGCATCGTGTTGGATTCGAAAGTGAGTGTCGAATGTTCTCGCTGGAGGGCGGTTAGCGGGGGTGGCCGAGATGTGCGGCCGAGGCCCGTCTAGGGGGCTCACGAGGAGGCGGGGCGCATACGTAGAAATATTCGACAAAGCTCTTACGGTCTGCCGCGAAGTCGGCATAGTACTTGGCCGCAAACTGAGCTGTTGGTCAAAGCTGGTCAGCGAAACTCTCACGAGGCATGCGGGCGGTGAAAACACGCCGCCCGGTACAAAGTAAAAGTAAAAGTCGGGAGACAAACCTGCGATCTCCTCGGGCGCAAGGCCTGTTGCGCGCGTTAGTAACATGGTCGACGCGGCGGGCGCGGATACTTTGACTCACTATCCATGGTGAATGTGTTCAAGAATGAAGCTACCGTTCGCGAACAACACGAAAAGTTGACGATGGGGGAGGAAGAAGTTACTGAGGCGAGGGAGAATTCGATGTTGGGTTATTAACGACTTAAGGGAAGTGAGGCTGCTGCTACTGCTACAGCGAATGCTGGAAGAGTGGGATGGGACCTGGAACTTTCTAACTTTCTTAATCTCAAAAGTACATGTTAACTGCCAAGTGGGGTGTTGGTCAAGTATACCTCTGCTAAGCTGTGAGTTCGTACTGCGCCAAAGGTACCTGCCACTTGACAAGTTTGGAGGGGCAATTGTACTAAGAGAACAAACCCCCCACCCGCTGTAATAAAACAGCTGAGGTGCTGGCGGGGTAAGATCCTTCAAAAGTGTAGGTAAGGTTCACAGTAAATTTCATCGGGCTTCATTAGGCGCCGTAGCTTCGCTCTTGGCACTTGCATAACTCAGCCGAGGGGCACACTGGTTATCCCGATATGCTTTGGTACCCGAATAACCCATGATATGCCGTGGACGCCTGCAGTTTCGGGTACCATCACCTGCATACCACTCTGCCAGCGTGATTGAAAGCTGCAATATGACGTCCCACCATCTACCTAGGTTAGATATTTGAACCTCAACATAGCAGAGTTGTTAGTCACACAATCCCCTCATCACGATAACAACCTCTTCTAAGAGGCACTGTTTACTTCGGGTATTGAACCACAATAAACCGTGTGGAAGAAGGCAATGAAAGTAACTAAATGTTATCCCCTTCTTCTAAATGAACGTCGTCACTTGATTGATCATGTGTGTGTGGTTAATTCAGCTCTTCGTCTTAAGCCATGTACATGCAGCATTCAATACTCCTACGACGAAAATCTGCGCTTCAAGAAGCAAGACCAGCTAAACAATAACTTTGATTTGATTCATTATTAACTAGAATTTTTGAAGGCTTTCCAGCTAGTTCATTAGGATCAATACAGATCGCTCATCATGGAGTCCCATCAAGGCAACTCGTCTGGGACCAACTACAACGATAATGACGAAACCGACGGAGAGAATCGCATTGGCAGGAGATTGTCACGTTCTTTTCGCCGACGCAATAGCAAGAGCAGGATCCACGCTCGTTCTGATTCTATCACTTCCCTGGACAGGGTTTTTGATACGCAGCGTTCAGATGAGCCATCTATTCCAATTGCTCCAGCTCCATCTTTGACCTTAGACGAGAAAAACTTCATCGAGACAACGCATGGCATAGATGAGACACGAGACGGGTTTTTCGATGCCGTATTCCTTCCTCCCGAGGACGCCGATCACCAGGCCCTCATGAAGCATGCCGAAGAGACGCTGCCCGTGGCTTTTCGTGAAAAGAATCCTCTTTCCTTGACGCGTTTCTTTCCGAGGCAGTGCCACGAGGCCTGGGGTGTAGTTCGTCGAGTTGTCACTACGAGATCTGGAATTAAGTTACTCAAATCATTCCTCAGCTTCTTTATTACTTATATTCTCTGCCTCATCCCTACTGTGCGGGAGAAATTTGGCCGATACGCTTATGTCATGGTCGTCTCTGCAATCCTCAACCACCCAGGGCGAACACTTGGGGCCCAATTCGATGGAACTACGCTTACTATCCTCGGTACCGCGACAGGACTTGGTTGGGGTGCCTTTGGACTATGGGTTTCTACTGCCACGGCCACCGCGCGAATTAGCTCTGGCGCCATCCTCGCAGTTTTCCTTTTCGTTTTCTATTTTGTTATTGCGTGTCTTCGCTCCTACTATATCCGTACATATCAGTTTGTCATTTGCGCGGGTATTGCTATTGCGCACACATGCCTAGCGGATATATCGAGTACGGAAGTCTCTTGGATAAAACTACTTGACTATGGTATCCCCTGGCTTATTGGTCAAGCTGTTTCACTAGTTGTATGCTATACTATGGTTCCTGATGCAGGATCTCGTCCACTAGCCGTTGGAATTCACCAAATCTTTGGTACCATGTTGGTAAGTTTTAACTGCCTCCGTTCTAGGTAGCATGGTGCTAAGCTATCTAGGATGGCATACCGCCCGTGCGGGATTCTGTGAGAACGAGGAGGCGATTAGCCCAGGCATTTGTGAGCATGTCTCAGGTCTACAGAGACCTGGTAATCGACTTCTCTATTACCAAATTTCACCCGAAGGATGCTTTGATGCTTCGCAATTCAGTTCAAACCGTAATTCGGACGCTTCGTAAGTATCTAATGAAGTCACATTCTGGCTATGCGTATTTATAGTAATCATGATTTGAGAGCTTCCAGTGCTACCTAAATATTCATAAAACACCTTTGAAGTATATTACTAACCTCGAATGTTGCAGTAAGTATGAAGACTGAAATAAGGCTGTCTAGGTCTCGAACCGGAGATGTGTCTAGCCAGCACAATTCATCTCAACAGGAACTTGCTGAATTCATCATCGACATGGATAAGAGTTCGGGACCGTCGTGCAACACTGAGGGATATGAGATCGTGAACTTCGTAACCGATAAGTTAGCCGCCCCAACTGAGGATCTACTACAATCGATGAAGTTTGCGTTGCGAACATGCGACGCAGCTTTAATGGACATGTGTGGGCATCGGCGTTATCTGGGACCCTCATTCGACATATCAAGCGATTTGCAAAGCGCTTTGGTCGATCTACGAGAGCGCATCACCGCGTTCAATACTCGACAAGAACAAGTACTAACTAGCGACAAATTCTCGCATACTTATTCCAGATTCCCTGATATTCATAAAATCTTTGCATTCTGCCGTCCGGTTTTCCAAGCTTCCATTGCGATTGAATCTCTCGTGATTCAATTAGATGACTTACAGCACAAGCAGCCTAAATATCCCCGTCTTCACTTGCCTAGCTATCCATTTTGGAAAGCGATCCATCGGACTAATGCCCAAGTGCGCCACGATAGGGGTGGCGTTACAGCTGGTAAGGGACGGCCAAGCGTAATAAAAGACAAGCCCCTGATTAACTGACTGCACTAGGCTCGTATTTTAGGAGTCTTAGTGATATCGCTAAGATGATCAAGAAGATCAGGTCTCGGGAGTTCAGGCCAGTGTCGCAAAAGGGGACCTCCATTGATGAATCCCATGATATCTCTGTAAATTCGACGACCGCCGATGACCTTAGCAATGACTCTAGCTCTAGAGAAACCCGTCTCCGCCACCGAGTTTGGGCTTTTCTTCATCGGCTGCAAGGCTTCGAAACACGGTTTGGACTCAAGACAGCCTTGGTTACCTCTCTGCTAGCGCTGCCCGCGTACTTTCCAAACAGCCATACCTGGTGGAATCGCTATGAAGGATGGTGGGGTGTTGTAATGGGTTGGTTGATAATGGGTCCTCGGTATGATCTTTATTATCTATGGAGATATTTGAGTTAACATAAGCTTCCTCAGGACTGGCGGTAATGTTCAGGATCTCTTTACTAGAGCATTATGTGCAGTTCTTGGGTCTCTGTGGGCCGGCTTGTCATTTGCGGCTCGGGATGGAAACCCATATGTCATGGCAGTGTTTGCTGCAATATTTGTACGTCTTGGCTTCGATCTCATTTCAATTTCTGACTCTTCTACGTGGGTATAACTCAGGCCCGCGAAGTTACTGGAGCCAAATGTTCATGTTCATTTCAAATCGCGAAACTCCCGGGAAGGGAAACAGATACTTACTTGCTTCGTACAGATGCTCCCTATGATGTACCGGTATACGCAAAGTACACATCCCGTAAGTAAACAGAAATTTCAAGTCGGACTGCAACTAAGAATATTGCAGCGGTCAGGATTAGTCGGTTGCCTCTCTTTTACGGTTATATCTTTATCAGAAATAACCCTATTAGATCCCAATATTTCGGATGAATCTGTGTCACAAGTGACCGAAGCGGGTGGATTAAACATACCACGGACCGTAGCTATTAGAGGGGCCGCAATGGTCTTTGGAGTCGTTGTGTCTGTTTTCATAAACTGGATTCTTTGGCCGTTTATTGCTCGCCACGATCTTCGCAAGGGACTAGCATCGATGATATTTAACTGCAGCATAGTCTACAGAAGTAAGTGAACATCGGCTTTTTCTGAATACCGCAAATGCTAACTACACACCATAGGCACTATATCGAAATATGTGTACTATGAGGAGGGAAATGCACCCAGAAAACAAGATATTGAAGCCTCTGAAATCCTCGAGGGGCGGCTGCGAGAAGGGTTTGTTAGGCTTAGACAGCTCCTGGTAGAGAGCTTTAATCCAACTGAAGACGGGTATCGAATGCTGATTGTCTTAGGGTTTAACGCGTCATGAGATCCGCTTACGGGCTCCCTTTGATCCTTTACCATACTCGGCGCTTATTAGGTCAGCATTCAGAAATCGTCGTCTATTTTCTCGATTTTCTTTAGGTGAAAGTTGCCTAGTTATAAATCTTCTTTCTCAATTTTACCGCAAGCTTGAAAGCATTCGAATTTTGATCTAAAAGGCAGTTGCTAAATCTTATCTCTTATGCAGCGCATGTGAGCAGTTCTTTGATCATATTGTCACAGTACGACAGTGTTCGCTGTTCTATCATCCGAGCTTCGTTAGAGGCAATTCCGAAGCATCCATGGAGCTCCTTGGTTATAGACGCGATGAAATCGCAACAGTCTTAACCATTCTCTACGTTCTATCGGGAGCACTGCGTGCTGACAGAGCAGTACCTGTAAGTCCTTCCCCTGATCTTCGCCTCCTCCTCGGTAAGACTAACTGTTGCATCCCCAGAAATATCTCCCAAACGCGGCTGTTGCCAGGAAACGTCTACTGGACCGGATGTTTCAGCTTGAGAGAAGACATGCTGCTAAAGGGAAGCACAGTAGCAAGGGAAAACTGCGGGATATTAGATTGGGACAAATCTACAGTTACTCGTTCAACGATAGCTTGACGGGCTGCGTGGAGCAAGTCAAACAACTTGAGAAGTATACCAAGATAATAGTTGGTGAACAAGGGTAAGTTAATCCAGAAAACTTTTCTAGTTTTTGCTGACAGAAACAGGATTGATTGCGACTATATAACGCTAGATTGATGATACCAGGATACTTCGACTTTGGCACTGAGCATGTCCCTTTGAGACTGCGTGGTCATGATTCGTTCTTTTGATGAACGTTTTGTAGAGGCGTGGTTATAAGATTGGATAGAAGTTGCTGTTACTAGATTTCGAATAATAGTCCACCATTTTTACTCGTCATTCATAGTTATTTTCAATAGTCAGTGTCCACGTTGCCAATCTATTGGTCGGCAAACTTCTTGTTCCTGCCAAGACTCGATATTCATTCCCCACACGACGTCACCGTGTATCTCATTGCAATTGAATAACATCTAGCGCCCTTCCCATCATTCAGTGTAATTCTACGTAGCAGGATGCCAGCAATATCGCCATTGAAATACTTTAGCACGCCGCTAGAACCGAATCCGCTGCTTTGCTAATTGCGTTACCATACCTTGGCCTTAGTTGGATCAGCATCCTATAATCGGAAGGTCCCTAAGGAATAGTGAGGGGAACCAATGATCGTAACGATTTTCGAGTGTGCGCATGTCCTTGACTTCATATAGTCTAATCGCTACGTTGGCCGAATATAATATTTCATTCCCTCCATACACCTCTTCTCTTACACTGCATAGACCTGAAATCTTATATAAGAAGGCACAATGTTAATAGCACTGGTACTCACCTTGTTTTCGCTAAGCGCGACGTGTTTGGCCTTGGAATGGGATAACATAGATCAATCCCACGGACATAAGACGACTATCAACTACACGACTATCGGTGGATTTTTCCTACAAGATGATCCGGCTACAGATCCCACGACCTTCGATTATGTATGATCTTTCACTTTCTCGGTACTACCGTGTTGGTCAAAGACTTGCTGATGAAACTCCAGACAACGGTGAACTACGGTCTCATCAATAGATCGTATCCCACCGACAAGGAGTTTGACCGATATGGAAAGAAGACACAATGGCAGCGTTTCGAGCATTATGTGGACACTCTGAACCGCAATGCCGATAGAAACACGAACTACAAGGTCTTGTTCATGGCGCGCCATGGGGAGGGTTATCACAACGCGGCCGAGAGTTACTACGGAACCCCCGCGTGGAATGTGAGTCTCCTCCTCTTCTTCTAAGCGCGCCTCCCTATGTAAAGGGGAGTAGGTCGTAGTAATGGACTACCGAGCAGCTAAATGTGAATAATAGTGTTACTGGGGTCCTCTCGACGGAAACGGCACGGTAGTCTGGCGAGACGCCCATCTCACAGAGGCAGGACTAGCTCAATGTACGAAATCGCACAACTTCTGGAAAAACGCGCTCGCGGTTGAGAAAATACCGGCGCCACAGACATACTACAGCAGTCCCCTAACCCGCTCCGCGACGACGGCGAACCTTACGTTCGCCGGCCTCGAACTACCGAAGGACCGCCCCTTTAAGCCCACCATCAAGGAGCTGCTGCGCGAGGGTATCTCGATCCGCTCGTGCGACGAGCGCTCTACTAAGTCGGAGATCGCGGCGCTTTTGCCGAATTTCCGCTTCGAGGAGGGATTTAAGGAGACGGATACCCTCTGGAAGGGTAGACTTGATGAAGGCGAGACGCCTGAGGCCGAGTTTGTGCGCACGAAGATTGTGTTTGATGATATCTTTACGCATGATCGTAGTACTTGGATTAGTCTTACCACGCACTCGGGACAGATTAGTGTGTCGCTGAAGGTACTGGGGCATCGCGCTTTTAGTCTGTCGACGGGCCAGGCGATTCCTGCTTTGGTTGAGGCAAGGAGGATAAGTGCTGAGCCGACGACCACGACTACTGCTGCGACGTCGTTTACGGTTGAGCCTACGTGTACTGCACTGCCTGCTACGAGTATTTCGGGGCAGGGCTGTGTTTGCTCTTCTACTGTGACGGCTGCTCCGACTCCGGCTTAGATAATGTTATGTTGGGTTTCTTGTGTACAGGATGTAGAGCAGCGGCCTTGTTTATTTACACATAGCTCTAAGTATTCCCTAATCTCGAAATAGAGATAATTATAGAATACCGTTCTCATTTTGACAATCTTATGACCGATTGGTTGGCTTCGTTACAGATTCCAGAATTCTGGAAAGCGGCCCGAAGAACGGATGGAAGGTAGGACAGTTTTCTCGCAGATGGGCTTCCCGCGCCAAATATTGCCACTTCTAGTAAAAGAAGTCATGTTGCATCACGAGATCATGTGTTGCCATTGCCAGGTATATTGATCCCAAGCTACAATAAAACCAAAGTTCAATATATTTATCTGCAACCGTCGCTACTCAGCGGCAGCATGAACCAATCATGGTCAAACCCAGTGTATTTCCAAGCTTACCTATATACCTAACAAGCAGGACTCCAAAATATCTTCAATAGTCTGTCTGTCTTTCCAACCACTCCCGGAAACAGGGGTCGTTAAGTCCTATCTAGTTAGAGACGAGCTCTGTAGTTCATTGGTCCCACAACTACGTGCCGTCTCGCATGAGACATAGATTACGAATCGACGAATGCCATATTAGCTAAGGTCTGACCACTGCGGAAAAGCTGGGGTAGATGATGCGGGCAAGGTGACATTTTCCACCTAGCACGTTCAATTTATTTGGTCTTGGTAGTCGATATCGCTAGGGCGGAATCTTACTTGCATTGTCTTCCTTGGCGTATGTATGTATGTAAGGTAGGCCCGGTTTCGAGGAAACCTGGCTCGCGTTCACATGTGCGTGGTGGCTTCATTTATTGTTTTGATGGGTTATGGTTTCTTTACTACTTGGGTACATCCGCTTCGTATGAAGGTTCTCAGAGAGCCTTGAGACGAAAATGGAAACCTTGTTCCAGTCTTTGGGTTTTATGAGGTGAGTTCCTTCGAATTTAAAGATTTATACTCTGTTATAGCCTCAGCTGCGTCGATAAGTTCCAAGTTACTGCTAAGAAAAGTATGAAAAAACTCTCATGAAGGAGGGCAGAGAGTTGAACCGGGAACCCTGTTCAGTGCAGGTCCGCTTAGGTAGCCATTTCGCCACCTTAC
Organism: Xylaria flabelliformis; assembly: GCA_007182795.1. Lineage (NCBI taxonomy): Eukaryota > Fungi > Ascomycota > Sordariomycetes > Xylariales > Xylariaceae > Xylaria > Xylaria flabelliformis. The sequence continues at coordinate 158,313 of VFLP01000051.1, forward strand.
CATTGAACCTTCCAGCGCTTGTACCAAAGTCGTTATATTTCTATATCGTTGGGTATACGGTTGAAGCGGATGGAAACGATGGGTGGGACTCATAGAAGGAATCTCGTTTTCCAAGACGGGACATCCTATCCTGTCGCGGTGGGTTTGACGGTAATTATTGTGTGGCCGAGCCGGAGCAGTAGTTGGATTCCCGTATCATTGTTGCAATATGTATTGTTCGTGGAGATATGTCGGGCTAAGTAAGTATGCACGTATGACACCCAGTCATGCCGTTGCTATCCAGGCAGGCAGATATAGGTGTGAAGAACATATATATGAGCATGAGCAGATCACTTCCCTATCAAAGCTATCATGATACATACATCACGGACCTCGCAAGACCCAAGACTCTGACCCACGACGTGGGTTGCAACACCCGCAACCATGCGTTTCCCCCTAGTCGCGAGTATCCCAGCCTTTATATCAGGAGTTTATAGCATCAACTTCCCCTTCGAAGCAACGGTGCTCAAAGAAGAAGACATCGGCAACTTCTCCGCCATCGCATTCGGCGACAGGTCCACCGCAAACCCCGTATATGACGGGCCGGAATGCAAAGCTTCCCCAGGCTCGGCCGCATGGCCGCTCGACGCGGATTGGGCGCGGCTCAACGGCTCTCTAAGCGGGGCTTTACTTAAGCCCGTCCCGGTTGCCGCCGTCTGCTACGATGGTCCGTTCAAAGATGTGAACCAGTGCAATTTCTTGCTCCGTAACACGAGCTCTTCGCGCTTCTATATCAATGATCCGCTGACGATCCTCAATATGTGGCCCGAGGGCGATACGTGTTATGCCTCGGCGAGCACGGCGGGCCTCAACTGTACGCAGGGCGGCTTTCCTAGTTATGTTGTTAATGTCACGACTGTGAAGCAGATTCAGGCTGCCGTGAATTTCGTGCGGAATAAGAATCTAAGATTAGTTGTCAAGTGAGTTGAGAGTGTCTCTTGATCCTCGGAGTCTTACGCCATAAGATATAGTTGGCCGGGCACGAATCTAATCCCGATCATAATAGGAACACAGGCCACGACTTCTACGGGCGTTCCACTGGGTTCGGCGCAGTGAGCATTTGGACGCACTGGCTGAAGCAATTTGAATTCCTCCCTCAGTATAGCATTGGGGAGTATAAGGGCATGGCTGCCCGTGTTGGCTCGGGACTAGAGAGCTGGGAGTTGTTTGCTCACATGACGACGCATAATATGACGGTCTTGGTTGCCGGCCCCTATACCGTAGGCGCGTACGGGGGCTGGATAACGGGTGGTGGCCATTCCGCCATGGCCTCGATCTACGGCATGGGAGCCGACCAGGTCTTATCTCTTGATGTTGTCACTGCTGATGGGCGGTTCGTGACGGCGGATGTGAATCAGAATACGGACTTGTTCTTCGCATTGCGAGGGGGTGGAGGGAGTAAGCGCGGTTTTCCCCTAAACCAACCCACACATCTTTCCTCGATAATGGCACACAGCTAACGAGGCCTTCTTGATCTAGGCAACTATGGCATTATAACGTCGGCCATGGTGAAGGCCCACCCCACGACCTCACTCCTCAGCTCCTCACTTAGCTTTTCCGTCCAACCAGCCCAAAACGCCCCGGCCAACGCCACGGATCGGTTCTGGGCGGCTTTCGACGCATACCATAAGTTTGGGCTCAACATCGTCGACAACGGGGGCACAGCATATAGCTCAGTATCACGCATCGCGCCTCAGTCAGGCAGCAATGCGCCCCCGGGAGCCAGGTTCTCGACCAACATCGAGATGCCGGGGATGTCGGCGGCGCAGCTGACTGCGTTCGTGAAACCACTGTACGACCGGATTGCAGCATTGGGGCTCAACGTCCCCGCTTCAAGCGTGACACAGGCCTCGAACTGGCAGGACACTCGCCACGGCGTCGGGGATACGCCCGGTAATGGTGGACGCTTCGCCAGTCGCATATTCCCTCGAGTGAGTTTTGAGAACCCAAGCCGCTTCGCTGCTACGCAGAAGGCGATCCGGAATACTGTCGAAGCGGGATACATGTTCCACGGGATCAATATGGCGCCTACCCTCGAGGTCGCGGGATATCCGGGAAGCAGTAGCGCCGTTAATCCGGCGTTTCGTACCGGTGGTAAGCTAGCCGTCAACCTCTTTGTCTCACGCGTCCTGCACATATTCCCGAAACTACTCGCAGATTTTTTTTCGCGCAGAATAGATATCACTAACACTTAAATGCTGCGGCAGTCATGTTTGCGGATGTCTTCGAGGGCACGAACCTACGGGGCCTCTCGGCGCAGGGTGTGCGGAATGCTCATGCGCAGTTCAACGTGTATATGAACCAGATCCGACAGGCGACGCCCGAGGGCGGATCGTATGTGAACGAAGGCGATGTCGAAGAGCCAGATTGGCAGAGGGCCTTCTTTGGTAGCAACTATGCGAGGCTTCTGCAAGTGAAGACGAGCTGGGATCCCTGGAGCTTGTTCTATACGCCTGCTGGTGTCGGCAGTGAGAGCTGGGTTGTTAGGACCGTTGATCATGGGATACCTACGCAGGATGGGCCACTTTGTCGAGCCGGGTCGTGAGTGTTTTAAACGTTCAGCTACTGGGTTGGTAGTGAGGAGGAGGAGGGCTGGTTTGTACCTAGTACAGGTGCTTGGGGATCTTTTGTGATATTCAAAAGATGCAGCTTGTTCCTTGGACCTGATATATTAGCTTTCAAAATTGACCTTACGATAAATTTTCATCATCAAAGTCACCAGGCGATCAGGTAGTATACCGCGTTGTTAGAAATGTCCATCTTAATATATCTTCGGAGATATTCTTAAGAATCTTACCTAATCTATGAATAGAAGAAAGACATTCCAAGACAATTTAAAGCACCGGATCTAAGGGACTGGGTAACCTATTGGCTCTTAGTAGGATAACTAGATTGAAAACATAGGTAGCTTCTGAGACACATTTTTTCATGAATAATGCTCATTAGGACAAATTGAACTTAGCTATGTTTTACGCCCTACATTGACCAAGCATGTGCTTAAATGGTAGAAGTAGGTAGAAGCGATCAACATTGAAGAGCTATCGAATTACTGCCAATTGCCTTTGGAAACTTGACTCGGGTAAAAGACAAACATACCTGTAGACAGGGTGGTGGTTGCTGTGGGGTAAAGCTATGACCTGACGGGTTTGGGGTACACACTGTCCTACGGTACTTACTGTGGCGTGCCTGATAGCCACCTACGTACGTATAAGAGGTAGGTAGGTGAGTAATTAATATTTGGTGATACCTAAGTACCTACCTAGTTTTAACCCATACTGCTATGGTATATTATATTAGTTTCAGGATGATAGCTTCAAATAACATTTGGACATTTCCACATACTAATCATGTACCTGGGTACAAATAACGCTATAGGGGACTTTAGGATGTATGGTATTCAGTAGGCGTTTTTGGCGAGGCTCCTTAGCATTTACCAACAGTTGATTGGCCTATCTGGTCTGTGCTTCACTGAGGCACCTACTCTGAACGCTGGCGGACTCTAACTACCGGTACGTACCAGGCAGACGGGAGTTGCAGACTTCAGTGCAGAGTGCAGGTTCTACTTCATCCTCCACCACATGATCCATCTGCCAGGCTCTATCCATAATATCTACCTCTCTCGATTCTCTACCCGTCTTCATACCTCACACAGACAACTCACAACCTAAAATTTATGCAACCATCACACAACAACCTCCCCGCGGCATACATTGCCCGTCCGGATTAAGCATTATACACTCCACCCATCGCCGCAGCGAAAAGTGCCCACCTGCCACCCAGTTAGTATAGATACTGAGCCTCAAACTCACAACCCTTGTCCCGACCGCGTGTACAATTCTACTGCACTCCTCCAGCTCGACGCATATACGGCAAGCAAGCTTCTGACGTAGCGTGACCTAAGGCGAGCGCACAACAATCCCTTCGCCGAACATTGACCAGCTCTTCGCCAACTCTCCGACAAGGCGACAGCGGAACGCCCCTCCGCCTCACTCTCCTCCTCCGCCGCCGCCGCCAACCCTCCCCCCAGCCGACCACACGACGACTTACCCCCCAAGGTCTAAGTTGTGCCGCCACCTTATCGGCCAGGCTCATGATCTCAGTATCCAACGAGTTCCCCAGCTCACGCCATCTCTCCGTCGTCGAGTAGCTTACAGTCCGTGCCGTCTGTCTTTGTCTGCTCGTGTGGCTTTCGCTTTAGACAGCCAGCCAGATAGTGGGAAAGCCAATTGTCGTTTTGTGTGATCTTGCGAGGGGTTCCAGGGGATTCGCATTTCACGCCGTCCCATCGCCCACCTTCCATTCCCCTTCCCCTTCTTCCCCCTCGACTCCGTGACCACCACCCTCATGGTCCCTCCGCCCACCTCCCACTCACGATCCGGAACCTTTTCGCCTGTTCCTGCCCAGGGTTTGCAGACAGGCTTGACACATTCGCCTCATCCGTCACAGACCGGACCTCTCAGTGCTGGCGCAAGCCCGAGTACCAGCAGCCCGACCACGGGTAACAACAACTCCCTCACCAAAATCGTCGTTGCTCAGGTCTATCTGCTCCTGAGCTCCATCAACAAGGACAAAGACCGTGCAAAGTGGGAGCTACAGATCGATCAGCTGAACAAGGTTAGTGTATATCCACTGTCACGTCAAGGTTCCCTGCGCCTCGCCATGGTGCTCTCTGGACTGCGCACGCTGACCTCCCGTTTTTCACATGTGCTAGCTCCTCGATGATCACGGAATGGAAGTCTTTTCTCGCTATTTTACACGGCTAGTCGCCGGCAATGCCTCTCAAATATTCCCGGGCCTGAACAGGCCTGCGGCGAATCCCGGCAACTACTCGTTACTGGTGGGTGAGATGGATAAGATCTCGCATGACCTCGATCAAGCATCTAAAATAGCTGAGTCCATTGAGACCGCCAATGAGGACATCTTCCGTGATTTCGACCTGTCGACCTTCATGGAGCACTTCAGACTTGATGCCCTGGAGAAGACTATTCTAGCACTGGCCTTTAAGTTCGGATCGCGCTCGGACCTAAAGACAAAGGGTTGGCCTTCCCGTAGCTTCATCCCTGACTATTTGCTCTTGCGCTGACTTAAGTTTTCTGCCGCAGCCGATGCTATCCTTTCCACTAACTTTCCGACATTCGTTAATATAATCTCACGGCCGAACTATGGGGACCATAACGATCTCACTCCATCCGTTATCGCCACTATTGTCGACCGTTACATTCAAGGACACCCGCCTAACTTCAACTCTGCCGCTAAGCACGAGCTCAGTCATAAGGTGCAGTCACGCTGGTCTCACACCGACCACGCACCGCCAATGGAGGTATTAGCTGCTTTGGACCTGATTCGGGTCCTTAGCGAGAGACCTCCCAACGCCTTAGCTCTCTACATCCAGAAGACCGGGACCGACTTCACACGTGATGAGGACACCTGTCTAAGCTATCTACGGAATCGGCCTGCTAATATTCAGTTGAGCGAAGAGCAAGTATCTGCTGCCTTGACCTACACAACCGTCAGTATCACCTACCACCATAATCCCTCCGTCCTCGTTGCTGCACTTCGTCGGGTTCTACCCCCAACCTTCAACTGGCAGGACACCATCGCCTACTTCGATCAGCGCGACGTACGGGTGTCCTCTGAGCAGTTTCTGCGGTTGTATAACGCTCTTTTACCGGTCGCCCGAGCAAATGATGGTCATTCACCACCTTTTGATATTCAGTGCCTCTGGGGCGGGTCACATTGGGAGAATCCCGAAACCCAACTATCTTTCATTTGCGCTTTTGCTTCGTTAACCCCAGATGACCTCGATGCGAGCACGATTCCTGGTCTCCAGCCAACCTTTACTCTTGACGAATACGCTCAGTCGCCCCCCGAGGTTCGTGAACGAGCAGCGACAGCCGTTAAGCACCCGCTTGTTTCTGGCCCTGCTCTGTCGGCTATCTTCCAAGTCGCTCTCCATTCTCTGCATGCTTCGCAAAGCACGGAGGCTAAGCGCCTCTTTCAGGAAGTTGTCGTTCCCAACCTTGACATTTTCATTGTGTCAGCCTTCGGTGTGCCTAAGCCGTGGCCACCAATGGCTGTAGACACACTTGCGTCTCTGTTTGAAAACTTCCTCCATCGCCGCTCTGAGCATCATGAGTTCGTTTTGGATAGTTTGTGGAGGAAAGATAGGGACTGGGTGACTCAGAGACTGGTAGACGCCCATGCCATGAAACCCGCGGATCTTCCCCTTATCTTCGATCATGTTATGAAGCATGGTTGGTTGGATGACCTCGTCTATCTCGCCAATGGCTTCGGACTTGATCTCGCATCTCTTGCCCATGCTGAGGGTCAGCTGGATCTCACGCAATGGGCCCGTAATATCGCAGAGAGAAGTCCACAAATCTCACCAGCACTGGTACAATTCTTGCTTATTAAGGCGACTCTCGAGATAAATTCTCAGAAGGCTACAAATGGCCAGATGCCCCAGAACACGAGCACTTCGCTTCACCTCAAGACTGTTCTGGCATTGCTTCAGATATTAGAGGATTTTCTTCCACGGGGTCCGATTCCCGAGCTCATCATGGTTCAGCGTGCATGCATCACTGCCTATCCTAGACTGGTCAATTATGGAGAGGGTTACGATGAAATAATTGATGCCAATGGGGAAAACGGCCATGGGCTGCCCCAGGCTGCTGTCGCGAAAATGGAAGAGCAGTACAAGACGATGTATAGTGAAGAGAGCGAAGTCAAAGTTGTCGTCCAGCGGCTCGAGGCATACAAGCACTCTCGAGAACCCCTTGAACAAGATATTTTTGCCTGCATGATTCATGGCCTCTTTGACGAATATTCGCATTTCGCCGGTTATCCTCTCGAAGCCTTAGCTACCACTGCTGTCCTATTTGGTGGCATCATTTCGCATAAGCTGATTTCAGAATTGCCGCTGAAGATTGGGCTTGGGATGATCCTGGAAGCGGTTAGGGACCATAGACCAGAGGAAAACATGTATAAGTTTGGTCTTCAGGCTTTAATGCAGCTATTCTCCCGCTTCAGAGAATGGCCTGGATTTTGTAAACAGCTACTGCAAATTCCCGGTCTACATGGAACGGAAGCTTGGAGGAAAGCGGAAGATGTTGTACGCGAAGACGAAGAAGAAAAAGCGCGCACTCAGAACGGGAAGGGCCCGGCCAATCACTTGGCAAGTGACGCGATGGTAAACGGCTCTGTGGAGACCCCTGACACTCATGCACCTCCCTTCGCAGCCATCAATGTAGACCCTCCAAGGCACGGGGTCAACTTCGAAGATCCTATTGTCGAGGTTCAAGACAAGATACAATTCGGTCTCAACAACTTAACGACAACATCACTTCAAAGTACCTTCAGGGAGATATACGAGATTATGGATGAGCGTCATCAACAGTGGTTCGCCAGTCATCTTGTAGAGGAACGCGCGAAGATGCAACCAAACTACCACCAGGTCTATCTTGATCTGGTGAAGCTCTTCCAGCACCATGGGCTTTGGTCCGAGGTTCTCAGGCAGACATACGTAAGCGTAGCACGTATGCTAAATGCGGAAAGCACAATGCAAAACGCCACAGACAGGACACATCTCAAGTATCTAGGCGCTTGGCTAGGGCTCCTCACACTGGCAAGGGATCAACCGATCAAGCACAAGAACATTGCCTTCAAGCAGCTTCTTATTGAGGCCCACGATACCAAGCGCTTAGTTGTTGTGGTGCCTTTCGTGTGCAAAGTGCTCATCCAAGCTTCTAAATCAAGTATCTTTCGTCCACCCAACCCCTGGCTAATGGACATCATCCATCTTCTCATCGAGCTGTACCACAATGCTGAGCTTAAGCTCAATCAAAAGTTTGAGATCGAGGTTCTATGCAAAGACCTCAATCTCGACCACAAGAGTATAGAACCCTCTAGCGAGCTTCTAGATCGCGAACCACTTGATGACGTGGGTGAAATTTCTGTTCCGGAGCTTGAGCAATTTGACAGTCTCTCTCTGAACGGTTTACCTGGAACCGTCGCTCCCGGACTGTCGCCACAGACTTTACCTGTTTCCGTTCCAGAAGTCAGCAATCTACTATCTATTCCGCCAACAAACGAGATGGTGGTGAACACTGCCCGACTTCACGAGATGGTGCGCAATGCTGTTACAAGAGCGTTGCACGATATCATCCAGCCAGTCGTGGATCGATCCGTCACGATTGCCGCTATCAGCACCCAGCAAATGATTCACAAAGACTTCGCGACAGAACCAGACGAAAACAGGCTTCGAACGGCAGCAATCAACATGGTAAAGGCGACAGCGGGGAGTCTTGCTCAGGTGACTTCTAAGGAACCTCTTCGGGCAAATATTTCTAACTACCTTCGAACTGCCGCAAATGATCTCCCACAAGGCTTGCCAGAAGGCACAATTCTGATGTGCGTCAATTCAAACCTGGATCTCGCCTGTAACATCATCGAGAAACAGGCCGAAGACCGCGCGGTTCCAGAGATCGAGGAGATGATCGAAGGCGAAATCGAAGCACGGCGACGACATCGTTTACAGCGGCCCAATGAGCCATATGTGGATCCAGGTCTCACTCGATGGGCCATGACTATCCCTCACCCCTTTAAACTCGCTCCAAGTACTTCGGGATTAAATGCAGAGCAAATGGCTATATATGATGATTTTGCCAGGCAACCAAGAGGTGCCACTCAAAGTAGCAGCGCACATGCAGCCTCTGCCTCTGATACAACTAGGCTCATCGCTAATGAGGTACTTTCAGATCAGTACAATGCTGTCCCAAACCTGCCTACACCTGCTGAAACGCCGTCTCTGCAACACTTGAGTACGCAGTTACAATACTCCCATATGCATGCAGGGATGACTAATGGCCGCCCTTCAGCCCATCCTGGGCAGTTAGATGCCCGAGTCATTGAAGACAAAATCTCAAAACTGCTGGAAGAGTTAAAACATATAGCGGATACAACCGAGGAGACCCATTTTAGTGATGTCCCAAAGCCGCATGACATCCTCGACGTAGTGGACGCGTTCACGCAGTTCATCATCAAGACTTTCCAGAACTCGGACGGACCCGCTGTTCATGCGGCAGAAAAGATCTGCAACCTTTTGTTCGGCAGGTACAATCACAGTACCTTGTTCATTGAGGCCCTTGTCCATATCCTTGAGTTGATATTGAAGATATCCTCTAGTTCTGGCTCGAACCTGCATGATCGTGTCCAAGTCAGCCTTTACAACCAGCCAACTCAGAACATCCTCCATATGCCTTTAATATCAGCTTTGCTTCAGACAGACCTTCTTGATCTGCACAACATCGACACAATGACCGCAAAGGCCCTCGACCAACGGGAAGAGTCGTCCCTAGAGTTTTTTGGAGAACTTTTAGATCTGACGCTCTTCAACGAGAGGCCGGTCGCATTGGTCGCTGATTATGTGCATAGTTTCCTAGCTGCATGGGACTGGATATTGGAAGATTCAAGCTTCGAGGCAGGTCAAAGGCTGAAGTCGAAGTTACTCCAGTCGGGATTATCGAAGCCCCAAGTAGAGAATGCCGCTGAACAAGGGGATTGTTTCGACTACGTCCTAGAAGAGTGGGGAAGGATAATATCGAATTCGAATGCAACAGACAAAGTACTATCTGGCTTTATCAGACAGTTACGAGGCAGGGGAGTGATCGGCAGCCTGGATAGCTTTCTGCTTCTCTTACACAGAGGCATTGACGGCTCGGTCAACCACTATGAACAGCTTGTGCATGCTGGGGGCGTTAGTAAGACTGAAGCCTTCGCATGTGTGGATGCACTTGTAAAAATGATCGAGATTTTTGCTCAGGATAGTACGGCCGATTTTGAGGATCCAAAAGACGGCCCTGTCACCGTTATGCGAGCCGTACTGGCCCTTATTCCGGTTATCCTCAACCATCACCATATTACTCGAGGGGAACGATTCAACGCACGCGTCTTCTTCCGCCTATTTGCGATGCTGATGCATGCCATCGACAACATATTTGTCGATAACCTCCAGCCCTACCGAAAAGATGTTCTGCTAGATCTAGCAGAGACTCTCCTGCGCCTCAATCCAGACCGGTTTCCAGGTTTCTCTTATTCCTGGGTATATCTTATTGGACACAGGCAGTTCCTGCCTAATTTACTGTCACTCGAGGGAAGAGCCGGTTGGGTACCGTTCACAAAAATCCTGCAGTCACTCCTAAGAAATGTGTCAGAGCACATGAAAATAATTGATATCGCTGATGTAGTCAAAGACTATTACCGGGCAGTTATCAAGCTCATGGTAACACTCACACACGACTATGCAGATTATGTATCAGCCAACGCTACTCAGCTATGTGGCAGCATTGCGCCCCATGTCAGGCAGTTGAGAAATATAGTCTTGAACAGTAACCCCAGGCCAGATGCTGCGGAGGATTCTATCACGCAACCCTCGGAAGCGGACGCGATCGTTTTATCTTTCTCAGCCCTCAGGGAAGCAGGCATGCTACACGTCCTCGAGCAACTCATGCAGGCAGGCCCATCTGAAGATGCTATCGCACACCTAACACATGCTATCAACAAAAGTAATGGAAATGAAACCATCTTCGGATACGTACGTCTCACGGTTGACCCGAGACTCATCGACGATATTGTGGAGTATGTTGGCGACCATGTGGTCTCCAGATCTCAGCAAGCAGGGCCATTGTTTGCTCTTGGTTCTGCTGATGTTGCCACTTTATCGCTCTTGGTGCATGAGCTATCGCCTGAAGGTCGTTACTATTTGTTGAGCAGCATCATCGATCGGTTACGATACCCAGGGCCTTCAACCGAGTACTTCACTCACGTTGTACTCGATCTTTTTGGCCAAGACATGAATGATCCGGAAGAAACAGATATCCGTCAGCAAATAGTTCGGATTTTGCTTGAGCGATTGGCAGGATACTGGCCGCAACCATGGGGGCTCATGACTGTCATTATTGAGCTTACCAAGGACCAGAAGCGCATGTTCTTTGAGCAGCCTTTCATCAAAGCGGACCGCGAAGTAAGTCCATCCCCAGCTAAAGCCGACCTCTTTAATGTCCGTTTATCTAACCTGCTCCCACAGATCGCCGAACAATTCATGGCTATAGCAAGGCAGGCACCATAATATGCTGCACATGGCCATGTCGTTGTCGTTGAAGCTATAGATTCATTCATATCGTTGCGCTCACTAATATGAGGTACGAAAAAAATCACGATGGGGGACGTGGGCATAAGGGTCACCACATGTTGTTAGCATGAGGGCATGCATTTAGCACCAGAGCCTCGAGATGGGCTGAATTTGTGATGAAACGGCATTCTACGGCGTCTATGGGGTATGACTAAAATCTTGTATGCTTGTACTTTTTACATGGGATTTATGTTACGAGTCCTTTGGGGGAAAGGACAGATAGCGTGTGTTCCAATGGTGTATCAATATATAGAGCTCGGTGGTCAGCTACCTACCTACGTGCCTCTCATTACATTGCATTTAGGGAAATGTGTCTGCCTAACGTTACACTTGTGAAAGGATAAAAAGTGCTCAATCTCTGCCACATGAACTTCTGTAGGCTCCATATGCTTACTCCTCATTCCCTATTTAAATTCTTTGCACGCAACTTCAGACTTGATTAGCGTTCGAAGAAATCTGTGACGCGGACCGGCCTTGGGTAGGGTAGCGCAACTACCCGTGTACCAGGGTCCGGTCGGCGATATCCCGTACTCAATCTGCAAGGCGTGTCTATTCTTGGATATCATGTTTGCTACTATCGTGGACACAAGCAATACGATAATATGCAATATAAACTTGTTCCTGATGTCTGGAGTTACTCGATTAGGATGATCCGGAGTGATTTGGGGTTCGTAAAGAACGAACCCATCATTCGTGTATTAAAAAAAACCCTAGCTAGATTCGCCGCTGAGGCTCGAGAGAGAGAGAGGAACTTAACCTAGACTCCTCCTATGCCTCCTTGACGCCCAAAGAAGATTATTGTAATATTGAATAACTAGGTACCCTTCCCAAGTCCTGGTACTCTAGCTCTTGTTGACAAAAATCTATATCTGAATGAAAATAACGCTGTCTTCGCCGTCCAAAGCTATCTTGGAGGAGCCCACGAGGGGAAGGGGAAGGGGAAGTAGTATGATTCCTGGATTAGAACTACGTCTGATAGGTCGGTCTATGGAAAGCCATTGCTAGTATATATGTAGTGCCCATCTCCTCGTCAAACACAGCAGCAATAGATTTTTTTTTTCTAAGTTTAAGGGATGTATGTAGCCATTCTCGGTATCTGGTTTGCTGAGGTGTATAGGTCTAGGTAGGTAGCTTGGTGTACAGGATGACGCGGCGGCGGTGAAGACGTATCGTGCTGAACCGTGTCCTTATATATCTGTGCAGACAGCGGTATGAACTTAACAGCGAGCGTGAAACCTCCTCTTCTTGGCCCCCTTCTCTTCGTGTTGGCGCGAGGGTGGCTTGGGGTAGTCGAACTCGAATGCCAGGCCATCCCCCCACCTGTGTCGCTCAGCTTCCATCGAGAGGGCTTGTCGAGCTTGAGCAGTGCCGCGAGACGACGAGGGATACGATGCTCTATGTATCTGGGGGCTTTCTGTGGCGCAATGTGTATCTCGTGCTGCCCCCCCATCGAACAGTAGTATTCGTTTCGGCCAATACCTCCGCTATCTCCAGTAGCGATACAATAGCTTTGGATCTACCCTTCGCAGCCTGCTGCAACGGTGTCAACCCATATGAATCTCGAGCCTTAACGTTCGCGCCTTTTTCGAGTAATAGTTTCGTAGTAGCCTCCTTTCCATATGCAGCAGCAAGGTGTAAGGCCGTCCCTCCATAACATTTGGCCTCGATATTAGCCCCCTTTTCAAGTAATAACCTCATGACAGCCACATACCCCCGTAAAGCAGATATATGTAGAGGCGTCCAGCCGTTATTTAAACCTCCAGCCTCGAGATCAGCGCCCTTTTCGAGTAGCAACTTCACAGTAGCTTCAAGTCCACTTTCAGTAGCCATTTGTAGCGGCGTCACCCAAATTGCTTTCGCATATATATCAGCACCTTTTTCGAGTAGCAACCTCACAATATTGTCATGTCCATTCCGAACAGCCAGGTGTAGTGGCTTGTATGAGTCTTTATTTTTTGCCTTTAAATCGGCACCTTTTTCGAGTAGAAACCTCGCAATAGCTTCATGCCCATTCTGAGCGGCCAGGTGTAGTGGCGTGCATGAGTCTTTATTTTTTGCCTTTAAATCGGCACCTTTTTCGAGTAGAAACCTCGCAATAGCTTCATGTCCATTCTGAACGGCCAGGTGTAGTAACGTATATCTGGCATTATTTTTTGCATTAAAATTAGCCCCTTTTTTTATAAGCAGCCTGACGAGAATCTCATGTCCATTTCCGGCCGCCCACCACAATGGCGTCCAGCCATGTTCGGCTGTGGATAATATTGCAGTTTTCGCGCTTGGCTGCTGAACGAGGAGTTCCATTATTCCATTCTCTTGCATCGTATTATCTGCCGCATTTTGCATCATCTTCAAGGTGACATTGATCGATCCTCTAGTGTGCTGAAGAAGACTACGTGCATTCGTCGTGTCCGATGAGTCCAAAAGGTGCGAAAGGGTTGTATCTTCGATGGAGTCCAGTCTTTGCAATAAGTCGCTGATCGTAACAAATGGGACGTTGACTGTGTCTCTTAAATCGCAATGGCATATATACGAAACCGCATCGCGAATTATTTCTCTAGCAGATTTTGTGTAATCGGCCTTCGGAAATCCTTTACGTTGTGTATCCGTACACAGTCCAAAAAGGGCAAAAATTTTATCGCGTTCGTCTGTTGCCTTTGCGTATCGAAACTGGCGAAGGTTCGAATAAAGATCCCGGGATTCCACGCCTTCTGGATATTTTTTCAAAGGTCCCGGCATAAGCTTTAAGACGGACTCAACAGCTTCAAAAGATTGTATGTTATTCTCGTGTGTAAGACCGAGAAGCCTGATCCCCAGGACGAATGCGGTTGCCGATACTGATTTAGAGCCGCAATATACTAGCGCATCGCGAGCATTAGCAACTTCCTGTAGAACCCACACCCTTTGAAACCAATCTTGTGTTAGGATGTATTCCAGACCCCGACGTTGAATGCATGTCAGGGCCTCCAACTGTTCCGATACCGGGCTGAAGAGATTATCGGCTAATTGAAGCTGAACCTCTTTCCAAGAAGCTTGGATTAGGTTTCCTTCGAGGTCCAGTTTTGGCAACTTCCTTTGTAGTTCTCTCAAGGAATTCATGAGAAGATCTGTCAAGTCCGTCGGCCGGCCTACACAGAATAGCACTCGTTCGGCTGAGCTGAATATCTCCCTCATTTGTTGAACTTGATGTCCCTTTTCGAGCTCGTTGCGCTGGTCGATGCAAATAGCATCAATCCATAAAATCCGGTCTATTTCTGAACTACGTAGATCGTGCAGTATTAAATGCTGATTGAAAGTAACAGGCAATCGTTTCCCGTTGATGTTTATTGTGGCCGACTTAAAATCTGGGCCCCAGGTATACGACACCGCTTCATATTGAAGTTGATTGTTGCCGAAACTAGTAGGAATGAGTTCACATTGGATCTCTTGCCCAGTCCCCCTTTTAAGTCGCAACAAGCGAAATGAGCGCTCTGTTGCGTCAAGCGGGTCGTGCTTATATATGTTCATATTCATTTGAATAGGATGTATCCTGAATCTGCTATGCCTAGGCCGTGTTGAAGATTGACTTTGTTGTATAAAGGTAGTTGCTGTCATTTCCGATAATCACGCTGATGTCCTTGGGTACCAACCGGAAGCGCAGTAAAAGTTGGGCAGCAATAGGCAGAGTTATACGCCACTTGGCACAGCCCCTTAACACAAGTACTTGAAAAGCAGGCTGAGCGAGTGTCAGTGCATATGGAAGAACGTAGGATGTAAGGCTGGATGGCCCAGTGTCAAGTTCACCTTTGTTTTGCTTAGCCCACCTGCGTCTGCGACCCTTTTTGGCTGGGATGCCACCAATTTCCCGGCTGTACAGATGATATACATCCATACGATTAAGCAGCTGAACTAGCCAGCCTAAGTGCCTCCTTAAGTCTTAGAGACATTTACAAATCTAAGTGCATAATTTAGTGTTCGTATAGCTTTTTAACTATTAAGTAACATACTATTTATGCCAATAACCTAATTATATAATAAAGAAACAACACTGTTAATTTATAGTTACTATATATAAGCAGCCAGATGCTTAAGCACTTAAGTTACGCAGAGGTATAGCCTTTGCCGTGAATCTAACTGTAAACGGCTGAAGTAGCGTATGTTGACTACCTATATAACTGGGAAATTGGTGGCATCCCCAGCCAAAAAGGGTCGCAGACGCAGGTGGGCTAGTTTTGCTGAATCACGCCTAGCGCGATGCGACTTTAACTCAATTTATGAAATTATGTTGAGAAGACGGATTCCAAAAATATGCCAGTCCTTGTAATGCTACACGTTGATTTGAGGCATAAGCAGATTGCGGCCTCCAACCACATCCAAATCTATTTAACATATGTAGAAGCTTATCACTCCCGATTTTATGTTCAGTCAAACACTAGATGATAAAAACGCTATCGAGTATTCTCGTAAAACACTTGTCTTGATTCTGCCGCTTGTCGTAGCCGATTCGTAGCTAGACCAGCAACACCTATCCCGAGGAAACCACCACTAACCTCTTACATATTTACACAAATAGCAGTAATAACTTGACAGTGAGCACAAAACCTTCTATATCATTCGACCAATTAAGATTATCTTTATCTTATAGTAATACAGGTCGCCCCCAGGATCATCCAATACCCCAAACACCCAAGACATCCCGAGTACCGCCTCTAGACGCCTCGCTAGCCTTCTCAAGTTTTTTAATGCGTCTGACGAGTAAACCAGTGCAGATGGGGCCGAGAATCGTGCAGATAAATATAGCCCAGGTTACAATTAGGAAGAGCTCTGAAGCTTGGGACGCGTCTTCATTCGCGCGGCGGAATACACCTTGGCTTTCCGCAATTGACGAGATGAGAAATCCTATCTCGCCACGGGCAACCATAGCGCTGCCCATCACGGCTGCTGGGTAAAGGGAAAGGGGCTTCGGAGGCGTAGCTAACGTGGAATTCTGAGGAGAAGATGAAGCTGGTTCTCTCGGACGTAACCTAACTGAGGCTTGCGACACGCTCAATTTCATACATGCCGTTGTCTGGGGTTCATTCGACTGGGGATCGTGGGCTTCCGGAGATCTTGTCGTAGGACTGGGACTCCATGACTGGATCTTAGACACGGTTTGGCCGTATTTTGATACTATGAAAGAAGCCGTGCTTCGCAGTATACCAGACATGGATATCGGGGAACGCACGAGCCAGAGGCCACACACAAGCTTACCGATGATCATGAGTATGCTGTAGATTATGCCGCGCCACACGATCCCGCCTACAAATAGCCGTGATATCGGGATAGAAAACCCGATTGAAGCCTTACAGCGTCAGTACAATAGATTAGGGTTGCATGAATATAATACGTAGATGTGGTACTCACGAAGAAAAATGGTTTAAGTACACGAGTGACAGCGTGTGCGTAATATGAATCAAAGACTCTCGACGCTACACCTCGTGGTTCAGGGGTCTCTTGACCATTAGCATCAGAAGACGAGCGATCGCTAGTTGTTTCCAGTTCTTGCCTATCAGGTCCTTGGGCTTGTTGCTCTGCAGTTGTCAACATTTCCGCAGAATGAGTGTCAGGAGACGATGCCTCGAAACCATCCCGCTGCCCGACCCACCAGCTCACGATCACACCTGCAAGATAAGCAGCTAGAAAGATGGAAGCGCCGGCATAGTCTGCCGCAACAACCAGCAGGATTAAGAGCGCCGTCTGGATGATGAATGCAGCCTCCTGGGAACGAATCCAGACCGCCACTCTCGTCTTCTTACTTGTGCTCCCTTCCTTTCTCTCTTTCTCCTTGCTATCCCATCGCTGTACAATGTGATCCAAGGCAATCTGTCCAGGCCTTACCACATAACGGCATACAAGAGGTACAGCCACTGCGAATGCGACGGAAACTAGTACAGGCCGTAGAATTGTTGCTGGTTCAACTATGAGGTCTAGAGTTAGTAGTTGTCCTTATATATGGCCTTTTTTTCAAGGCTCGTCACTTTGGCATTGGCTAAAGGCATAATTGTTGATATCACTTACTGCCATTATTTCCCGTCTCTCCGAGGCTAGTAATAATACGAACCATAACCAACCCAACCACATCATCAAGTAACGCAGCCGACGCCAGCACAGCGCCCAACCTCGTCCGGCTCAGCCCACTCGCCTGCAGCACGGAGAACGTGGTACCCAGACTCGTAGAGCACAAGGCAGCACCGGCAGCAAAAGCCGGCAGAAGCGCTGCCGTTCCTCCACCATTACCTCCCAGCAATTGCCCAGGAGTCGCGAGAAGCGCAAATGATAACGCAATGGGCACCACGACGCCTGTGATCGCCACAGCGACGGAGAGAACGATGTTTTTCCGCAGCGCGACCACGTCTGTTTCGACGCCGCCGGCGTACACGACGAGGATTAGGCCCAGGTACCCGAGATTAGATGCTACGCGCTCGAAGTCGGGGGTTAGCCAGCCTGCGCCCGGAGAGCCCCATGCTGTTCCGATTAGGACTTGCCCGACTAGACCGCAGGCGAGCGTGCGGTCGAGGGCGGAATTGATTCCGTTGAGGGTGAGCAGGAATGTTGAGGTGATGAGGAGTTCGATAAGTGAGGGTTCATGGTAGGGGAGATAAGATGGTGTGCTCATGGTATTATATGATACACTCTATACTCCTATCTAAATATAGGATCGAGGCATGATTTTGTTAGTTTAATCTATCGTAATCTCTTTTTATACTGAGATGAGCCTTATGTAGGTACTGTAGATACTTTCAACGCGCCGGGAGGGAGCTAAAAATGCAGTGCACCTATTCGGTGAGATAGGCCTAGCGCAGAAACTGTATTCCAGTCTTTGTATGGAGAATGCAGCGTGTAAGCAGGCATCTTTCAGTCGCGTCTGAATTCATTCTACATATGTCTAGAGCCTATCACTCCCATTTGATTCTCACTTAAGTAATAGATGATAATTGATACTCGTAAAACCTCTTAATTGTTTCTGCCGCTTAACGTCTTCACACTTGATCAGTATAATTGTTCTCAGACATAGCTTCACAATTGCTCAACATACCTTCAGAAGTCGTATAATGCTGAAGGCTAGATAGGTAGGTCTTGGTTCCTGTCCCATTCCAGATTCAAGAGCCAGCCCATACCATCGAGAGTCGTCTCTTTTATTCTGCGGGTGTGGCTAGCTGGCCAAGGGGGTGTTAGCCAACCCATATGCCCCTCACCCTCGAGCACGGAGGCTCTGACTTGCACTCCTTCTAACTGCGAGAGCCACTTTGCGTAGATGGTAGAATCGTCACGGAACTCGTCGAGTTGTCCACCGTATATGAAAACCTTCGGTGGGTGATTCCGAGCGATCTTGAATTCGGATAGGTTTAGATTGATTGGCGAAAACCAAGGCGAGTGGACGTCAAGACGACTCTCTATCTCTAGACGCGCCGTATCGTCTGCAACCTTGTTTTCGTCTCTGGATCTGAAAATATCTCGATACTGTGCGGGGAGCATTGCTTCCGTGACTAAGAACGGTATCCCTGCGAAGATGCCGGTGATGATGCTCTGGAGAGGAGTCACACCAACGAAATCCTCGAACCCGGCCGAAATTGCACCGGGAATGGTCCCGATGACGGCGGCGGCAGCGCCACCTGAGCTAATACCACCAACCACGAAGCCGCGCCCCGGATCGACGCTAACTCTAGCATCTTTCAATACTCCATCGTTGAGATTTTTGGCATCAGATAGCCATGCACATACTTCCCAGGCGTTTCGTAGGGGGCCCGGAAACGCCTGGTCAGGAAGCTGGTTGAGGGTTGGACATGCCACCACGCAAGAGAACATAGTCGCAAAGCCGCGAGCAGGTGCTAGGACCAGATCGGGGCTGCATCTTGATAAGCCGCCACCGTGGTAGTAGATTACGAGCGGACACGGAGCCGATGACTTTGGCCACACCACTTTTGTTCTGTTTGTTTGGCCGTCAGGCAGAGGGATATCGATCCATGCCTCACCGAGGTGAGACGGACATGGGCCGATATATTCGAGACCTTCGGCCTCAGCTTTGGCCATGACTTGCCGCCTCTCTTGTATAGATTGTTTACTTGCCATTCTCGAAGCCTGTAGGTCAACGTTTTCGTACTCGTATATGGTAGAAAGATAACTAGGCACGCAATAGTTTCACACGCTTGGGTAGTTGTTAAGTTTTAATAATTGAACGGTGATCAAGTAGTGATAGAAACGAGTTGAGATAATGTTATGCTGATCGCCTTAGTTGAGGGTTTGAAGCAGGACTAACTTGAGTATTTATGTTTGGGACAGGCCTGCTTCATCACGCTGGCAACCTCCTAGTGAGACTCTTGTTTTGAGTCAGTTTTCGCGTTGACATAATGTTAAGTTACACGTCTAGTGGATTCGCACGCTGCTTTGATTACGAACCCGTGATGTAGCAGCGAGAATCCTTTTTTCTTCTCTCCAAACAACGAAGAGGCTGTAAACTATGGTAGTTTCATTAGTTTGGGCTAGCAGTCAAGTCGAAATGCTGATGAGCTCCGTTTCAATCAGTTGATTGGCTGAGTTGACGACATCCTGTGCCTGCGCTTAGAAATCAAAGCCAGTCTGCTACCTATTGAGTTGTTGGACTCTGCCTAGCGTACTTGAGCAACAAAAAGTCATCCACGTATTGCTTCAAGGACTAATTCTTAGACCCCCCGCTTCACGGTACCCGTTGGTAGGTTTTGTTAACGATATCCAGCAACACATATAGCCAATAGATTGTGTCCCACGACCAGGAACGTGGGTAGCATCGTATAGGTCCAATATTTGTGCTAGTTGATTATGCTCACTTGATAAGCCATATTTTAGTTGAAGAGTGCTCACATATTTGTGAGGTTAAAGACCTTGCGAATGACGGACATCGTAGACCCTCAATCGGATGAGAAAGAAAGCAAAAAGCATACCTCGTAAAGACGTTTCCTCAAATGGCTTGCCGCGTAGTTCTTCTTGGCCGGTGAGGTCATTGCGATTAGAAGCCGCCAGGCATTTGGACTGCAAATTGCTCAGTTCCAGGTTGCTTATAAATTCCAGGACATAATATCTGTATGCGGATGCGTTAAGTCCGATTTACCGGTTATTTCCGGGCGATGCTAGCGCCACGGCAATTGCAAGCCAAGACAACTAATCCCAGCCCTCCCGTCTTCCCCACAATCCCTAAGAATTATAGCTCTGTAAGCTTCAACTCCTTTCTCTGCACTACTTGCTCGCATTTGACAACGCATCGTTCAATTTCTTGACTTATTAAAAGAAGCCAAGAAGCTTGGCTTTTCTCGAATCTGTATCGGTGTGGAATCCACCTTGCTATCTCGATACTGATGTTCCGAATCATGAAGGCCAGATATCTTTCGCCTATATGACCTAAACGAGAAGCCCCTTATGTTATTAGCATCACTTACTTGCAGCGCTCCTTCTATGAAGGGCAACTCTAGTCATTCATTCGGCTCATCGAACGAATGAGGCTACTATTTCTAATAATTTCACTGACAACCTTATTACTACTCGAAACGGAGATATCGCCTTGGCTATTCTTATCACACCTTCTTGCATTACTCTTACTGAGTTTGAACAGTGCCGAGTCGCTTGCTCAATAAGTACCGTAGTTGGACAATCTTAACAGATAAGACGTCAATACAGATCCCGGTGCCCTAATTCAAAGGGTTATTCATAAAGACAGAATTGCCACCGGTTGTGTATTTCCACACCGGCCTGGCGGGCATATCGGTGCCGTTGGAGTAAGCGGAGAGTACTAGGTTAGCATCTTCTTAGCTTGAACACTGGCTTCAGGGATATTCTTATCTCCCAAAAGCTGTTGCTCAGCTAACCTCTAAGGCGTCTCGACGTTTGACCTTCGTACTCCAGGGCATTTTTTGGATTTATTTCAGTCGGATGAAGTCGAGTAGACTCCACCTCACTCCCAAAAGCGGTTTAGTTTACGAAGCCAATGATGGTCAGTTGATCTACTGCCACGCGTCTCGCGACGCATAGCTTCTGTTTCTCCCTACTTATAGGTATAGAAAATAAGAGCTATTTGGGATGCCCGCTCCAGTCACGGACGGCCAGTCCACATACGCTCGTATATACCGCCGCAGCAACACTCCTAACCATATGTGCGGAAATACTGTGAATACCAAAGCGAACGACATCAGATCGCATCTAGGCAAATTACACAACCTGAAGTCCGGCTTCGCAACGTCTCGAGCATCCACGCCAAGGCTTACGGTCATCCGCAGCTGTGTTGAAACACCTTCACGATTTCGCGATATTGTCAGAAATCACCAGTTACACCGTGAATATTTCGACTTTTTATTCTTGATTAAGAATTGTGCTCCAATATGCTCTACTGTCATGCATGCTCTTAAAACATTCGATGAATAATTCCACAACCTATTATAAAGAGTATTCATTAATCTTGATCCCTTATTGCGCTCACGGACAACACAGAATTAGAGATAGTTCAGAATATCTCTCGAATCACTAGAACGACCTGATTGATGATTATCAGGGCGCCTATTACCTCGGGAGAATTGATCCGGTAGAACAGCGGTGTCTATAATCTGGCGGATGAAGCCCTCAACAAGCGATATGCGAAGGATTTTTCTCAATGCCTAAGACAATTCACCCCTCCCAGGTGGAATGACGGAATCGGGCTTGCCGCGTGCGAACTCGCATTGTACCAGGAGGATGGTCCAATAGATAGTTTGGTCGGGAAGGCGCAATAAGGGACTCGGAAATCAACAGATTCCGAAAAGTCGTATGCTGATCACTTGTTACAAGAACAATCTAACAGTCGTATCGTATTGAACTTCAAATCTTCTAATCTCGAAATGCGTGATAACTGCGTCTCTTCTCGCGAGCTGAGACCTCGAGACGAAGAAATGAGAAACGTACATCAAACCCGACGTTGTATTTGGACGAGACGCGTTTAAAGCGTGCTTTGGCCCTTAGAGCAATACAGCCAACGACGGTTGTGCAACGTTCAGTTGGGGTAACCTGTTAATGATTCCAGATTTGTTCTCCCAGCCGAGAGGGTTATAAAACCACTATTAATTTCATGTTGAGCAGGGTCCTAGAGCTTAACAAATGTGAGATAAGCACGACATCACATCATAGTTCACGAAGTAGCCTGCATATAGATACAGAGCATTGTCAGCAATTACTGTCCAGATCCCAGCCTGATTCGCTTGTTAGAAAAGGAAGCCTGCAGTACGGTTTCATTGAATTTATTTGATCCTCGTAGCAGATGCACTCCTCCAGGCCGGGAATACAAATAATGTCTCTAATTAGTCCTACGCTCCTGATACCACCAAAAGAGCTTAGTGTAGCATGACTTAGGGGGGTTGCGACGATATAAACGTGGCTAGCAAATATCATCACCAATCAAGTTGAAGAAGGAATGTGACTGTCCAAGCTAGTATGTATGATACCTAGTCCCTGGTAGTCGCAATGGCTCGTACGGATCAACATTTTCGTAATATTTATCAACCTGCCGCACCTCAGAAACTATAGACGTCATCTCGACGTTCATCTCATTAACATCAAGCCCCCCTCGGCCTTGTCCGTACTTTTACTACCACCGATATGACTACCCAAGATATAGAGAAGACGGCTGCCATTGACCCCGCTCCCTTCAATGATAGCGACAGTCAAGATGTCAAGATCCATGAGTTTAAAGAGTCTGTGGGGTACGAGGTCGACGTAGACAGCGCAAAGGGAGACACCGTCAAACTCGCCAGCGACGGCCGAACTCGACTGATTCCTCAGCCAAGCGACGACCCGGCTGATCCCTTAAATTGGCCTCGGTGGAAGAAGAACTTGACCCTGTTCATTGTCGCTTACGCTGCTCTCCTGCCCGATTATGGCTCTGCAACGGGAGCAGTTACTTTAATCCCGCAAGCTGAGTATGTTTGGATATGTTAGCATACATATGTATAATACGTGACACACTGACACGTGTGTAGAGAGTGGAACATGACCCAAGATGAGATAAATCATTCGCAAGCAGGGAACGTCTTTATGCTAGGTGCCGGCGGGGTCTTTGGTAAAAAATCCCACGCCATTCCAACATCGCCTAAACACGGCGGGTAGATGTCGAGACCGCATACCTGCTAACGAGGGTCTTATTTTTCCAGTCGTGGCTTTCAGTGCCTACTTCGGACGCTTACCCGTGATGTTCTACTTCTTGGCCGTTGCGCTAGCTACCGCCGCCTGGTGCGCCGGAGCTACCAATTTCGAGTCCTTCGAGACCGCCCGCATCCTGAACGGCTTCTTCTCTACCGTGGCGCAAGTCAATGGCTTGATCTTCATCCAGGACGTCTTCTTCTTTCACGAGCGGGCTCGAAAGATCAACATCTGGTCGTAGGCACTTACCTATCTACTTACTAACCCGCTATGCGATCTCTATTCATACTGACGAATTCACCAGATCCTTTTTCATTCTCAGTCCTTTTCTTGGTCCGCTACTTGCCGCTTGTGAGTACCATTGACTATTATGTATATACTAGCTTTCCAACTCCCCAAGTACACAGTAAGAGCCATTCACTTGCTGGCTTTGTGTCTGAAGGGCACTGTGAACTTGTGGAACCGCTATAGATTTTTCTCGAAAGTATCACATTACTAATCCGCGACGTGGAAAAAGTCCAGATCGCGACGAAACCTTGGCCGACCCCTTTCTGGGTGTATACCGCCGAGACCGCTCTCGCTCTCGTGTTAACAACACTTTTCCTCAACGAGACCTACTACGACCGTAGGATCATCCAGTCTAAGCAGCCGGATCGCGGCAACCGCGTCACAAGTCTGCTGGGAATCGCGCAGTGGAGGTCGAGAGGTCAACGAAACACGTTCTTTCAAGCAGTCGTGAGACCTTTCCGCGCTATAACTAAGCCTACCGTCTTGATATCTTGTATCTACTACTTCCTCGTAAGTCTGAATATGAGCGACCTCTGATATAAACTGGGCTTTGTTCTGACGTTGCTGCAATGCTTGTTGTGTAGACGTTCGCGTGGTCTATAGGCATCAATACGACTCTGTCCATCTTCCTCCAGCCCGTGTACGGGTTTGGCCCCTTGCAGATCGGCTTCTTCTACTTCACGCCTATCATCGCCGTCGTCATTGGTGAGGTTGTGGGCCACTGGCTACACGATGTCTTTGCCAAGCATTACAGTACGTATCCATTACATCCATACTTCCGACTAGACGTAGCAGTCAACTAATCGGTCGACCATACAAATAGTACGAACCCACAAAGGCCGCTTCGAGCCCGAAGCCCGCCTTCGCGCCATCATCGTCGCCCTCCCCTTTACTCTCCTGGGCCTCGTGCTGCTGGGCCAGAGCCTGGAGAATAGGTGGCATATCGCCGTGACGGCGCTGAGCTGGGCCCTTTATGTCTTCAGCACCATGATCACGACCGTCGCCGTGTCGTCGTATAACCTCGACAGCTACCCCGAGGCGTCGGGCGAGGTCTCGGCCTGGATCAACTTCTTCCGCACCCTTGGCGGGTTCGTGGTCACATACTTCCAGGTCACTTGGGCGAACGCGCAGGGGACTAAGGCGACCTTTGGCATTCAGGCTGCTATATGTTTAGTTGCATTCTCACTCATCTTGTTGCTTATGCGCAAGGGGAAGGCTATGAGGATCTGGTCTGGCCCTCTGCACTTCGCTACAGCTTGATTGTTCTGTGTTTTTGTTCTGATCTATTGACTAATGATAAGGTTTGCTAAAAAGGAGCTTGGGTAGTGAGTTGGGCATATGGTAGAGATGTTAGGACTGTGGCGTGAATTGTGGTTGTTCGGTTTATTCCATGCGTCATTTGGGAACAATATGGTCATGAAGCCGCACAGTCGGTAACCCCCGTCAACATGTAATGCAAGGTACCCCGGATTAGAGAAGGGCATTGAGGCCCGCATTGAGGCGGGTAGATATTCCCTGTATAGATCTCCTGAACCTATTTATATATACGGTAATGGTAAAATTTTAGTCGTGAGCAATGGATTAACAAGACTGGGGATGAGAAGGGTCAGGAAATGGTCTATGCTCACTTGCCTGTCTGCAAGACATGATGCTCGTGATACTCCACTTCTCATGTGCTATTGTGTATTAACTTAGCTAAATGGCCTTAATGGAAAAGCAAACGACGTGTGACATTCACAAGCATGGTGATTGCATCTTATTCACGGTCTGTTCCTTACTATTGTCTTGAATGGCTTACTTGAATGACAAGTGCCATATCAGCTATGTTATATACTTCTAAGTTACTCTTCTCCTTCATTTCGTCCCGTGCAACTCTGGTACTTATATCTCACCATCAATCATCTCTACCTCTACTTCGCCCCTCAGCTACCGGAATACATATAAGGACTTGTATATTGTCACAAAGCTACCATCTTGATTCTCTCTACTAAGCCCACACCTTAAAGTCGATTAATCAAGATGTATCGCCCTGGATGCATGACCCAAACATTCGAAGACGACCGAATTTGGCAAGAGAACAGGCATAACAACAAGCAACCCTATCTCTCGGCCATCGGCACAAATTATACCGGACCCATGGGTACTTGTAGTGCTTCCCAACCTATTCAACTGAACCAACAGTACTTGAATAGTCTGTATCATCAATCAAACTTGGGTTCCTTCGCGAACCCGGCCGGAAATCTACCGTTCACACCTCAGCGGACCGAGTCACGAATTACATATATCGGTGAGGGCATAACCGTCGCAGGCCAGAGCACCGAGGACTTCGCGAGAAGACCCCGTGTATCGCTTTGCTATCAATGCTGTAAATGGTACGTCAAATACTCAAATATCATGCACTTCTGTGCTTCATCCACCTCCTTTTCCCCATCACAAGCGAGTCGTTCTAACTCCGACGCCTCGATATCTATGTTTTTCTTTGACGTCTTATCCTGTGATTAGTGGTACGGGTATAGCTGTCCTGGAGACTGCAGAAAAAAAAAGCGTAGTGTGATAGGAGGCTTTGCTGATATATGGTATCTATAGGATTCCACTACGCACTCTCATCAATACACGCGAAGAGTCTTGCGGTTATAACACTTGCCGACGCACAAGGGAAGCTGGACTGGAATTTATTCCGGTACGTTACGTTACTTTGTTTCTTGCACTTGTCTACATTCTCATTCATCGCCCTCTATCTTACACTAGGAAGACCAATGCGTATCGGGTTACCCAACGGCGGCATTAACTACTGAAGGTGGTGGCCTTAATGATTAGGGGCTAAAAACACTATTCTCGCTGTCACAACTGACAACGATGAAGAAGAGGCAAAGAAGGAAATGCCAACACATGTACACCTCAGTTGGTGCCACTTAGCAGGCTCTCAGAGACAATCACTCGGCCATCTAGTCATACACGCCTTTTAACCTACAAATCTACTTATACCTACTTTCTTATATACATACTAACAGATGACCCAACCAGATGCCGAACGCAGCGGTCGACGCCTGCGACCAGTTCCTAACCTTTCTCATCTGGTGGATGGACAAAGTCGACGTCGGCGTCGATAAGGCTATCGAGAGGCGCTCTCGGCACCGCGTCCGGGAGATGCGCGACGACATTCCCGATACAGCGTCTTACGGATATTGATCCAAGATGCATGATGATACTTATATTTACTACGGGGATGATGGCTATGGTCATGATCGTGATCTTTCGAGATATGTATAGCGTGAGACGAGGTTTACGCATCAAGGCTCTTACAGAGAGACCGGGCAAGTCACATGAGAGACTCAATATCATAGGATGCGAAGTAAGCCTGTTGTACTCGACTTCTTTTGTTGAGCAAGTGAGTTAGCAACCATCGTTGGCATTGATAGAGAACACCAAGCGGTATGTATGCAAGGCAAGTCTGACTGCATTATGTTCATGCAATGCCACGCTAACTTATTTCACTGCATTTTTAGCCCTCACGGGGAGGATGTAGAATTGAACACTGGATCAAAAGAGGAACTGTACTACTACAAAGAGAGCCTTGCCTTATTGTATGCATGCCATCGAAAATAGAGGTACTGTGCTATGTATGTATATTGGCTAAGCTGTTAAGTACACCCACTCAACTTTTAAATCCGTTCACTAGCCAATTTCTCACCAAAACTCACGTATTATACCACGCAATAAAACCTTAACATTAAGCCGAATAAATTAAAAAAAAATATATCATTAATCTTTTTTGACTTAATACTTAAATGGCAGCTTTGAATGATTTTTTTTGACTTTTTCTGGTACTTTTATTGCTTGTGCAAAATAGAAAATGTTAAGCCCCACCTATTTTCTCTAGTTTTATATGGTAAGAATAAAACCTTTCTATTAACACTTATATTTATATATAACAAAAAGTATTTTTAAAAAGATAAACTGTAAACTTTAATCTTTAATTAATTATGTAACTATGCATAATTTTTCTGAATTTATTTGGCTTAATGTTAAGGTTTTATTTCGTGGTATAATACGTGAGTTTTGGTGAGAAATTGGCTAGTGAACGGATTTAAAAGTGGTGGCATTGTAGGTAGGCGGATGGCTATAGAAATACCTTTGCCGAGGCACATGATAAATGAGGACGTGAGTGTTAATAGGGTATTGTTGATGAAGAAGGTAGGTTCGAGTTTATAAGCTCATCTCATTCCCATACATTACTCTATCTTGAGTGCCATAATCAAGGGATGTAAGACTTCATACCTTGCCTAGACTACTTTGACTCTTGTTATCTATCCTAATTTGCTCATATAGGCATTCATTCAGGTTTTACTGCGCTCTTCGGTATAAACAAGAAGCACTCCCATCTTTTCCGAAGGTTAGTGAGTCCTATCAACTCACTCGGATGCACGGCATGTCTTGAACACGTCTCCTAAGCTATTGCATCTTGTTCAAGGGTCTGGTATAAACAATGATAATCATCATACCCATACTAGGTGGAGTATACCAGGAATGAGTAGCGCGAAGGAAGCTCACTATCATCAACTACCAATGATTAGCGCCCGAAGGAATCGAGCTTGTATTTATTATACACTATTATACTTATGGTAGGTAGGTTTTGAAGATCTTCGACCCTGTCTCAGAAAGGCATTGGGGTAACTGAGACATACTTAGTTCCTGCGTATCATGTTAAAGGAATCACACGGGTAGAAGGCTGAAAACGCATAGAGAGTGTAGTGTTTAAGCGCGCTCTGTCAAGAACAGATATTCATAAGAAAAAGTATTGGTGTAGTATGCTATGTAAGTGTGTAAGTTATGTTATGATGCTTGATTCCTTCCAGTTAGAAGTAGTGTTCATAATTGAGGGGCGCATTGCCATGTGCAAGTGGGTCTCGGGAGTTGGGTGGTGGCGTTTCAAGTTACTGACGAGCGATTTTATATGTACATACCTTACGTAGTAGGAAGGAGGGGAGCTCTTCCACCACTAACTATACGTACCTACTTAGTAGGTAACTTCAAAATATGCTATACAGTATATACTGTAATAGGTAATTTAACGCCAACGGGGCCTACATGAGGCCGAAGTGGCCTGGCGAAATGAACCCTGAAAATCGTTGCTAGCTCATGATATTACCGTGGTAATGGTAATGCACCAACGACTCGAGCATGTGGAGGGGCCGAGACTGGTACAATAAGACTATACTCACTGTAAGGACTGGAGCCGCGCACTGTGAGCTATCGGGAAATGAGGCTGATGTTTGCTGACACGCACTGTACACTATCATCTCTTTTGATTTCACGATGGTGGATCGCGTATTTGATCTAGATCAGGTGCTGCAAAACATTTAACCTATTTGATTCAGTCGGTTTTCCTGGAGGAGAAGTTCATTCCAGATAAGGAAACACGGGAGTGCACCCACACCTCTGGTCAGACTGGAACTCTGGTCTGACCCTCGGCTGTGGTGTTTTAGCGGAGCTGTTGTCCGGCCAAACCACCTGAAGCGTTTGGAGGGTCACTTTGGCCCAGGCGAGCCGAAATATTGTCTGGACGAGTCAGTCAGTCCGCGACTGTCCACGAGATGTGTTGCGACTGTCCCTAACTGGCTACCGGGACAGCCTGGTTCCTCGAGTCAAGTTGCGTAAGGGATCAACGGCAGAGTGGCTCCCGTGCGTCATAAGTCTAATGATGAGAGGTGTTCACGCCCAACGCAGATCGTTAATCGAACCGTGACATAGCGTCACTTTTTGGTCCGATATGATGGTTGGAGGGTAGGATTGCTGAAGAAACCCCCCTTTGATGATATATGCGTGTGTCAACGTGTCAACCAACGCCGAATGAGCTGATGTCTGATGTGCATTTCTGCATTTCTGGGGGGAAGTTTCTCGCGTGAGCAGATTGAAAGAGAGACAGAACCGAAGGAATTAGGCTAAGCGCCCCGCCATTGTGGTTCGCGGCAATCTTCCGGTCAGTGCTCTCCGGCTGCAACGCGCCCAGTGGGGTTACACCAAAAGTGGGTACTTACGTGTAGTGGCCGTTCGTCTCTCTCTACCTAATCGTACCAACAATCGTTCAAGGTTGCTGTTGTGAGATGGAAGCCGTCGCAAGTGATGAATGCAGATGTTCAGACACTTACATTCGAGATAGTAATTGAGGTATTACCTGATTTTCTAGTAGAACTCATCCATGAGTACATACTTACTGTCTGTATGTTGGAGATATGAGGCATCGGTCCACAACAACTCGATGACATGTCCACCCAGTCGTTGGATTGAATGCGCTATTCCTTATTATTACTAGCGGTAACTATAGTAGTGCTCACCGCAGCGAGTAGGTATTCGATGTGCAATCGGAGCAGACTAACATCATATCGATAAGAATGCCTGGGGATGAGGGACAACCCTACAGTCAATGCGCTACAATTCAACATGCCTCATGAGAAATACTTATGGGTAGGTATATTTACAAAAGGTGCAAACCGTCGACTTCTTGCCGAAGTGGGAGGGATTGGAAGGAATGGGAAAAAGAAAAACGAAAAAGAAAAGAGGCCCGGACCCCTGTTTTGCCCCGCAGGTTGCGCTCCACTTAACTTTTTTTTTTTTTTTTTCTTCCTTCTCTCTTTTTCCTACCTACTTCTTTCAATTGTCGAGGCATTTTCCAATCCTGCGAAATTAAATTCGATTTTTTCATGCCAAGCGATCTGTACTACTCCATAGGCCATTTCTTACACAGAGAGCCGAAGTACTTCCTAGACCGCATTATTGCGGCACACGCTTTTGTGTGACGGCCTCCGAGTCGGGCTGGTAGAGAGAGGCAACTTATCGATAGCGATGAGACATGCGTTTGTACCCAAGTATTGGTGGAACTTGCGCTGCAAGTCGGCTGTAACTTCTAACTGGGTGCTACCTCAGCCCCCTATCCCTTGTACATGAGACTGGGACCCTAGCATATTTCCTCTTTTGGATGACGAAGCCTGAACTGAGCCAATGGCAGCAGCCCAGTTTGTCCTGCACGGGAAACGCCCAATAATGCGCATCTCAACATGCATGTACTTTAACCTGTTTGTCTGTCTGGGGGTGGTAGGTATATGCACGATGCCTCGTTCGCGATGCTTACCGCCTTTTCCCCATGCCCGACCGCTTAACCCCCAGTTCCAAGTCTATGACATAGGAATAGAGTAAACAAAGAAAGACACAGGGTGCGCGAGTCGAGGTGGAGACAACATTTGCTTTCCATGGTCCAGAGCCTCTTAGCGCGCCAAAGTAGACAACCTTCCAATTGTTTATCGTTATGTAGTAGTTATAGGTTATCTGACGGTGAACCTTACAAAGGGGACTTCAAAATACCTCATTAAAAACACTCGAGTACAAGGCAAGACCCTGAAAAATGAGGTGAAGACATGATGATTTATGGGGGCAATAAAATGTGAAAAAGGTTTCGGAAGCATAAGGAGCAACTACATAAGAGAGGCTATTATACATACATACAAGAAATCGCCCCGGCGCTTATTGGCCACTGGCTCTCAGGTGGGCAACTGATACATCGGGGACTATCCCTGCAAAGAAACAGGGGGGCCAGGGAGTACTTTGCCGAGGGGTCTCTTTTCTTCGGGGTCTCATACAAATCTGGTGCAGGCTGGAATGGCTGCACGGACGGGCAAATGTCACCAGGCTAGACACTAGCGCCCCCACCAACCAGCAGATTTATTTTTTTATGGACCTGACACCGGTTTCGACGCACTAACTAGCTCGACTAGGACACACAAGCTTCCTAGCGCAGCTGTACGTACCGAGCAGCTCCGTTTCAACCTGGGGCCTCGATGTCGTTGCTGCTTTGCTGCCGCCGCTGGTAATACCTACTGCCTACAGTACTACCTTTCCGCCACCCACCCGTCCTGTCGCCATTCCTGCAACATTTCTCTGTCTCTCCTACTCGTGCGTCAGGACGGTGAGAGTCAAACAGCCCGTCTGATTTCCCAATTTGCCATCATCGACGTCGCTCTGATCGTCACCTCCCCTCCTCTCGGTATTCCAGTCTCCATCCCTCGCAATCCGATATCATCATACCTGGGCTTTCCCCAGTCACCCCAAAATAATAATATCTACCTACCTAGTCGATACTTGCCATCCAACGTCAAACCCAATACAATAATACGTACCCGTCCTACCGTCAATCCTCAGCCTGTTGCCTTTATTCCCTCATCCTCTTTGCATCATAGCCTTCTGCCTACGGTTACCTATTTACCGGTACTTGCTCGACTTGAAGTTAGTTCCGTAGTTTGGATCCACGAGACCCCCCGTCTTCCGTGATTCATGCGCCATTCGAGTATCAGGTCTCCCAGGATATACATAGCGTAGCCTTGCCCTCTTATGCTTCTCCCTTCTGGTACTGCGTCCGTTACCTACTATGCCTTATAATACCCGTCGCAAATCGTTGTCCCTTCCATCTCTTGGAATACACGTCCCTGTCAACCGGTCATCCCACACCAACAACAATACACAAACAAACATGACCGCGAGACCGAGGCCTACAATCGCGGGGTCGCCCCGTCCCAGCAAGAAGCTGAAGCGATCTTATGAGGATTCTTCTGCGTCTTCTACTACTGCTATTCCCGCGCCCAAGTCTAGGAGATGCGACTCAGTATCAATGCCGTCGCCGCCTGTTCATGCTTCCATAGAGACAGACGACGCCGCTTTGTTCGGTGTATCGGAAGTTGAACTCGTCGACCTCGACGGAATAAATGACGAGATTATCGAGAATATTATTCTTCGGTTACAACAAACACGAAATCGGCCGCACCTCGCAAAAGAGCTTGCTACTATACTCCTGGATAAAGTCGCAATCGTCCAACAGTAAGTCCCGTCGTTCAATTCTAACCGGTCGTATCATGTCTAATGTTAGTGGTTAGGTCCGCAAACCCATGCGCAATCGTTGCATCACGACTCACTGCATTCATAAAGCGTCCTAGTTGGACTACCTCGACCCCATGTCCTTTAGCGAAGGAGCTCGAGTCTATACATCCAAGACGCACATACTATTACCTCGCAACT
Organism: Xylaria flabelliformis; assembly: GCA_007182795.1. Classification (NCBI taxonomy): domain Eukaryota; kingdom Fungi; phylum Ascomycota; class Sordariomycetes; order Xylariales; family Xylariaceae; genus Xylaria; species Xylaria flabelliformis. Next base: position 191,038 of record VFLP01000051.1, read on the forward strand.
TGCCCCCACCTCCCTCTACCCGACCAATCCTTACAGGAAGTTGCCATTGTTACTCCATCGCTATCAAGTTCAGGTTCTACTACTGAGGATACCGAGAACGATCGGAGAAGAGAGCTTAGTCTATCGCCTGAGGTTGATCTCTCATCCCCCGAGTTTGATGATATGGAGGAGGATTATCCCGTACCCAGAATATCTCTGGGCTCGTCCAAGCATCACCGATCACTTCATACTCTGTCGCGTATCCACAGGGCAGAGGAGCCTCCTCTGGAGAAAGACGAGAAGGAGTTTACGCAGACTGCGGACGGTTTGCAGAAGCGCAAAGCTCGCGGAGAGTTGCTGTCTGCCACACCTGTCGACCAACTGGGCATAGATGATGGCATGCAGAACGAGCAGCTATTCGGCGAACCTCACAGGACGTTCATCCCAACCTTCCTTCCGCACATGGCTTTTATAACAAGCCCGGCCATGCGCCCAACTCTAACAATACCGGCACCTATCAAGCGAGATGGTGAGGCCGAAGGCTGGTCCAAATTAGACGCCTTGCTGGATTGGGATAAAAGTCCCGAAACTATCGCGCTAGAAGAGCTTGACTGCTTACTGGACGAATTTTAATATTGCTATGAGCTGCTTGAGATATTATTTCCATCTCGAGTCATGTTTGCATATTTGATGTTCTTACGTTTATGATGGTTTATGTTTTTCTAAGTCTCGATTGAAAGGCGTTGAGGTCCTGTGGAGCTACGGGCGCGGGAGGGAGCGTTTGGCGTCCGGTTGCTATCATTTTTGTTGGTCTGGGGGGAGCTTTGTGTACGACTATCTTGAGAGAAACGAATTGCGGGGAGTGGTGTACCGCATCCCATAGCCCGTGCTGTCTGGCGGGTATAGAATGGGTTCTTGGCAGGTCGAAGAATCTTCTAATCACAAGATTTGATTAATGGAAGACGAGACCACCTCTCTAGAAGAGTAGCAGAAGAAAGGAGTGCACTGGGAAACGTGCACAAGATGCGCAGAGATAGACCATGAGATCTTTCCTTCACTTGGCTGGGTAAAATAAAAGGCAACCTGGAAAGAGGAAAATGGCAAAAAGTCTTGGGGTTTGTGATTTAGAAAGAAATAAAGACAAAATCTCCAATCCTTTGCATATGCTTTCCTGATTGTGCCTCTTGTCTGATGATGATGTAGTTTTCCAGGATGGTATAAGTGATGAGCTCGTGTAAGTGAAATTTGCGGAATATAAGTTACAATCATAGACTACACATCGTTGATGTGTCAATATGTTCTTGTAGGGGTAGGTTGTGATAAATCTCCCAGCCTCTATCCAATCTGCTGTGGTTGGACAAGTTACGGCAAATATTGCTCAGTCTTTCTTCTTCGGATCGCTAGGCTTCATCGACAGCGGAGACGGGAGTATGGAAGCCCAACTAATCCCTTTCTTCTTCTGCTCCTCCGTCTTCTCCTGGTCCTTCGCATCGTCTCCCCTCACGCGCAGCTCTACGACCACGTGCGTGCCGGCCGTCGCCCACCCGGGCCGCTCGAGACGCACGATCTCGAGTCCTGGGACGCGATGCGCGGCCGCGTTCACGATGACCTCGATGTCCCGGTTCCACCAGCACCCGAAGCGCTCGTGGTGGGCGCGCGCACCGCGGTCGAGAAGTCCGTTCACGAAGTCCCAGATGCTGCGTCCGTGCTCGAGGAGGATTATCCTGCCTGTGTTCGGCTGCACGGAGGATGCCATGAGGGAGAGGAGGGATACGGGGTCTTGGACGCTGCAGAGACCGAAGGTTTGGAGGATTGTGTCGTACTTTTGGGGAGTATTGGGGGAAGGTGAGGACAGGGTAGGTGGTGCCGGAAGCGAGGATTGGATATCGGATTGCAGGAGTCGGATCTGATCTGAGAGGAAGGAAACAATATGACCCTTGGGGAGATTCCCGCTGCCGCCGTTATTGGCGGCTAATATGGCGAAGGATGGTTTCTTGGGAATTTCACCTGTCATATGCGGAACGACTTGTCGCATCCGCTGAAGTGCAATGTCTAACATTCCAGGCGAGATATCGACGCCAGTGAAACTGAGAACAGCCCCATCGTTGCTCGCTGAGGCCTTCTCGTCCTTATCACTACCCCGACCCGGAATCCAACTAGAAGATTTCGCCCTCGCCTTCTCGCGCTCCTCAGGCGTGATTAGAGACTGAATCACCTTATCCCAGCCATAAAACTCCAAGTTCCGCCCCGTACCAATCGCAACTTCGAGAACATGTCCCCTTGCCTCAGCAGCCATCTCCCGCCTTAACCTCGTGATGCCGTACCGCCACTCCGACTTATCGAGATGCAAGTCGAACTCGTACGGCGACTGGATGGACGGCCGGCCCGTGGGGACCAGCGGCTCGCACCCCAGCGGATAGCACGGCGCTGGCTCCGACCGCCAGTACATCGCCAGACTCGCCGTGAAGTACCCCAGACACCCCAGGGCGCTGCCGAACCCGAGGATCGCGAGCCAGCGCTCGCGGACCAGGTCTGCGATGGGCTGCCTCTCGGTCCGCTCTGATTTCTCCCATGCTTGCTGTTGGCGCTGCCGCCGCTGCTGGGTGAGGGGGTTGCGGTCTCCTTTTGGTTGGGTGGGTTGGTAGGGGAGAGGTTTTGGACTTGATGGCTTCTGGTTTGGCTTTGATGCCTTTGATGCGACTCTTCTTATCGCCTTGTGGCTGCGTGTGAGAGCCCTTATGGCTGTATATGGCGTACCACCATATAGGGGCTGCATGGTAACCCGCCAGGCTGGGGCCAGCCGCGTTGTCTCTCTCGCCTTACCTCACGCCTCCACCTGCTTCTACCTACTCACACCCGTTCACTCACTCCAGGTTGCAGCTGAGCAGAAAATCTACGTAATGAGGGGTCTGCCGGATTTCTCTTTGTCGTGGTTCACCGATCCATCATACTAAGTAAGATCCGATGAGCAGCCTTATCCGAACGAAGGATTGGATGATCTGCCTTCCAAGACAACGGTCCAGTAGAAGAAGCTCTCCCCGGTTCCGGCGAGGGTTGAATAAACGTCAGTCACTTGGGGGGGTGATTTGCTAATGGCGGAGGTTGGACGTTGAATATGGGTCCCGTGATGCAGGGTGATCGACGATCTCCTTTAAGAAGGACCCTTCTTTTGTTGGTGACAATAGATCAATAGATCCCAGCAGAAGATTTAACTACGTAGGTCTAGCACAGTGCAGGCGTTATTCTTCGTGCAGATAAGTACCGTGTTTCAAGTCTAACCATTTACTGTGCTAGTTGCACCGCCACGTAACAGATACCCAAGCCACAATCTAGATATTATTCAGCAACATTGAGTCTTAACTCCTACCTCCTTTTGACGGCACCTCTTCTGCCGCTCTCCATGTAGAATCACGTCTCGATATGTTATAGATCTTAAGCCATTTTACCACGAATGAAACCGATAAAATGTCGGCTCAGCAGGATCTTCAGGATCTCATTCGCTTGATGACCGTGGGGATGAAGGTTCCAATCAAAGATGCACTTTCACGCGTAAAGAGTCTCCAGGCCAAGAACCTCAGAAGCATTCAGCAAATAGCGGAATGTCCGCTTTCAGATGTCCAATCGGCGATAACCGATACAAAAGCCGCGAGATCTCTCCAGAACGCATGTAAAGCTCGCATGAAGAATCCAACTGCACCAGCAGTAAGTAAAAGGTCGGGCTCTAATCTCACGGCGGATGCGAAGCGGATGAAGTCCTCTGATGAAGCAGGATATCTTGGTGGACCCGAACCCATAGATCCCAGGGAATACGAGGCGTCATTCGATCTTCCCGTTGAGACAGACGAGCAGGTCATTGCTAGTACTACTCTGCTAACCAACAGGGCACCCCTCGTCCTGGCCTTTGCCGTTGAGCTCTTGCGTTACACGATGCCAGAGCAACCTCCTTCAAGTCGCATGAGTTTGGCCCAGGCTGTGGTCAGCGCTAATTCAAGAAGTAAAGCAGTCTCTATCGGTCTGGAAAAGGGTCTTAGTGCCGACGATGAAGGATGGGGTCACGGTCAGCCGAGGGTCAGAGTAATGGGCCGAGAAGTCACGGTTCTGAAAAGAGGCGGTTATGAATGGAAGGGAGAAGAGGAGGTTGGTCAGGCCGACAATTCTTCTACCAACGTGGGAGAATCAGCAAGTGCAACCAAGATGGACAGTAGTGGTCAGAATCGAGAACTCAGTAGCGATACGGGCGGTCACGCAGCCAGATCATGGTCAACTAGTCAACCTGTCACTCTGAAGCAATCCACATTCATCGTGCGGGCTACTTCTCTCACTGAACCTTCTAAGCGCCAGTCAGTCTTACAGTCGCTTTTCGCAGCCATACCATCGCTCGAGTCTGCAACACACAATGCATGGGCTTATCGGGTCAAAGTCCCTACTAATCTGTTCAATGCTACTACGATCCGAGAAGAGTCCTTCGATGATGGAGAGAGCGGATGTGGATCCTTCTTACTCAAGAACATGCAAGAAATGAACGCTGTCGACACACTAGTTGTGATGACGCGCTGGTACGGTGGAGTTATGCTCGGCCCAGACCGCTGGCGAATTATGCGTACTTGTCTTCGGGAGTGGGTTTTCCTGGATTCGTAGGACTCGATACTCGTAGCAATGATGCTGACCTTAGGATTCTTTAGTGCTCTGTCAGAACGTCTTCGCGTTACAGGGGATCAAGCCACGCTGGGAGGCGAAGCGGTATGGGGATTAGACCTCGAGGCTATGAAGAATAAGGCTGGCACAGCGGGTTCTATGTCTAGCCGGTCGTATGAAGCTGGCGTTGTCGGCATGCCTATACATCGGCCAGAAGCAGCTAAAGCATACATCTTCAAAAGCTTTGCTACCCGGATTGAGACACCTCAAACAGAAGAAGGAAATGAAGGCCCCAGTCCATCCAAAGTGACCACAAAAAAGAAAACAGTCAAAGCCATGGAACTTGAGAAAGAAGAAAATGTTGCCAGACTTCTTGGCGCCATTCGGATCCTTTACGAAAGCTGGGCAGGTCATCTGAGTGCCAACGATCTTGATCGCCGTGCTTGGAACTGGTACGTGGCTGTTCGCCCCGAAGTCGAGAGTGGCCCTTCCGGCTGGGGCGCCAAAGGGCAACTCAAGCTGTCTGATATCCTTGCACTGAGGAGGAAAGAAGAGCCTTGATTTGCTTGATTTGGCTGTACTACATCGGCCCTAAATACAAACTTAACCAAGTCAATCACCTAATACTGTAAGTGAAGGCCGATTTTCATGTTTGGCGGCTATACTTATACAACTATTTAGCCATCGGGAATCTTGAGCCCTTATATACTAATACACGACATCCATTCAACAAGCTTTCATACTAATCCTTGGGCTGACTTGGAGCCCGACGCCCTCGCCAACTTATCGATCGATGCGATCCAATCGAAGTCGGCAAACTCGTCTCACTGCTTCTTGGGCCGCTTGTTGAGGATGTTCTGGCAGTTTCCAGAGTGCTTTCAGTGCTCGTCGTGCTTGGCCGTCTCCAGGATCCATCATTCAGCAGCTTCTTTATCTCACTAGCTTTGAGTCCCGCATTATTTGCGGCATCGAACGCTGTTCTGCCAGTGTTATCACGTAACCTAGCGTCGGCGCCCTTTTCCAACAATTTTTTAACAAGGCGAATAGTTGCCCTTGGCCTTGACTGAGCTACTGCATCGATCGCGCTTATCAATGGAATGTACTCTCCGGGAACACCTCTATTGGGGTCGGCACCTCGTTCCAGCAAAAATGTAGCCACTGTGGCATTGCGTGTCAGTATTCTGGCACATCATATCTCCATAGAGTGGGAATGGCTCATCATTCTCGGGCACTCACTAGTTTCATTGCCTTGTTCACAGGCCATACAGAGAGCTGTCTTGCCAATGTAGTCAATGTAGTCTATCAGGTTGGGGCTCTTATCCAGAATCAGTCTGGCAACCTCAACGCCCTGAGCGCCGCCAGAGCTGCTCTGACACCTATGCAGAGGAGATCTCTTCTTTTGATCTATTACGTTGACATCGGCAGCTTTCTCCAGTAGCAGAGCACATATTCGCTTGTTCCGTGTGGTTGCCGCAAGATGTATAGGTGCTGCGCCCATGCTATCTCGCTGTTCAACATGCGGATTGTTCAGTAACATACTTTGCAGAGCTTCAAAATTCTGGTGCTGAATGGCTAGATGAATTGGAGCCTTCCCTGTCTCAGGATCGCAAACGTCGAATCCAAAGTGTGGATTGTGGACATCAAATCCCTGTTCCCCAGACCACAGATATGCGCCGCTCAGGTCGCCATTACCGTTGAAGCTGGCTCTTGGTGACAGTTGAGGTGATGAATGATTGGTGCTCGATGACTCGGCCGGCCACTCTTCCTCAAGCCAGCCTTGGATACCTCGTGCATCATCAATCAATTGGAGTACTTGAAGAGTTTTAATAAGTACCTCAGCCGACTCTATGACAAGACTTTTACGCCGAGGATTTGCTCTTGACCGACCCATAAAGGCACTTCTCAGGAACTTTTCCGATTTGGAAAAGTTTCCCTGCCTCGCGCTGCGATACAAAGTCAGCAACTCATCTTAATATCATTCTTATTAGATCTATAGGAGGGGTAGAGTGTCCTGGTGAGGCACTGGCTCGACTGGACAAGTTTACGCTCTCTGCAACTGATAGCGTACAGAACAACACGGCCGATTACTCACTAAAGGGTTCCAAGTTTGTGATATAATCGCCATTTGCGGTCGGTGTCATCTGTTCCCAGTCGCTCACTCTCGCCTAGCAGCTCTTCTAGAACCCTTTCCGCCTCATCATCTGTTTCCGTGGTGTCACAGTGAAACAGAATGTCTGCAAGCATCTCCCTCATATCCTTTAATTTTAAGATATCACCTGCATTATCATACTGTTCACTCTGTCTGGCGAGCTTCTCGTTTAAGCGCTTGCGCTTCTTGATGCCACGTCGTTGATACTCTGCAGCTTGGAAATATATCTCACTTTGCATGAGTTGGCGTACAATGTTCTGGTTGTGTTCGAGTGTGAGCTGGATTACTTTGCGACTCACATCGTCCAGTTCCTCTTGTTCGGAGTTGAAGCCATCGTCATCGAAGGTTTTCAGCGTCGTCCTGCTTGGACTGCTGTGCATGGATATGGCCAAGCGCCCGTCGGTTGAGTCGTTGTCAGGTACGGAGAGGGATACCGCTGCTGTGATCTCGCTGCCATGTATCGTCAGATGATGAAGAGTTCCTTTCGATGCTTGTTGGAGGTGTGAGGGGTAGTTGGGGCCCTCGTTGGGCAGATCCTACCCTGGGACCTTCTGAGAAATAGAGGGGAATTTGAGGGAATCATACTCAACCGTTTCGCGCCAATCTTGTTTCTCCTCATCAAGAATGCTCCTTGTTTCCCTTTCAGTAGGGGATGTTGGAGACGGTGTCGCTAGAAGTTGTTGCGTTCTGGCTCTTGTCTCAGCGCGGCCTGAGAATAGATCTGTCGCACGGATAGCTGAATTAATTTTTCGCACCTCGGCAAGAATCATTCCCTGCGACTCTCGATTGATCCACAACTCTCCAAGAGACAATGTCAACAAACTCAACTGAAGAATCCTGGTGTATGAAATGATATGGTGTATGATCTCCTTCGGACGGTCCCCCTTTAATGATTTCTGTATGCTAAGCTTGAGCCTTTGGATAGGAGTTGTTTCATCTCTGAGCTGTGGGAGTTCGTGGTCTAACTGCTCGAGCGAATTACGGCATGACTCAAGAATTCCTTTTATCCGCTCGTGATGCCTACATTCGAACGATAACTGTCGTGGACGCCTTCGAAATGTCTCGCCAATATCGTGTAATGCGGCCTCTAGGTGACGTATTTCATCGTATAGCTCATGAATCGAGTCCACTACTGTCCTAGTCTGTTCAACAAAACGATATATCGATTTCAAGAGAGCGCCAGCAAGAGAAGCGATTTGTAGGGCCGAAGCAGCCGTTGAAAAAGGGTCCATACTGAGGTCCGTCCTAGATGCTCAAATATGAGGTTCGATGTCTTGTTCCTTGCCCTATAATTGTGTTTGAACGGAGTGAGAAGACCTATGCTACAGGTACCAAGGGATTTATCGCTTGCAACGTCATATTTCTAGATCGCCGTACCGAGATTTATTCATAGGATCATGGGCGCGAACCAGTGCCAACAACGAAGCGAGGCAAACAAACACTACGATTAAAAAGCTATTTTCTTGTATTGATTACTCGACACGACCCAACCCTGTTGTTCCTAGATAATGCACTATTTACAGCAGCGTCTGGCAGCTTGCGTACTCTTTAGAAATCCGTACATTGTGGTGGCTTTGAACGTGGTCAAATGAGCGAACTAAGGATCCTGAGCTGACTTCCCCGAATAATATTACATCATTACGTCGCATCATGTAACCACACCGGGAGGCCGCCCGAGCTCAAGGCAGCCTTCAAACACAATCCGGCAACTAGGTATTCGCATCTTTACCGGCATTATCATTATTCTGTACTGGAGTTCTATGGCATGAAAGAGTTTTAACTATCTACACTTCTTAATGCGGCGCTTGACCGAACAGTCTAAATTCTTGATACGTCTCGCCTATTATATCAGGTGAGGCAGAATCATCAGGCACCGTAGATGTACGTCAGCCATGTTCGTGGCTTGCGTGGACGGATGAACACTATGAAAGCCCAAAAAATATGACTTTCGTCCAATCTTGTGTGATCAGGCATCCTTCCTGTAGTCAGGCATGTAACACCCTTGCACCTACATGCAGGTGAGGCCGTCATTGTGTCGATGCGGTCATCAATACTGAGGTCGGCTACAGCCTTGTTCTGGCTTCCGGCAACGATGATTGTGCAAAAACGGTGGGAAGCATAACCCGGTCGAGATCGTAATATTCCTTCTCTTGCACAAACGTCGTCGAAATTTTGAGCGAGCAAGACTCCGTGCTTTATTTTAGAAAATCGACGATTATTTTTTTCGCAGCCCTAGACTCAATCTAATAAACTCGGGACGACGAACAAGCCTATTGAATTTAGAGGTTGAGGCCGCCCGTCTGATACGATTCAGGCAGTCGCCATGGCAGATCGACGAGGATCTTCGTTGAGCCACACGCGTGCCCGCGACCCTTTCGCACCTCCCCTAGGTCTCAGCCACAACATCGAGTTAGGTATCAGAGCCTCTGGCGTATCAGGAGCCCATGATCCGTATCAATTTGAAGGATACAAGAAACGCAAAAACTACCAAGTAGTTATCGAAGGCCCATTGGGTGTGTGAATATCCTAGGCTCATCAAATTAACTCTACTCACGCTTTTTTAGCCCATCTCACGGATGAGGAACTCGAAAGTGACGCCCGTGATTTTCAGAGGACATTCCTATATTGCGTGAATGTCGAGCGGTTGTTGAGGGCTGTACAGGTAGCGAAGGACATCAGGATCTACGACGCAGTTGCGCGATCCGAGGATCCCAATGCTTACAGAAACCTTCCAGTACAGTTGACAGCAGAAGAGAAGACCGCGCTGAAGAATGAAAAGGATTCCTTACCTTCTCAACCAACCATGCTTATCGTGGTTCTTACCGTATCGCTCGCGGCCTTTCTGCAAGGGTTCGTCCAGTCCTCCATCAACGGGGCATCTCTTTACGCAAAAGAGTTCGGCTTAGATCCAGTGAGACCGGAGATCGGCAGCTCGCCCTCGAAACCAACGTCGAACGAATGGAAGCTCGGTGCTGTTAATGCCTCACCGTTCCTATTCGCCGCGCTGGTGGGTTGCTGGCTAGCCTTGCCCATTAACGAACGTGTTGGCCGGCGTGGTGCAATGGCGATCGCTGCGTGTCTGATATTTGCCAGCTCTTTGGGCTCTGCGTTTTGTTATACCTGGCAGCAACTGTTCGGTGTCCGCGTCTTTAACGGTATAGGTTAGTTCGATTTCGACATGTCCGCTCACAACTCAAACCCCTAGCGAAGTTGCTATCATTTTCAAGCAACTAGCTAATCTTAACTATTTCGACGGCAGGTATGGGTATCAAGGCAGTCAGCACGCCTATATTGGCTTCCGAAACTGCTGTTGGGTACTGGAGAGGCACTTCAATTCTCGTTTGGCAACTTTGGTGAGATTATCAATCTTCGTTCGAACCAGAGGAAGAGAGACGGCACTGACGCTGTTAGGGTTGCTTTCGGCATCGCTATAGGATTTGCCTTCAACCTGATTTTCTATACCGCCAGAAATGACTCGACAATAAAAAGCCTAATACTTGGAGCACCACTGGTGCCAGCAATACTTCTTCTGGTCAGCCTCTATTTTTGCCCAGAAAGCCCACGCTATTACATGCGACAACGAAGCGCCCATTTCAACCCTGAAAAGGCATATGGCATTCTACTCAGACTGCGAGGCTGCGAGGTAATCAATCCGAATCGAGAAGACTAGTTTACGAGAGGATAATAGGACTGACCACGATCTTCAGCTCCAAGCACTTCGGGATATCTATTTGATATACAAGTCTGTCCAGCAAGAGGAGCAATCTCTTCAATTAGAAGAGGAAACCCCGAAACCCAGCGGACTCTTAGGATATATTAGGAACTACATAACCCTTTACAAACAGCTGTTCACTCGCAGACGCCTTAGGAACGCTCTCGTGAGTAGTTCGATAGTTTCTCTAGCTCAACAACTCTGTGGGAGTAAGTCGCCCTAGTGATTGCTAAAGCATTGTGGCTATGACTTTATTGATGACGATCTAACAGTCCAGTAGTAAACGTGTTTGCTTTCTATTCTGGTAAGACCGAGTTTTGTTTAAGTTTGACACCAGGGTCTATGTGATCGCAGATCATTCACTTCCTGAGGTCTTCATGTCAAAACTATTTTATACACTACCTTATCCTTGAAGATGTCGAGTTGGGTTTCAGAACTCTATCGCTCGAACACCCCTTAACTTATACATTGTTAGGACCTCTGTTTACTGGACTACTACATGATAAGGCAAACGAACCTCTGTTCCCCTTGGTGTATAGTTTGGTATTCGGTATGTCATATTTAAATGACTGAGGCGACTCTACCCTAACCATCATACTTACAATCCCAAGGTGTCGTCAACTTCGGCTTTGGTCTCCCGGCTATCAGAACTATCGACACACTGGGGCGCCGCAAATGGCTCGTGCTCACATTGCCCCTTATGAGCTTGTTCATGACTGCAGCAGCTCTATCAACTTTAATCCCAGAATACAAAACTCGAGGCGGAATAGTTGCTCTCTTCGTCTTTCGTAAGTTATAATCCCGGAGTAGTAGGTCTTGAATACGAGCTGACTATTCGTACAGTCTTTGCAATTGCCTACTCGCCAGGGATGGGTATGTGATCCCCAAGACAGCGTTAAAGATAGTGTGCTAATGTTGACCAGGTCCGGTTCCGTTCACTCTAGCTTCTGAAAGGTTGGTCGGTATTCTCCAGAAAATATAACGCAGACACTGAACTAGACGCAGCTTTCCATTGTCCCACCGCGAGGCAGTAAGTCGTCATTTGCAATACCCGTGCTGAGACACTAGTCCAAATACTTACTCTTCGACTAGGGATGCGCCTTCGCCGTTGCCACAAACCTTGGTTTCGCGGGACTACTATCTATTTTCTTTCCGAGGTAATACTCTATCCGTAATCCCTTTGGAGGAGGGTATCTACTAAATATTCCTATAGTATCTACGCTGGGCTCCGCGACGGAGGGACACTAGGGCTCTTCGCGGGCCTCAACCTCGTCGCCTTCGCTCTCGTCTTCTTACTTGTCGAAGAGACCAAGCTCCGTTCGCTCGAAGACCTAGACGGGATCTTCGACGTAAAGAAGACTAGATTCACGCGTTACCAGGTGATGGAGTACCTCCCTTGGTTCTTCCGACGATATGTTCTTGGCCGTCAGGTTTCTAGGCCGGAGCTGTATCTTGATCTCATATGGGGCGATCACGGGGATTCGGTTGATCACCATAGTCAAGGTGGTAACACGGTTGAAGATGGAAGCCAACATGAGCCCAATAGGGGTATCGATGCGGGTCTGTTCAAGCCGGGTTCGCCATTTGACACGGATAGGAGGGCGGAATTGAACGATAACCATTAGCGAGGTCAATTACGTGTCGACAACCATAAAAAAATGTACATAAACGTCGAATTGTTTAAATCGATAAGTTGTCTTTGTATATTCCACTTATTTGGTTTGCGATTGTCCCTTTCCATCCGTATCTGGTATTGTGTTCTATGAATATCCTGGTTACATTGTCGGCAATATCTCGTGCTCCTAAGAACCTCACCCCCCAGGCATCGCTAAGTCGCTAAGCCAACTCCAGCTTAGCGTAGGGCTGTCAAGGTATCTCGCGGAATGACGTTGCCCCGCCGGGGTATTATTATACACAAAGATGCTTGTATTCCTATTTTACTCCTTCATGCATATCAGAATGGATTGCGACAGGCTCTACGCGGATGCGAGAGGTTGATCAGGATGCATCCTCCGCATGCTGTGCCACCACCAAGCACTGTCAACAGCCTGGCATTGGGAGTTGGTAGGATCTGTTCATATTGTCCCGTCTTCTCAGCGGTCGGCGCAACTCAAATGATCAGCTCATTTTCCAACTGTTCAGGATGTTTGGTGATGGAATTAGAATGGAGCTGAGATGATTCGCACAATTTCACGGTCGCTTCGAATTGTATAAGAAGCTTGCCGCATGTCTCAATTGACAGGTAAAGTAAGTAAGTAGCATCACAACTCAACGACAAGACACACATAATCCCATCTCATTGAATTGATACCAATCTCCGCAAATCTCGCGCTCCTATTTCCATCCAAGATGCCTATCTCTATCCGCAAGGTCGTCATTTCCGAGTTCGGCGACGTCTCAAAAGTGAACGTCGAACAATCAAGCATCGACCCCCCGAAGCCGGGCGAGGTCCAGGTTGCACCAATCTTCTCCGGCTTCTCTGGCGCCGACATCAACATGCGTCGGGGCCTGTACCCGATGCAGAAAAAAGCTCCACTCACGCCCGGCTACTGTCTCGCCGGACGGGCGAGGACGGACGGAACCCACATCCGGGTCGGCGATCTAGTGGCCTGCATCACGGTCTACGACGCCGAGGCAGAGCTCATCAACGTCCCGGAGAAATACCTCATCCGCGTGCCCAACGGCGTCAGCCCCGAAGCAGCGACGGCCCTTGTCCTCGACTGGGCGACGGCGTACGGCATGGTCGAGAGGGCCAAGGTAACGCATGGCCAGCGCGTGTTCATCCACGGCGTCAGTGGGGCCGTGGGCTATGCGACGATGAAGCTGTGTCAGTTGCGGGGTGCCGTCGTCTACGGCACGGCGTCGGAGAGGAACCACCAAGTTCTCCGAGACCAAGGCGCCATACCCTTCGTTTACACGAACAAGGACTGGATCAAGACGATGCAGGAGCTCGGGGGCGTCCACGCCGTCTTCGACGCCCTAGGCGGCGAAAGCTGGGAGGAGTCGTATTCCATCCTGCCGCCCTGTAGCGGGGGCAAGGAACAGGGTCTCCTTGTCGCGTATGGCCAGAACCAGTCGGCGCTCTCGGATACTGACGCGTCTGGCGGCGCTGTGAAACCTGTGGCGAAACTGCTTTTCAAGAATGCCAAGCTATTCTCGAACCGGAGCACGTGTTTCTTCTACGTTACGCGGGACCAGGCGTCGTTCGTGCCGACTGTCAACACGCTTTTCGGGATGGTCAGGGATGGGAAGATTGATGTTGTTATCAAGAATATCTGGGACATGGAGGATATCAAGACGGCGCATCAAAGCTGGGCGTCGAGCTCTGGGCTCGGTTCGAACTTGATTCGGATTTCTAAGGAGTAGGTAGGATAGGGGGGTCTGATATCCCCACGGCTTTTCATAATGTGTGATGATAATTTCTATATGTGCTTATTCTACCGAGTTAAACATAGAGTTTCTTAAATATCAAAATGTACGATTTTACCTACGGCATCGACTGTCTCTTGTCTTTCGTCTCGCTTCCGAGTTATGAAGGCAATTTCTCCGCCATTTATAGGAGTAGCCGTGCTCTCCTCTGAGGTGCGGCTAAAAAAGCAGTGAAGTCGGACCAGGATGCAGCGCGGCTTACCCCTCCCCACATAGCGCGGCTCACCCCCTTCAAAATTCAGAAGTCCAGGTACATGTATGCGCTATAACTACATTATAGTTACAGTACATGTATGCACTATAACTATACTGCAGTTATGCTGTAGTTACGCTGTAGTTATATATTATAAGTTATATTTAACTTAATTTTTAATAATAATAATAAATATTAATTAATTAATTAATACTTAATTTATTACTTTTATGTTTTTATTTTATTTTAAATTTATTATTATAATATAGTTAAAATGTAGTTAAAATGTAGTTAGAATGTAGTTAAGTAATTAGTAAGTAATAAGCAGTAGTTGAAGGCTCTACAGAGCCTGTAGGCAGTGGTAAGCCTAAGTATTATACAACTTAGGCATATCATTTTGGGGCTTGGTTTTGTATGGCGCACTGACCAAGGGGGTAAGCCGCGCTATGTGGGGAGGGGTGAGCCGCGCTGTATGCTCAAGTCGGACGAAATCGATCGAAATGGGAGCCAAGAGTAAGCTGCATAAAGCATCCCAGTTCAATTTGATTTCCTCCAACCAGGAACGAAGTGAAGGGTATAAACGTAGTATACATATACAAGCATGCAAGGGAAGTCTGCATCGTAGAGGATATGCGGATCACACGTCCCTTTAAGTACTAGGTTAGGTATTAGTATCACGATGTATCTACCTATTGAGAAGACATAAAAGGGGAACATCTCCAAAGATTATTTGTGTTATCGTATCACGAAATCAAGAAAACAGAGTAGTTAGGTAAACTACCTAAATTGTAAAATGCATTGGTTGTATCTACATACTTCCAGCCCCTCCTTACAAGAGTGCGTTTGTGATGTAATAGGGTTAGAATCACCAACGAAACAAGCCTCAGTTCCCAGAACTAAGTATACAGACCTTCATTTACACACTAGAGACGGGCATTCCAGTCCAGTTAAACAACAATGTACCAACCGACCAAGTACATCACCCATCATCCATACCGTTGTACGTATCCCTAAACCATGATTTATCCATATTCGTTGGTTAATGCAAGACGTCTCTCGCCACAATTCCAAACACAAATGCAAATGCTCCGGAGAAAAAACCATACCATCCAACTCCCGCTCGCCAAAAGCAGACAACCAAGCAAGCTAATAGACGCCTCCCATCATCTCGTTCAGAATATCCCTTGAGACGGGGTTATTCTTCAAAAGTGCCCTGCCGGTGATATTGCCCCTCTTGGGACCGGGCCCTTGACCCGGTCTCTCATTCTCTTTCCCAGCAAAGATATTATTTGCTCTCTTCACAGCGCCCCCACTCATGGTGGTGGAAGTCATCTTCTTCGCCTTCATCGGGCTTCGTTTTGTCGGAGAGGCGCCCTGACTACCACCGGGCGCTGTAAACTGCGTCGCGCCATCTTCAAAGAAGTGGGCTTCGAGGGCATCACGAGGTAGATCATACACCCAGTCGCGATTCTCCATGAGACGAACGAACCTACTAAGCATTTCCTGCTCTCCGCTGCCCTTCAGCGTCTCGCGACTGCCGACGACGAGGAGCTTCGTCTTGGCGCGCGTGAATGCGACATTGATGCGGCGCCAGTCCTTGAGCAGGTCGCCGATGTTGCACGCCTCGTTGCTGCGAACCAGGCTGAGGACTACTACCTCTTTATCCCGGCCCTGGAAGCGATCGGCTGTGTGCAGCTCGATGCCATTCCCGAATCCGCGTAGGCCATGCTTGAGTAAGGATAGCTGCGAGCGATAATGCGTCATCACACCGATCTCATTCGCTGGTACGCCGACGGAGAGGAGGGCGTCGACTAGCTGGACAACGATGCGGGCTTCCGTCGGATTGACGATGCGGCTGCCTTTAGCCTCTTCCCGTGGTGAAGGGAGATAGTCCGTGTTTACGAAACGAACGCGTGCCTCGGGGTCGAGGAGGTTGTGCAGCCAACAATGATCACTGCTCCAATTGGGGCAAAACGATCTTGGTGTGCCCGGCCGCATGACGGTGTTGGCATCGTAATGTTTCTGTCGTAAGTGGTGCATATGAGGGATGGCCAGCTTCTGATTCCGTAGTGCTTCCGTACCACACTTTAGTCGGCCATTATAGATGAGAGTGTTGCTGAGTGTCATCACGTCTTCGCACATACGATATTGGTGCTCAAGGTTGACAACGGAGTCAGGGTGTGTATCGGAGAGCAACTTAAAGAGGCTAATATCGAGTCCTCCCACTCGAGCCTCCTCGTTCTGAACAAGCGGGGGGAGCTGATTATGATCTCCTACCAACACAAAAGTTCGCGCCAGTCGTATTGGTCCCAGGCAGATGGGTAGGGTGATCTGTGACGCTTCGTCTACGATACAGTAGTCGAATGTACGTTCACTGAATACAGGATGGCTTACCCCTAAACAGGTAGTTGCTACGACTGGAGTGCCGTGCCATGCATGTCGAATCTCCTCAAAACTGCTCATTGGCTGGTTCGCCAGGATGGCAAATTCTTGGACCTCAGGATGAACCTTTGCTGGCGCTCCGAGTCGAAGGATAGGAAACTGTTCTGTCTTCAATTTCAACAAAATATTGTCCACAGCAGAATGAGTGTAGGATGTCAGAAGCACGCTCTTCCCTTGACCAACAAGTGCGCGGATGATGTGGGCAATCGTTGTTGTCTTGCCCGTTCCGGGCATACCGAGGACTAGAGCATAATTTTGGGCGCTCATGACTTTCTGAATAGCTTGTCTTTGATCCACGTTAAGACTGTCCTGTTCGGCGATCGAATACTGTGTTGCGGTTGCTTTAAATCGAGGTGGAACAAGATCTACCACCAACTGCCTGATTTCTTTCGAGCCAAACACGCCGTCGGCCATGACTTGAACTAGATTATTTCGTACAGTCGCCATGCCATTACTGAACTCGTCCTTATCCAGGCGGTATCGTATAGGAGCCCCTTTGATCTTGCCCTGCGACTGAGCTGGTGTCGCACCTTCCGGGACAACTTCCATAATGTTGGCGAACGTCTGGTTATTAGTCTCATTGAATCCAGGGCGTCGAATACGCGCATTGTGAAGACGACGGTCAACAGCAACAGAGATTCTCTGCTTTCGTACCGAAGTTACATAACCGAGCGCGAGCGCAAAATGGCCGGTCTCATCTGAGACCACAATTGGTTCTCCTACTGCCAGCTGGGAGTCGAGGAATGAGAAGCTGGGGTTGCCATTCTCTTTGACAAAGCTATAACGGTAGCGATTGATCTTCGGACTGTCGCTTTCTTCGAATGCGGAACCTTCTTCAATAATAACGTTGGAAAAACAACGTCCAACTTTCTCGCGTTCTGTGCTGGTCATAGTCCACAGCTCTCGTCGTAGTTTTTGACCTTCCTTCTCTTCTTTTGTCAACAGATCTTCCCACTTCAAAAAGAACTCTTGATGGGTCGGAGTCAGGTGTCGGACCACCTCCTCGAATTTCCCCTTGACACCGCTTGTTTCGGCGTCACCATCGTCGGCGAGCTTGTGGTAGATGAAACAGGGCACTTTGGCATAGCACTTGTCGCAAGTGTTTACACTTTTCTTCATCGGCGGAAGCTGCACACTTCGTTCCCTCACATAACAAGCTAATTGATTGCGTTGCATAATCATATGCCGAAGCTCATTGCGAATCGTGGGAATACGGTGTGTTTGTGAGGTCTCCATGTAATAAAGGACCCCATAAACAATCTCGATATCGTATCGATCCGACAATAAAAGATTATATAGTGCCGTCTGCGCCATATGATTTGGTGTCGCGTTTTTGCCCGTTTTTACCTCGAAGGGTACGGTGAGAGTTTGTCTTCGGGTACCTTCTTTCATAGTAACCTGAACCGTTGCATCTATATTACCCTTCAATCCGTACATCGGCGACCACACATGTTCCTCAACATCAAGCAACTTAGTGACGCTCATTTGTGCCTTATCCCCATTTCGGCCCTGAACTATGGCATCAGGCTATCGAGCGGTTAGCAATAGAAACTCGGATAGGTTGTTGAATAGTCGCAAGCACTAACCTTGGGGAATGCAGAGACGAATGATTTTGCCCAAGCTACAAGCTCGGGCATTTTTGACCGAAGATGATCACGAGCATCGTCAATTGCAACTTTGATAGTATACAGATCTTCCACATGCTTCTCAGTGATCTTGCAGATAACTGCATCCAAGAACTGAGGGGCCCAATCGTTCGCCATCAACGCTTCTTGGAAAATTTCGTGAAGTAGCGTACCATACACCAGGGGTGGTGTCTTGTCACTGGTTGCCTTCACCCGATCTTGGAGGACAGCTCTTCGCATGCATGTGAAACTATCTGCAACAACTGTAGCAGATATTAATTGGTCGGGATGAAGGATTAAAATATTTTGTGAGTTATCGATGACGCATTGGCCGGACGGTTGAAAATCGCCAATGATGTGTACAAATGATTTCGGGCTCGCTGGCGTTTCTATCCAGTCTCCCCGAAGGTGGACCGTCTTTATCGTCTTTTGTCGGTCGACTTGGACCAATAATACCTGGAATTGTTAGTAGTGGGCGAGCAATGTACTGTCTACTGCTTACCTTTTCTGGCAATTCCCTTCCGTGATCATCTGTGTACGTGCTTTCTAAAACTTGTGTTATAAGGTAGCGCTGAATTGTCCTAGGCTTTTGAGACGGCTACTATTCATATCAGCAGGTATACAACACGGCATGGCGGTTACGACTTACGTACAGACGGTACTGCTCCATTGGGCTGCTTGGCTGATTGTGTGGCAGCTATTTCGGCGGCTTCGAAGTCAAAATCACCACCAAAGTCGTCACCGTACACATCCTCTGACGTTTCATCGAGGACGGGCTCTTGGGAAACAGGAGCTTGGGATGTAGTTGTACGACGGCCAGTGTTACAAGCAGAGTCGATTTGTGATAACAGCTCTTCCGCATTGTCAAATATATCGTCATCCAGATCACCAAATTCGTCGAGCGTTATATCTACCCCTTCAGTGGTCCTTTTCGAATTTGCAGCCTGCTTTGGGGTAGGCGTTTGCGGTTGAGGTACCGGGCTACTTTTCGCCACCGGAGGTTTGATATCGACATCCAAGCCCATCAGCGTATCGTCGTCGAAGTCGTCATCCCCGTAATCAGATGAGTTATCCGCTATACCCATCTCCCTTGACACATTAACAGCCCCTGGAAATTGACCAAGCGTAGATTTCGAAGGAGATAGTCGCCGCTTTGGAGATCCGGAGAGAAGATTAGCAGGATTATGTTGCCTCTTCCGGGGTGATGGCGACTTCAGAACGCTTGGCCGTGTCTGAGCAGCCTTAGATCGATTGAGCTCACCCGTCACGCTTTCTAACAAGGCATTGACCATGGAGGATTTCGAATTACGGCTGGGACTCTCTTCAACAGCAACGCTTAAGGTGGGTGCCGTCTCAGACCTTTCTACGCGGCGACGTTTCGGCCAGTTCGTACCGCAGCTAATGGCTCTTCGTAGACCCGCCTCACCTCGGCCCACGCCTACTGATTTTGGCTGTGGAGAAGAAGAGACCATGAAGTTGGCCAAAGCCGGGTTGGCGGCTCCCAAAGGGGTGTTCGTGGTGGAGCCGCTCAGAGAGAAGCGATCCCAGAGTTCGATGGAAGGATCTGCACGGGGCGACCTAAGAGCGGCAGACAGCTTCTTGACGTTGACGGCCGGCGCCCTCGATCTGGAGCATGCTGCAGTGGGGGACGACGCGGGCGAGGAGCTGCGAGCCCTCTTAGACCCCCGTTTCCGTGGCATAGGCGACACGCCATACGCGGGTTTATGTTTCGTGTCCCACTCGATCTTTTCCTGCGGGCTGACGTCTTCGTCTTCTTTCTTGGCATCTGGGTCGCCAATCAGGTCCTGCCAGGCCAGACGGCTTACGGGCGTGGTCCGATTGGACGGCAGCGATGGTGCGGAGGCATCGTGCTTGATTGGGTGGTCGTTCTCGTCGACCAATGCTCGTTTGAGAGGCTTGACAGCATCAGGCTCGTCCGCAGGAGGACAGAAATTGAATGCATTCAGTTTGTGTTTGGTGGCGTCGGCAACGCGTTCGAGGGGTCGAGACCGTGTATTCGGCAGACTTGTACCAGAATGAGTGTTGGATTTGTGCCAGCGTTGGCGAGTCTACATATATATATCTCGAGTATTAGGAGAGATTGGGAGTCCAATTGACCAAGTAACAAGGAAGGGTGTATGACGACTTACCTTAGAGGCGCCATTCTGTTCGGAGAAAGACTTTTGGAGGGGCATGACGACGGGCTACTTTCTTCTGCTTTGGCACAATTGGACCATGCTCTTTCTACCATAGAACGGAGAACTAGAAATATAACATTTATAGAGGTGCAGATGGCATATGAAGGCAACGGGAACTTGAAAGGCTAGAAGCAAGAAAGAAAAGAGAGGTGCATATGTTGGGGCATGAGCAAGGCGAGCAAGGCGAGCAAGGCCGGCACAAAGATGTTTGTGCCGTGTAAGTGTAAGTGGCATTATTAAAGTGCGAGATTGGAACAAACGCGATCAAACGCGTCGCAGACCGCGGCCACTCTAAAAGTCAATAAACGCGCCCAGCCACAGATGCAACCGTTCGAAGACTTTGGGGCTTGGGGCTTGGGGCTTGGGGCTTCTGTGGCAAAGTAACCCGCTTTATTGTATCCCCCCGGTTGAGTGACCTCACGGGATGGCCCAAGCTCTTGGCTCTTCAATTGTCCAAAGTGAGCTAGCTCATCGTCATAAGTCACGAAGTTGTTTCACTCACTCATACAACTCATATAACACATACAACACATATTGGACAGCAATTATCGATAGAGCTCATATGACGGGAGGAAAGTAGAGGAGAAGAGAACCGGAGAAATCATGTCATTCACCGGAGATCCGGATGGCCCATTTGGTGGAGAGGGTGACAATGATGGTGCTGCTCCTACCCATAACCGGCCCTGGCCAAACATAGATCCCTTCTTGCAGGGTCGCTTTGAGCGGAGATTCCTGGTAGACGGCGATACCATCGACTTCGACCGTGTGCCCCAGCTACAGTCCTGGGCCTACTGGTTCGGCGTGTCCAACGTCTTCCGCGAGCTATCCGTGCTGAAGAGGGTGTCGACACACTCCAAGGGTGCTGGCCGCCCCTTGACCGGCGTCGAGGCCACCGCCCTCAGTGAACATGCCGGCCATTCCACTCGATACTTTGCTTGGGTCCAACCCCTAGCATGGAGCTTTGCCTGCGCCGTCGCTTTCTCCGGGAGGCGCACCTTCAAGTTTCCCCTCTACCAGCCCAAGATGGTGAAGTTTGATCCCTTCTGTTTTCCTACCAAAAGAGCACCACTTCTGAGAGGCACTTCGGCCACTGCTATGTGGCATGCTCTCCGCTTAATTGCCTATACACCTTTTACTTGGATCCCAACAGCCGTCATCTTCAGCTCTATGGCCGACAACTCCTTTACGGCACATGTGGGGAGAGATGAGCGCCTTGCTCCCTTGGTGAACGAAATCCGTCAAAACGCCAGACGTGGGATCGAGCAACAAATGCTAAGACGTCGGTCAGGTACCCCGAATCCTGCCGGGGGAGGTTCTGTCCAGGATAAGCAGCAAGTAGGTGACGGAGCGCATCAAGGCGGTCAAACGCCTCAAGAGTACGGGAACCCCAACTATCAGTCCAGCAATGCTTTTGGAAAGCCGAGCTCTGCCACGGAGTCTCCTCAAACTGCATACCCAAGCTGGCCACAAACCACATCTACGCAACCAGCGCCTTATAGAACACAAAAGAACACCTCGCCAGGCTTTGGTTCACGGCACAAGGATGAGGACTCTGATTTATTTGAGGATGACGATGCCTCTCCAGTAGCGCCTTCGGCCAGAACGCGCGAGGTGCCGTCCAGCTCATCCGGTTCCTCTTGGGATCGTATAAGACAACAAGCCAAATCAGGTAGTCCCAATTGGGAAGGGGGCGATTCATCCGGCCAGGAAAAGGGATGGGCACAACTGAGGCAAGACAAAACACGAAATCCGAGGGATTCCAATCCCAAGACGGATAGTTATTCTTATTCGAACGACGATGAAGAAAAAGAGAGGCGAAACTATGAGAAAGAGCAGGCTCAGAAGGAGTTCGATGCCCTACTTGAAGCAGAGAGAAATGGTGACGGAAATAGTAGCACCAGTCGCGGCCGGCGAAGATGAGGGTAACTATATGGTGGGTGCGAAGGGGGAGAAACATTTCCCAAGTTCAAATGCGTGTACAGTATGTAAAGTGGTATTGTCCAATTACGAGGTTCTGTGAGTTACCTCTCTATTTAGGATTCGACTGTCTATGATGGCCACAGTTCGCGGATAATATTACATTACTAAGTAAAATTATGTGTAAGAGTATTAAACCCAATATGATGGAAAGACGACAAATACACAACAAATGCATAGGGCAAATTTCACCTTGCCCATGTTCACTTCACGACTCCTTCGCCCATTGTTTTCCACTCCACAGATTTCCTGTTGTCCACAGCCAGTAATCACGCCCCTTAATCAACCACACAAGAAAACTAGGGAACTTCATTCCCATCGCAGCACCGACCCCCTTACTCTTGCCGATAGGCACGAGCTGCGTCTCGCGGGTATCCTCTTTGAACTTGCGATCCGCGCCCACGGCCTGCGCCGATTGTCCAGCCGCCAGCAGGAGATCGCGTCTGATATTAGCACCGAGCACGGGCACTGCGGAAAAGATATTGTGGACAGCCGGACGAGCAGCCGACGACGCGTCGCCGATCGCATACACCCTGTCCCCAGCCCCGATGACACGCAGCGTCGAGGCATGCGTATCCACCCGCCCATCAGGACATCGCAAGGCGTCTGGGATGAAGTTCGTGTTGGGGATGGCGCCTGTAGCGGGAATGTACAGGTCGGCCTGTAGCGTCTCTCCGTTATCCAGAGTCAGTGTCGTGTTCGCCGCTACATCCTCGGTACCAGCTCCGGCTGGGGCCACCGTCGCCACGCGCGCCTTATGCACGATGCGCACACCGACTTTCGCCAAGTAGGTCTCGGCCTTCTGCGCAATGTCTGCCCGCAGATACGGCAGGATCCGCGGACCGCCGCTGAGAAGAGTGATTCGGACTTTGGGATTGGACAGCGCTGAGCTCGTCCAGCCCGCTCGTCCGTTCAGATACTCGCCGAGTTCGCCCGCCACCTCGACGCCGGATGCGCCACCGCCCGCGACCACGATGTGTTTGGCTTGAGGGAGTGCCTTGCGAAACGTGGCCCAGGTAGACTTCAGAGCCTTCTCATCGCCCGTAAGCCCAAGCAGCGGCGAGATTGTAGAAGCGCCGGTAGCGATGACTAATGCGTGGTATGGGATCTCCACCGCCTCGCCTTTGGTAAGAAGAACCGAGACGGTTCGGTTCTCATGGTCCAAGCCCGTTGCTGTTCCCTGTTCGAAGACAAAGCTGCCAGTCGGGTATTGCGCAAAGACTTTTGGTATGCTTACGAAGAGCTTGTCCTGCGCGAACATGGTGTCCGAGATAAGGGCTCGTGGTGCGGCCGGCCGGCACCAGGCCTGCGAGGAGGTGCTGACCAGGACCACCTGGTATGACTTTGGGTCGGGGAGCTTCGGGATGGCATGTTTGAGGAGATAGTGTGCCGTCGACACGCCGCCGTATGAGCCGCCTAGGATGACGATTTTCTTCTTGTCGTTTGCAATCGCCATTTCTGGTATAGCAAATAAGGTATCACCAACCACGATGTGGATAGAATTAGCGATTCCACGATAATGCCAGTTCAATTGATTGATTAAGGCAAAACTCGAATTGTAATTCGTCTCTATTTATACAACCCCTATATTTGAGGCCTCTCACGGACGGACCTGCACGGGCGGACGAGCTCCTGAATACTCATCTTGAGCCATCTAGTATGCGCATCGGCCGAAGTGACGGACGAACTGTTCGCAATCAAACCTGATCACATCATGCTTATTATACTTTAATCAGCTGGCCCATGAGCAGAGTTCTGGCACTGCATTTCTTACTCTATGGAAATAATATATCGTGTCGATTTGTTCACAACACGTACACAACACAAAAACCTTGGACTAACTCATCGTTCGTTGAGAGACTCATATGCCAAGGATTATGAATACCGAGCTGCTACCTAGCTTGGTATGTCATGGCGCTGCGCAGCCGGTCAACTCAATGCTTTCGCGTCGAATATATATTTAAAACACCAAAATCATGTTACTTTTTTGCCTCATGAGTATCGCCTCTTATCGACTGGATCCGCCTTTACCTTACCTAAGCTTGACTGGGTATAAAAGCCTGCCCATAGGACGCTCGAGCGGCTCTCGCTTGACGGCTTAGCGATACCGGCGCAACATGGGCGAAGATCCATGCCACAATCATGATCGATTTCCCCTTCTTCCCAAGATGTTTGCGATGAAGTGTCCTCTTTCCCATCGCCGTTAGGGCCTAACGCCGCCAAGTTGTACACTGACAAGCTTCTGTACAGCCCGTGGGCTAGAAGTCGCTGAAACCGCAGAAGGCGGTGGCCGTCCGTTGTAAAATAATGTCGCACTAGACTAAAGTCGTATGCGCACAATCATGTACAGTACCTGTCCGTGGATACGGAACGAATCCCAGTGGTCATCCCGGACGTATGGTTCCCCGAGACACGGCACACAACATCAAGACGATCTATCACATTCGAAGGCGCCCCAATGAATGACAAAAATCCCTGAGGGAGAAAAATTGATGAGAAGAAGTCCTTGTTTTCGGTCGCCTGCATCAGCGCCGAGACCATTTCCACCCCGCGATTCAGCGAACGGCAGATGATGCTACGTTTCTATATTGTAAGTACTTTTGCGCCTGGCTGGACAGCTTACACTGGCGTAACACTTCAAAGTGCCTTTTCACTGCGCGCGGGGAAAACCGGTTGTCCCGTGGGGGGTCCCATCTGCATGGCAGCTTCAGCGAGACTACACCGTAAGGAGATAGCGTGCGTTCTTGTTAAACACGCGATGCGGGCGAGGCGGGGCGGTGACGGGTCCAGATAGAAATCTGCTAACATCCTTGCAAATTCCCCAGTCCAGGGAGAGGTTGGCATGTCCAATGACGAAGATAGGATGACATAATGAGAGTGCAGGGTCCTGGATCCTTTTGCTGGGTCCCATGTACGGGCCGAACGATGTCTCGCACTATCTCACTTAGACTGACTTGATTGCATACAGGCTGATATGGTGACAAAAAATCACGACCACCTAGGTATTAGTTATCTCGTAACCAGACACACGAATATACCGCGTTACATAGTTGACTTCTACAGAGATCAATTTCAGGCCAGGGTTCGGGTTCGTGAGAACCTGAAACCATGACATATCGTATACATTCACACTAGTTACTGTTTAACTAACACATGCCACGATGATAATTCTTACTCTTAATATTATTGCAGGATTATGTCATGTCTCACCACTAAGACATAGTCTCGGGAAATCCCAACGTCTTTTGGCATTAAATCCCCACTCATATCTAGATAGTGTATAACCATCTTTTAGTATAGAACCTATTCTTCACCATGTCACCTAATCAAAGATTTCGCTATCTATCACGGGCGGGTTTCCTGTAACATACAAACCGTAAAATTGGAGCCACCGAGCCGTCCGGTTGCGCCGACTTTCACAAGCTGGTTTAACTGCGCAAGCAGAGCTCGAGCAGTGTCACCATGATTGGTAAAAGGTTTCTCTCTAAAGGCCAACTGCTTGATATAGTACCGACCTGACCCCTGCATGACTCGGCAAGACTGGGCCCATTACGTTAAATATTTCCCAGCCTAGCCAGAATCCGGCGGGGAGGCTTTTCTATTTGGTAATAGCAGCGCAACCCAGTCAGCTTGTCGCCTGAGAATTGCAGCAGATTGGCTCGCAGCCCGAACGTATAGGGTACGCTGCTGTGACCTGCCCCCCTCGTCTAGTGTACGGAAGCCTGTCGGGGCCATATTGCTCCCTATCATCTTACAGACGAATGAGCCGAACCGCGTGGTTTTTTATGCTTCCAAGGTCGACCACAGCGCCAGCGACGCCGGCCGCTCGGTCAGTTTTGGCTTCCGACTCGCAGCCAAGACCAAGTCTCTTCGACGTACTCCAAACCTTGGTGAGCCTCCCGAAAGGCAATGCCTGTGAAACCTGCGAAAATAGTACAGGGCTAGTCGCCCTAGACGGCAGTGGTCGCGTTAATCAGTCTTAGCATTATCAGACAGATTTCACTAACCTAGCCAGCATGTGCCTCTTTTCATTATGAGTAGGTATTACAATTCGCATCTTGTCATGCCTGGAAGATAAGATGACCACCTACCGACGTTATCAATAGCTCTATAGTAATTCGTGCGTTTGGGCCATTGGCTTGCTGCAAGGAGACATGCCGTCGGTTGTCAACTTTTCTGATTCTGTCATTTCTTGATCCTGGAATCCAATAAACATCCTCAGATGCCCTCACCTGCAGTCATAGCCAAGCGCTCTGGTAGTATAGCGGTAAATGACATCTGCTCCTCGAGCCCCTCCTCTCGCCGTGTCCGTTTGCGTGAAAGGGTCTTTTGAGACAATATTACCAGCCAAGCTCCTGCTACTATTGTTGGCTGACCATCTCCTGAACTGCCGTCGTGCCGCATAGAAGCAGCTAAGAGACCCCTATCACGGAAGCAAGCTTTGGACTACCTTACTTCCACGCGCTTAGTAGTTACTTCCGATCTGACCCCCGTTACCCTTGGCTATAGATCTTATATTCTTCCTGTTGCTTGGTAGTTTTCTTTTTTCTACCTAAACCGCTCACCCTCACTCAACACGCCCGTTGGATTTTGCAGCCTCAATGACGAAGACGAGCTTAGCTTATCTAGTATTAGCCTCCATTATCACCTAGAACAATCAGAATCAGCCTCACGACATACAATATACGATATTGGTACCGGTACCCAGACTACATTGGGGTTTAGTGCCGAACCAGTCAATCTGCAGCCGTGGCTGCGGACGTACCAAAACATCCAGGGTGCCTGCAGAGAACCTCAGTCAGGCGAGACCGTATACCAACCACAATTTACAAGGACCCCCAAAAAATATACCGTCATCAACGTCACGCGCGCCCGTTTTTGTGTTCTACACGAATCATCGGCGCCTTATCAATACTTACAGAAACCGTGGGGTCTACGATCTGCTTTCTGCTGGCCACTCAGCTGTTTGCTATCCTAGAGAATCTTATCAACCAAACTAGCCGTTCATTGAGCGTTCCGGAATTGACTAGATCGGCATCTTCTCTATAATCCATAGCCTCAATCAACAGAGGTAGTGGATCAGGTGATCTGCAATTTCTTCGTGGTTAATTCCACAAGGTTGGCCTATAGCAGCACCGTAAGCAAGTCGAACCCTATACAATATACATCGTATATATCCTTATCGGGTTCTCAGCAAACAATCCGACTGGGCCTTGAGAACGGTCTCTCCCATCCACAATTTCGCCTATCGACGGCTAGGAACAACAGACAGTTTAGCTCATGATTATTGAGTTCTCGCCCCGAGCCATGTCTAATCCAGGCACCGTCCATAGGACGGCTCCCATTGCTATTGCCCCCAAAACTTCACATCAAACCCCCGGTCTGCCGTATCGTCATGGCCATGTCAATAGAGACGACGCATATATGAGTAGTATGGCCGGCAACGACTCGGCAGACTCGGATTCGGCCCTGAGCGGGACAGTGACACCGTGTGAGGCCTGCGCCCTGCGCGGATTTAAGTGCGTCGTAGGCGACGAGGAGGAGAAGTGTATGTCATGCCAGGCCCGGGGTGTCGAGTGCTCTTTATGCTCGAGTCCACCGGCTCGAAAAAGAAAGTTGGGGCGTGACCTCGCCGATGAAAGCAACGGTCACAGAGGGTAAGGATTTCACCGAGTTTTCCCTAATTTTGACCCCCATGCCTGCCAATGCGTGCATT
The DNA here is from genome assembly GCA_007182795.1 of Xylaria flabelliformis. Lineage (NCBI taxonomy): Eukaryota > Fungi > Ascomycota > Sordariomycetes > Xylariales > Xylariaceae > Xylaria > Xylaria flabelliformis. The sequence continues at coordinate 219,093 of VFLP01000051.1, forward strand.
ATCAATGCTTGCTGCGCCCTCCCTGCCTCCCTCCCTCCCTCGTCCGTACCGTATCGTACCAAGAAAGATGATTTGCTAACACGCCATTGGCTGGCTCCCAGCTCACCCGGTCGGTCAGATAACAGACGACTGCGGCAACATGCGCCGCCCAGTTTGTCCAGCACGGCCGCGAGTAATTCCTTGATTGAAGAAATGGCCAACTTTGGAGGACCAACTCTCCTCAAGCGCACGCTCGGCCTTCAGAAGGACCGTTATAGCCAGTACATCGGCCCTACGACGGACTTCGAGCCCTCGCTGATTAATCTATCGCCGTTTGACCCGCAGGACGAGAGCCTCCTCGCCCGAGGGACTCTCCGGAAAGTGAGTGATCACGACACGTTCTTGATGCTGCCGGACGCTACGACACCTGGACATGACCATCAATTCGACGATGTGGACGAGATCGAGAGGATCGTCGCCCCTCACGGCCGGAAGCTGATTGACCTATACTTCGAAGTCGTCCACCCGGGCTTTCCTATCATTCAAAAGAACGTCTTTTACGAGAAATACGACAGGGATTGCCACGAATTCTCACCACCCGTCCTAGCCGCCGTCTACATCCTCGCCATCAACTGGTGGGATCACTCGGAGGAGCTCTCAAGATGCCAGCGCCCCAATGTCCGCGAGTTGGAAAGACTCATACGGTCGTCGCTGGCTGATGCCATGTGGCGACCCAAGCTCTCCACAGTCCAGGCCGGGCTCCTACTCTCACAACGGCCCGAAGGTGACCAGTGGGCACCGACTGCTCAGCTGGTGGCCACCGCCCAAGAACTCGGCCTTCACCTAGACTGCACACATTGGAAGATCCCACCTTGGGAAAAGGGCCTCCGGAAGAGATTGGCCTGGGCCCTCTACATGCAAGATAAATGGGGAGCATTAGTCCACGGACGGCCGTCTCACATCTTCGGCTCCAATTGGATCGTGCAGCCCCTCGCTCCCCACGATTTCTCCGAGGCCGATTGTGACGAAGACGACATAGAAGGTAAAGAAGAGATTGAGCGTGGACGCACACTTTTCGTGCAGATGGTGTACCTGTCTCAGGTACTTGCCGAGATCCTCGAGACATTCTACACGCTCCAAGCCATGCAGAACGTGACGGCCGCCGGACCCCAGGGGACTCATCTCGTTCTCTCGCTGGCCAAACCCATCCAGCTCAAATTGAAGGAATGGTACGCAGCCCTACCAGCAACCATTCGCATGGACTCTTCTTTCCTCGGCAGTCCCATCGCATCCACCCGTCTATCCAGCATCGGATATCTCCACCTAGCTTATTTCGCGACCGAGATCACCCTCCACCGCCGCATTATCCGGGCCCTAGCCTCGGACTCTCAAGCCATCGACCCGTATCTCGAGCACATCTGTCGCAGCGCCGCCAAGGCCCGTCTGATCTCAGCCATGGACTTCGTCAACCGTCTCACCCCCCTCCACCTCCGCGCGTTCTGGTACTTCGCCTCCAAGACCAACTTCGCCCTCATCGGCACCTTCGGCTCTCTCCTCTGGGCGACCTCCCCCGGCCGAGAGGAGGCCGAGTGGTATCGGCGGCGGCTGGGCGAGTACCGGTGGACGCTGAGCGTGAGCAGCAAGCCCGGCGAAAGCCACCGGCTCACGGAATTCGCCATGGGCATGCTCGACATCTCGACGGGCCTGCTTAAAAAGCTCCCCGAGAAACCCGAGCTGAGCCGCACGGGGAGCGCGGTCGACTTCAATCCGGGCAGGCGACATAGTCTTCTCTCGATGGGTATGAGTAGTCTCGCGGGCGAGTCGTTTAGCGGTATCAATAGTGCCGATATCAGCGCTGCGCAGAGCCCCGGGAGCCCGATCGACAGTAGCGATGACGAGGAATACGAGTATGACAACTTCTCGCCTACTGCTGGGATGGCCTCGATGCGCGATTGAGGGAGCTATCGTAAGATTTTCTTCTTTGTTTGTTTTGTCTGCGTGTTGTTGTTTCTCTGGATGGGCCATGAAGTGGAAAGGACTAGGTAATTTGATGAGTTTGGAACGAAATTGCGACGTGATCACGCCATTACCGCGACATTATGCAAACGAATTGCACAATCACATAAATAACGAACGGGCACGAATTGATGGTTTTCTTTATTTTTTTTATGACGGGCTACTACTACCACTACCACTACACCCACCCCTACTTCTTATGTAGTCCTGCGATCCACCAACCCCGCCATCATATTTTTTTCTCTCTTCTCGGAAAACGGATACCCCCTTTTAGAGTGTGTGTCTGGCGTCATGCTTCATGCAGGGTCATATTTACTCTTTTTTTTCCATCTCTCCGTTATGAAACGGACAACCCACACAAGTTGATCATGATTGAATACCTACTTTAACATAAATAGACTAATGGCCAGCTTTCAGGCAATGGCTATATTTAAACGATTCCTTCTTGTCGCTTTTCTCGTTTCACGCCTTGTAGGAACATTTATCATATTGTCGGAAGTTCTTCCGTCGCCACTGAGACATGTCACGTGCCTACCCTATCCTTGCTTCATTGTGATATTGAATCTCCTTTAACACTTAAGGTCTTTTATTTGGCTGAGTGCTTGTTAGCTTGCTCATTGAAGACGGCGATATGGTAGGATTGTTCCTCTAGTGATACTTATCAACGGACATAGGGACGAGATTATAGGCGATATCAAGCTATGGCATACTATCGACAACGAGAAGTCACAGGCTAACTTAATTCATACAAGAGCATATATGCAAGCTGTAAGTGGCAATATATCTGTACGTACGTATATACAAGAAGATAAAATGAAGGTAGTCGCTGATAACAATGCTTATCGACCAGCCATATATACATGTCCCAAGACTTCAGACGACGGCCACATATATACATATCCCACATCCCAGAACAACAACATAATATACAAGTCTCGAAACGACCTCAAAAAAAATCCAGTTTAGATCAAACTATCAATGACGCAAACATTCGAGCAAGCGCCGGGGGCCTGCTGCGAGGTACTGTTGTACGTGAGATCGAGCCACTGAACCTGCATCTCGGCCTCGCCGCCGGCGCCCATGACACCACTCCAGACCCCGCCGTCGCTCCAGACGTTCATGATGACGCTGAGCGGCGCCGTCGGCGTCTGGAACTGGATGGACGCCACCTTCTTCCCGTCGACGTACCAGTCGCTCGAGCCGGGGGTCCAGTCGTACCGGTGCTCCTGCCACTCGGTCCATGGACCCGACGGCAGAGTAACGACGCGCGTCGCCTCGGGCTGTTCTTCGCCGTTCACCGTGCCTGGCTGGTTCGTGTACTGCACTTGGTCCAGCGCTGTTTGTGTCCGGAACTCGATGTCCGCCTCCCTGTTTTGTTAGATCACGTTGTTAGAAAAATCTTTTCACTTTTGTTATTGGTTTCGGGGGGGGGTGTGGGGGCAAGGGATATTTAATTAAAATATCTCTTGGCCAACAGCAGAGGGAGAAAGGAAGTTACGTACTGGACATTAGGGTTTGCCGTGTAAGTAAACAGAGCCGTCACAGCACCCGAAGCACCGCGCGATCGCGCCAGCATCCGCATCGTCAGGAACTGATAGTCGGCCGTCGCGGACTCGACCTCGGCCGTGGACTGGTAATCGGACTGGCGCAGCGTGCGGAGCGTGAGGTGGCTCGACCCTTGCTCGTCGCCGTCCTGGGCCGCCGCCGGCGCGATGAAGACGTTGTTGAGCGAGTTCTGGCGCGGCACGCCCTCGCCCGGCGTGCTCCAGCTCTGCGTCCGCCAGGTGTTGGTCCACTCGGCCGTCGAGAAGTACGGGTGCGTGGCGCCCGCCGCGCCGTCCGCGCCGCTTCCGACGATGGGCGCCGGCGTCGACGGGTTCGCGATGTTCCGGAAGTCGAAGAACTTGCGGTTCACGAAGTGCGCGGTCGAGTCTGACGATGCCTTGTAGCAGTTGCAGTCTGCTGCTGCTGCTGCTGCTTCTGTCAGGGGCCGGCACTGGGCGAGAGTTGCTAACGATAGCGCCGTGGCGGAAACTAGTGTCCGGAGTGAAGCCATGGTTTTGTTTATTTGACGGCGAATATCTAAGTAAGGAAGGAGTAAAATGTAAAGAACTAAAGGAATTTATTTTGGTTTTCTTATTTTCAGTTACATCAACAGCCAATCTATGGCACCGCTCCAAATGTCTATAAACCGAATTTTTGTAGAAGATACCATGATGATTATAAGTCTATATATCTTGTTTCATTCACGTGAAGCCTTCGAGATTCCTTCCTATTTGGGGTGAAACAGCAGACCCTCACAAGCTCAAAAAAGCAGGTAATTCTGACCAAGGGGCTATAGCTCACCTCTCAAATCTGCGAAACATACTAATTTTCCTAGACTAGTGGGTATCAAGTGAGTGGGGTGTTTAGGTGCGCACATGGCAGTACAATCCTCTTATTTACTCCCTCGACAAGGACCAGGGAGTATATAGCTCATCAATTGAGTTGTCAACGTAGGCTACCAAGTCCAAAAATCTGATGGTGCCGCTTGTCTTAGGATAAGACTGGTTGATTGGGTATCTTGACCCTTTGATCAGAAGAGCGGGTTTCAAGATTCTAGTAGGCGGTGCTAAGTAAGACCGTCTATTGTTCGGTCATGGCTCCGAGGAAGTCGAGGGAGTATACGTCCGGGAAGCACACGGACTATAGGCTGCGGCTCATCCTTCTCGGCGGATATCTAGGTAGTCTAAGGACCTACCTATTGCATCCAGAACCCGGGGCATGGGACGGTCCTGGGTGGGGGTCACAAATCTTAGTCTATAGTATGTCCCTCTCATCTGATCATCTCCCGAGAAATATGGAGCCTAGCCGGCATATTCACGGCTGTAATCGTTCATCTTAACTTCGGCTTGGGGAAATTGATCGACAATGACAGTATATTCGAGCCACCACGTCCTTATGCTAGATGAGTAAAGGGATGATGTAGGTTATAAAATCTACCTAGTATGCTGTCATCGTATGGAACACATTGGCCGGCCGCAGATATGCGATCTCATGTGGTTGATTCGTTATTCGCGCTTGGAATAAATGATATTATATAGTAGGTGGTACCGACAACCCGGGACCGAGTATCTGGTAAAAAGCATGTGACAGGTGATCCCAGTAGCCCCTGACGACTAACGTTGCGCTTTATTTTGTATAACGTTACTCCTACGCACAGACGAATAGAATGTTGGCAGATTCCCCTCAAGATAAGCCACATGTTTCGACAATTCAGACTGTGGGTGCGTTCTACTCCAGGTTGTAGTCGATAAATGGTTGATAGAATAGGGATGATATATCGGGTGACCTCGCGCGCTGTAGCGAAATGAATACCTACAATAGGCGAATGGACAATAAGTGAAGGACGTCAATATAAAGAAATTGACATTCTGCTAATTTATTGACAGATAGCTTACTACGTACGTCGCGTGACATCTAGATTAATCTTATTCCATTCAATTTTATCTTCAACTTACACAATGCCGCCCGGCTTGGCTGATTTTTCCAACATCTAAATCACGTCGCACAAGTCTGACAGAGGGATGAATGTCTGACTCCTCCTCCTCCACGAAGTATATCTCCGTCTGACGTCGGCGTTGTGATAGGTAAGGAAAACCAAGAAATGATCGACTCTAAGACGAAGTGGCGGTATTATGTGATTACTGACTCCCTCGCTCCCTCAATCTCGGGGGTGCATAGCTCGTCGTTGGGGTTGGATATTGGTTTTAGCAACAGTAATACGTGTATATATACAGTAAAATAACTCGCCACGTTCAACCGCTCTTCGGGAGGTTTGGGGGTTCTATACTACCCTCGTGATAATGACAGACTCCAAAATGATACTCCCAGGTTATTGATATGTCGGCAGGGAGGGATAGTATTTACCACACAACGCCGACAAGACTCCTAGAATTTTCATTTACAACTTATTAGAGAATCTATCTATTACTCACTTACATGGATCGGCATCTACAAGACGTTGGTTGAGGTGAGCGACGTACCGTAGAAAATAGGTAGAAGCGTGATAGACTAGAATACCAGATAAAGAAGTCTTTAAATCCAGGACGAGAGATATGAGAAGAAGAGAAGAAAAGAAAAGAAAAGGAACGGTAAAAGATCGCAAGATACTAGAAGATTCTCCTCGAAGTATTACCGTCACTACATCTATCCGCGGCGCGAAGCTTACCAAAGTTTCATGTGCTGCAAAAGATCATTCAATAGATACTGTAAACAGCTAGGTATTCCAGAGTCCTTCGCAGAGGGCCGGCCTAACAATGCCAGAGACCAGGTCCGCCAAATCCAAGATTGAGTGCGTAATAATCTCATCAGCGTTCTGTGATAACCTTCTTGGCTACATATATGTACCTGAGATTAGATAAGTAAGCAGGCGACGACAGCATAACAACAACATTGCGAATCATGGAAATGTCGCCTAGTAGAACCCAGCTAGGATATGACTTATAAGCAACATGCTAACTAAGGAATACACTCTAAATAAACGATCAAGCCGCAGTACACTCAAAGCAGTAGGCCGTCCCTTGTTCAAAGTAAGGTAATAATAACACTCTACTTTATAAGTCTAGACCCCCTAATTAACACGCGAAGCATGATGTAGAGGTAAATAAGGGATATCGGCAGCGACTTCGATGATGACACACTGTATATGTAGCCCTTAACTAGGTTTGAGTATGACTATACAACTCCAGGGCGCAATGCTAATTAGTTCTCATTCATTAGATGTAAGCTAGTTAGGTATATGATATGTTAAAGCAGCGCGACTTGGACCCGACTAAGGGTCCAAAATATGCATTCATTAATATCCTCGTTGTTGTGTGTGTATGTGTGTGTGCTCACTCTACAGTAGATGAAGCGCACTCCGTCCGCCTTAATAAAGGCCTTCCCTCTTATCCGTGTGTGATCGTGTGGTTGTGGTTGTGGTTGTGTATATGTATGTGTAGGTGTATTAATTAATCCTGCCCCGCCCCAAGATCCGTATTCTTATCCCAAAGGTTGCGCAAAAGCGCAGCAAGCCCGTCATCATTATTCCCATCCACAAAACTCGACCCGCTAATGCGGTGGTGGTCCTGAAGCCTGTCCTCATAGCTCGATCTAGTGGCCCCCGTCGTCCGTATCGAATTCGTCCGTCGTGGTGTCACGGGCCGAGATTGCGACTGCGCTTGCGCGATTTGCGTCATGCTCTTGCTTGCGCTGAGCCGTCCTGCCCTGTCTAGGTCCAGCGAGGCTTTGCCGTGTGTGATGTTGGCAGTGGTCCCGTTCGTCCCGTTCTGTTTGGGGAGGATTCGTTGGTGCTTGTTCGCGCCGGGCAGATGGGATAGGCGCGCGATGGATCGTGCGATGGGGTTCTGGTAGCGTCTGACGACTAGGTATTCCATCCCTGCGCGCTCGAGAAGCCTGACGATGCGGGGGTCGCGGTGTTCGTAGTCGGTGTTACCGACCAACGAGCTCGCGCCACCGACACCGACACCCTGTCCTGCTTGGGCGGGTTCTATGGAAGAGCTTGCACGCTGCAGGTTGAGCTTCTGCTGGGTGCGCGACTGGCTGGCGGGCGCGGCCCTACTTCTCATTGTCCTCGATCGTGGTGCCAGCGCGCTGTCCTCCTCTTCGCTCGCCGAATCTCGGGAAGCCTGATTCAGATTGCTAAGCGACTGCGGCCGGCGGAAGCCCCCCTCAACCCGACGCACTGGCGCATGTAGCGGCACAAAGTACGAGTCACTCTCCCCGTGCCCACCTGAGCTGGGCCCAGATCCGTTGATGAAGCGGGACACCAGTTCTTCTTGGCCACTCGCGCCGAGCGCACTTGTCTTGGGGGTGCCATAGAGACTAGATGGGCCTCGGCTTACCTGGGAGGTAGGTGAACCAGAGGGCGGGGGGACAGAGATGGTCTCGGTAGACATCTGGGGAGGCGCGCCGTGAGAGGGCGTGCGCTGTAATAGGCGGGATGTGATATAGTTGTTATGTCGCGCTCTCTGACGTGTGGGAGAACTGTCGGAGGGGTCAGGTGGCGAGCCGTTGCCGGTCGGCGAAGGTGGTTTTCCGGGCGAGGGGCCGCCGCTCACAACGGAGCCGCGCCTGGACAGATACGGGGACGCAGATGCGCTCGCATCAACCCACTCGTCTTCGTTTGCGTCGTCGTTCTCGTCGCTGCCCAGATCGAAATGCACCTGGTTCTTTGGGCCCTTGAGCTGCTGGACGTCCTTGTGGGAGGAGGTGCGTTTAATATTGGCGGCGGACTTGGATCGCTTGGCGATCTCGACGTGGGAACGGTTACGCTTAGAGAGTAGGTTCGACTGAGAGGCGGCGTTGTTCTTCTTCAAGCCTTGGACGCCGTGGGTGCCGGTCGAGTGGTGAGAATGAGAATGAGAGTGCGAGTGCGAGTGCGAGTGAGAGTGGGAGTGAGAGTGAGAATTGGGGTCGGGTTCGGGGAGGGGGTCGGGAACGACAGCAGTCAGCCTCAGGTCGGACGTAGTGCGACGATGGGTGTTGGCAAGCGTAGGGCGCTCGGGTTCAGGCGAAGATGCGCGACTTCTCAGCTTTGCGGTGGACTGATTCTTATTATGCAAGGCCTTGGACGAGGGCACGCGGGCATGGAAGCGACCAGCGCCACCTCCAACAACCCGTTTCTGGTGTTGGTGTTTGGGGCGATGGTGAGCGGCAGCAGCAGCAGCAGTAACATCGCTGCCGTCGCCCGTGGCGCGGCGGGCATAGGGCGGGCGTTTCGATTGGACAGCGTTGTTGGCCGATGTATCGCTGTCCCTCTCCCTCTCCCTGCTGGTGCTGTCCCCATGTCTCTCCCTTTCCCCAATTCTCTCCCCATCCCCATCCATGGCGACCAACCCGACTTGCTACTGCGCTACTACTGTACTGTACTGCTACCTACCCGTTGGAGACAGCGCACGCACGCACGCACGCAGATAGGCAAAAAGCACAGGGCAGCAGATAGCAAGCAGATAGACAAATAATAGTATAATGCACCCCTCTCCCCCCAGCTGGATGTCAACTGGATGTCAGCTAGTCAACCCTCGGGCCGTTCTTCTTCCTTCCTTTCCTCCTTCCTCCCTTCCTTCCCGTCCCTTCTTTGTTGCGGCGCCGTTCTAGAAGAACCGTGGTGTGGGCGTATATTCGACAGCACACCGCCAAGCCGCGCGCATGTGGTTCCTGAGACAGGCGCGAAGGATGGATGTAAGTCAAGTCCGTGAGCGGCGGTCGATTCTCTTTGTGTTGCTTCTTATGTGGATACGAGACGTTGCAATGATGTATTTTCTTGATGCTCCTAATCCGGGCAGATAGATACGCAGATGGACAGGCGGCGCGAGGCGGTCGATGTAGGCGACTGACGAGACGATAATCGGTGAAGCGGAAAAGGAACCAATCTGGTGTAAGTGGTTTGAGCTGTGATATCTCGGGAGTCGTTGGCAGAGGCGCGTGTCGGAACCATCAATTGGAAAGGGGATGCAATGAAGGCAGAAAACGACAATGAATTGCTGCAATGAGAAATATTCAGACAAATAGACAGACAGATAGACAATCGGACCAAACGAATGGATGCCTAGAAGCAAGAAGGCGTAGGTACGGTTGAAGGTTGCGCACGTAACGACGTACAGGAAAGAGGAGAGAGAGACGGACGGGGTGATTTATGATAGGTATCGTAGTGTAGATTGAGTGAGCACTTAATCTGTCTGGAGTTGGGTGGTCCAGAGTCCGTCTTAAGGTTACCTAGCGGCGGCAATGGCAAACTTTAATCCACGCCACGATAGGTGAAGATGGGTGAATGAAGGAAGGAAGGACCACGACGGATGACGGACGGGTTTCGGTGCCGCAGACCAGACCAGACCAGACCAGAAGAGAAGCACTTTTTGACTGTATGCACTTAATTAATTAATCCATAATAGTATATCCGTTCAAGGTTCTTGGTAAAGTACTAACTAAAGGTATGTACTAGCAAATCAATCCTCAATCTCAATCTGCAATCCGCAATCCCGTCCACAATTTCTACACTACGATACGATAACCGAACATGATACCGCTCCCTACCGAGAATCGGAGATACCGATCCTTTGGTATAGTATTGTTGTCCATGCGCACCAACGGAACCGCACCGTCGTCATAACTTGATGGTCTTTTGAGACAAAAGGTACCTGCCTAACAGCAGGCAGAACCAGCACCCACTTAGGTACCTACTTATATATATAGGTATATTTATAAAAACGGAGACTTACATGAATTCTTTCCCATTCGCTTGGCCTTTATCACTCGCATCATCCCGTCGCACCAATCAAACTTCATCTAATGACCTGCCCAGCATACCGCCGGCTCTTTTATCGGTGCATCGATCGATTATGTGGTACAAGAGAAGAGAGAGCATCAACTTCCAATTTCACAAAGAAATGACAACACCGGGGCGCCATCTTTGCCCAATATGGGTTACCCGCGAATATCCGGAGTCCTAGCTGACTTACAGGGGTCCAGCCGAAAAGGCGAAGAAATTACGACGACCTGACTTCACAAATAGGTATCAGTCTCTTGACCGAGAATAAGTAAGCTATAGTGTAGGTATGGATGGATGTGCGTAGAATACTAGAAAAATTCTTCGTTGAGCGCAATAATTACAATCATCTATTCTCAGAATGACGTAGTGAGCATGTAGTTACTGGTCTGGTTTGTCAAACCTGTTACCCGTACTACGTCGGTACTTCTTCCAAATCTTCACGCCAAAAATAAAATCATTAAGTGTACTACCTCAGTGCACCATATCAAATGTCAGATAGTCTAATATGAAGCTTGATGTACGTGTAATCGTACCTTGAATATTTATTATAGTCAGAAAGTTCTAGTGTCTATGTTGACGGTGCTTTCTTTATCTTGTTGAGGCTTGGTGTAAGAACATCGTGAAAGGTGATGCGTCAACAGCTAATAGCCAAATAACAGTATTCAAAATGTGTCCGGGTTACTGGATTGACATACATGACACACATTATGGATTATCCGACAACCTCCTACCTGTAATAATCCGTCCACTGATGGTCCCGAAACGAACGACAATAAATTTATCCGAAGAAACACTCTCCTTCATGAACTTGACCACTCAAGCCTAGATAACTTGCAATTATCTTCACAGTAGCACCTCAGTTCTCTTGCAACATGATTGTAAATCCTGGTTCGAAATTACAACATATCCGATAACATGTTGCATCTTCTATAAATACCTCGGATCACAGCTGGGTGGCTAGCTGGCTTGCTGGCCGGCGAACCACGAACCTCACTCATTCCAAGCCGGATAATTACAAAAACGACAAGTGTCAACAACCAAGAAAACCTCATGGCTAAAGTCTCGTCTAAAAGCGTCGCCGCCGTCGTCGTCGTAGAATTACGCAATGTGTGCTTGTGATGTTTTATAATTCAGCCTCACGAAGCTTCGAGCTAGACTCCAGCTCGTCAAATTCCACGCGTGCTCAACCTTTTCAAACTCTGTATGTGATAAAAAGGAGGGTGTTGCCTCCCTTGTAACGCGAAAGTTCCCATTATTCATGATGGAGTACTACTACTATTACCTCTGCTTCGGCGCCTTGATCGCGCTCTGCATCGCCCTTCTCATCTCCCAACCGACTCGAAAACAGGCGTTAGAACGACACCCAAACTCTCCCAAACTAGGAGCCCGCGACGATGCACATCCCGAGGCGAGATGGTACAAGGCGTACGCGCTCGCCGTGGCCGCCGACTGGCTACAAGTAAGCAGACATAAAAACAAAACCAACTCGATGGACATATTCGTTCTGATGGAAAGCCAGGGACCCTACCTCTTCTCCCTCTACAACGACGAATACGCCCTCGCACCAAGGATAGTCCTAAACCTCTACATAACAGACTTCATCACAACCGCCCTCAGCGCATACCTCATCGGCCTACTAGCCGACAAATACGGACGCAAGCTCTACTGCATGATCTACTGCGTGACCTACGCCCTATCCTGCTTCCTGACCGTGGTGCCGGTCGTCCCTTTACTCTTCGCAGGCCGCGTCCTGGGAGGGATCAGCTCGAGTATTCTCTTCACTGTCTTCGACGCCTGGATGGTGACTAATTTCCGCGAGCGCAAGCTTGACGCTGATGGATGTGATCTCACGAGAACGTATGCTGCTACTGCCGTTGTGAATTGTCTTGCGGCGATCTTGAGTGGTGCTGTGGGTGAAGGACTGGTTTGGGCCACGGGAACGAGGAAGAGTCCGTTTTTGTTGAGTGTTGTGTTGCTTTGGGTCGCGCTTCAGGCTATTTGGTCGCGTTGGGTAAGTTTGTGATAGGATACGTACCCCTTACACTATTTGCCTTGCCTTGCCTTGTCTTGTCTTGCCTTCGTTTCGGAGAGGTTCTCGGGCTGATAAATGACTTACTTATCTTCCACAGCTCGAAAATTTCGGCGCAGAAGCTTCAACGCAGATTCGTCCGTCCGTATGGTCCATCCTTAAAACACCATCTATCCTAGCCCTCGCATTCGCATCGACCATGTTCGACGGCTCGATGAACTTATTCGTCTTCTACTGGATACCCAAGCTAAGCTCTCTCCGCAAGTCGTCGTCGTCGTCGGGAAGCGAGGAACTCCCCTACGGCGTGATTTATTCTAGCTTCATGGCTGTCTCCATGGCCGCGGCCCTCGCCTTCAACATTATCATGGACAAGCAGGTCGTCAGGTACTCCCGACTTGCGGTTGGCGTTGCCTCGGTGGCTGCGTTCTGCTTCGCGAAGCTTGCTGCTGCGAAGAGCGAGGCAGGCACGTTCTGGCTTTTCTGTGCTCTTCAGGCTTGTATTGGCGTGTTTACGCCTTGCGTTGGGTATTTGAGGGCGCGTTTGATTGATGATGATGCTCGCGCTACTATGTACAGCGTTAGTAAGTAATTTCCAGTATTGTTTCCTTATCATTATCTCAACTACTATGAATGTTACTTTATAGGCCGAGATTGTGTCATATAATAGATTTCCACACTTGAAATCGCGAAAGCTAACCGTGAATACCGCAGTGCGCACACCATTCAACCTCCTCGTAATCGTGTCATTGTTAGTAGCGAGAGATAACAGTAATATCGACGGGGTATTCACAACCTGTTCTCTCATGCTCATCGCATCCTTGACAACAATAGGGGCGGCAAGTTTACGAGGTATGCTGTGAGGGCTTCTTGGTAGTATATAGTGTAGACTTGATGTCGACGATGCTTATTTAATAGATCGTATAATTCATGGCAAGATACTCACCGTTTGCTACCTGGCTCAAGAGCTTCAAATGCAGCATTGAACTACTCCCCTTCACGCAGAATCGTTCATAAGAGGCTCAAATAACTTAGGCAGCAACTCAGCCGAATCCCCAACGAATATAAAATCACCATGTTTCAAATCCCTCGCGGTGCCCAAATTCGTCGTATCCGAATTAACAACCGCCAGCGCAGCCCCCTGCTTCCTCGCCTGCACCACGAAGCCCGCAGCAGGCCAGACCTCCGCCGCAGTGCCAACCACAAGAACAAGATCGACCTTCTTCTCGTCGATCCACGCCCTGATCTCCTCGAGCATCTCGCCGTCGAGCTCTTCCTGGAATCGTATAACCCCCGGCCGCAGCAAGGTTCCGCACTCGGGACAATGCGGGAGCTCCGAGATCCGGATCCGCGCCACGGCCTCTCGCAGCACCGGCATGGTCAGTAGGCCGCCTTCTAGATCCCGCGAGGCGGGCGCGAGAGCGGGACATAAGGGGTCGTCAAAGTTGTCGCGTTGCACGTATTTGCATTTGGGGTCGTTGCACTTCAGATCGAAGAGCGAGCCGTGGAGCGTGCGCAGCTGCTCTTTCGGATGACCTGCTCGCCGCGACAATCCTGGAGCCCTAGCGATTAGTCTTACAGTTTCTTGAAACCTAAGTACCTACCTATGTAGGTAGGTAGATAAGGATCCTTCAAAAAAGCGACTCCACCATGTTCAGCGCCACTTCCTGCTCACTCACCGTCGACATTCTGTGTCAGACACAAGAACTCAGGTTTCTTCTGGGCTAGTTCTGCCAGCGCGCGATGTCCTGGGTTCGGTGTTACCTGGAGAGCCATGTGTCGGCGGTGACAGTAGAACAGCCAGGCCTCGCCGGGGTCTTTCTCGAATTTGTCCGCTGAGGCGAGCACCGTCGCTTGCTCGTTTGTCCAGAGACCTCCCGGCGTCCGGAACGTGGGCAAGCCGGACGCCACCGAGAGTCCGGCGCCGCAGAGCGCGATGATGCGGCTGCAGCTTTGTAGTTTGGTGTGGAATTCGGGTATTGACGTGCTTCCTGGTTCCAGAGGCATGGTTGCTGCGGGGATGGGGGAAGGAAGTTTGGGTTTTGGAATCGCAATGTTTCACACACAATGATAGGCTTTTGGGACGAGACAAGATGCTTATTATAGGTTCGCAAGTGTTTTGCTCTTCCTGCCATGTTTCACTTTCCCCGCGTGTCTGTAGGCTGTTCACAAGGCTGCACCAACTACGCTGTTAACCAGGCAATAACGCATTCCTGTCATCTCTCTAGAGAGACAAAGCATCCAGTAAAGATACTGATCCAGCAGTTGCTGCCTGAGCCAATTTGCCTCCAGGAACGCCTTACTTACCATGACCAAAACAGTATTAAACCAGATACCATTTGCTAATCACTTTTCATCTTCCTGTTAGCACGCAGATCATGCAACAAGGTAAATGTTCACCTCCTTTAAAGGAATATAGTAGGTGGCTGAGCATCCGGTATACGTAAACCGATTAAGGGCTGCTTCGTTGGAGTTTTTCCACCTGATCTAGAAGCCATTACCCCGCAGTGTAGGCTTATGAAATGTACGGTTTGTCGCCAAAGTCAGTTGAGTCAGTTTTCAGGGGTAGAAAATAAATGGAATCGGCTTCTAGAACACTTGCAATGAAGTTTCTCGATTTTCCATTCGGCATTGCGAGGTTGCCTGTCGAGTCAGCAGGATAAGGTAGATCGCATTTGCGCCACAGTACCCAATTCTACAGTGGCGATTGAGTAGTTGCAGTTCTCCCCATCCGCAGTAGAATAGGAAAGAACTCAAGAAAAAGAAGAGAAGAACATTTTATCAAATTGAAAAGTGTAATCGTAATCATTCAGAGGCTTAGATAGGTATTACGAAGTTAGGTGCTTATGTCTAACACGAAGACCCAAAAATAGGTAGGGCCACCGGACTAGCCCGGCTCGGGGTATTTCGTGATACGACTTTTCAAGTGTGCCCACTGATGCGATATGAACACGAACAATAAGCTCGATATTGGGACTTGTGATCTCATCACGTGGGAACCGATACTGACGACGAATTTATATCGTATGCAAGTGTTGGCGTGACTAACAACGACGGTCAGAATGTGGTAAGGAAATGAGACCCGTCCTAAATTTTGCTGGTCGCAATCAAATAGTGTGGTTAAGCGGCGCCGATCCAAATGCGATTGCGCCGGCACTCCAGCATTACTTACAAGTCAATGCCAAAATTCATTATTCCATGCGATAATTATGGCAGAACATCGAATTGGGCAAGTCGTTTGAGGCGCCAGCATATGCGAAACATCTTAAGGTGCTCCGTTGGAGGGGCTCGTTTCATCCCACTTGGTCGGTCTCACGAAACGTCCCAAACGGCCAAGCGACGCTGTCGAGTGGTGAAGACCGTTTTGCATGATCTGCATCTTGCAGGCCCAAGCTGTTGTGTCTGGTTTGACAAAACAATACCCGTTGCCCGGTCTCAACGGTCATGTCATCGTCACCAGTCGATTCGAAGTTGGGAATGTTGTCTGGTTGTCACGGCATGCCCACTCGTTACCTAGAATGATGGCGACCGATATCAATGGGGCCTTGGTTGCCTAGTTGCTGGAACAATTCCACTTAACAGTAGTGTAGTGTAGGTATTCAGAATGCCATGGTCTTCTGACCGGCATTACATGTAGGTATGATGAGAGAGATCCATATTGGTAGCGCTGCATTTAAAATAACCAAAATAGGCAAGTTCTTTGTCCAATGAGGGCCGCCAAGAAGCGAGGAAATCCAGGGTCCTGGCCAGCGTCCTAAGCGATTGCAGTCCGTTCGCCCGGTTTGGCAATAGTCCGACCAGAAAGGAAGCCAATGGCCGAATCGTCGCCCGGATTTGGAGACGGGTTGTTTCTTGGCAACCATGTGCTATCGATGATGAAATTACCCGACTCATCATTTAGTATAACTATCAGTATACTCAGTACCAAGAGAGACAACGAGATAGATGAATTACAATTATAAGCTGCCCCGACTTGTCTGATACTACCAAAACCTGGGATACCAAAGTTGTTGAGCGCAAATACCGTATCCGTATAGATGAGGCACATGTGCCAACTGTTCTTAAATTGCAACGTAGCGTCCAAGCATCTGACGCTGCCACCACGAGTTCATCGGGCCATTGGCAGAGGGCCCTTGTTGGATAGGAACGAGCCGAACAGACGTCCGGGGAGAATGGGTTGGACTAAAGGAGAAGGCGAAGGAAGGGCCTTGGCAGGGACATGGTACGTTGCAGGGGCCATCACGAAGTTTTATGGAGTTTTATGGAGGCGCTATGAAGGTAGCATGGGCGCAAAAAGGGGGGCGCAGCGGATAGTGCTGAAGATTGGAGGCGGCTGATTGGCACGAGAGCGCCCGTTTGATCAGCAGCGCCGCAAATCTTATGCTATCTGATGCTATCTATGTAGGGCCGAGGCGACTAATACTGATGGACTAGACCAATAACGGCCTGGAGCCAACGAGCGCGTGCGCTGGGAGCTTTTTTTCGACAGGGCTCGCCAGGGGTAATAATAGGCAATAACGCGCTAATGTGCCTGATAACCAACAGCAGCAGCTGCGATGCCCAGGTCGCGGTGCCGAGCCCGGTTATGGTCTTACAGTACCTACTTAGTGCATACCTAACTAGTCCTTGGTATAATCCCGTTAGTTCTGGGAGCTGAAGAGTGCTGAGTGTGCTAGGCCTCAGGTAGTTGTAGACTGACTCGGACCCTCTCTGCGACGTCTGGATAACACGAGAGGGCTTGGCTGCTGCGGTGCACTATGCATCACGACATGACATATGTAAGATGTAAAATTGTATACTATGGTTTGAGTATGAGTCAGGATGTTGGACACGAAGAGAGAAAATACACTCGGGTAGTAAAGAATGCCGTCTCTATCTGACAGCCCGGGGTTGTTACAAGGCAACCATGCTAGTCTTAATCCGGATAAGGCCGGACGGATCTGAACATGGAGAGGACGTGAACAGCGAGACTGACGAGACTGACGAGACTGATGATCGGATTACAGGTGAGAAGTGAGCAAGCACAACACTGTTACCTGCCCTACGGTCGCACAACATGTGCATAGCATAGCACATATAGTACAGCACGAATAGGTATCTATAGCACCTATTTACAGCAACCTACATAGTACTTTCCTCGGTATACTACATAGGACTTATGCGATAGGCAATGGGCGCATGGGCAGGCAAGACCCAGACTAAGACCAAGACAAGACAGGGTGGGCAGGGGCCGCCCGCCGCAAATTATGGAAACATGCGGCCTAGCCTGGTTCCAGTCAGATGGGTCCCTTGACTGGGACTGGAACTGGACTGACCGAGTGACAGTCAGTCAGTCAGTCAGTCGATCCGACCCAAGAACTGCGAACTGGCGATAATAATAAGAGTCAAGGATCCTGCCCTCCTGTTCCCCCTACTCCCTCACCTTCTCCTTTCGTTTCCACGTCTTCATCCTCATCCTCACCCTCACCTTCGCTTCACTTTTGCTACATCACTCGCTTAACGTAGCAAAATCACAATACGCCACACCCGTCTGCTGTGTCTCTCGCTTATAACCAGACGAAGCCACCCTCCCCCAATCCAATTGCAAGCCATTTGGCCTAATACAACCATCTTGTAATATCTTGTCTCTCTTGCGCCTATATACACACTACCTGTACACAAGAACGTCGATATAGACGTCATGTTCTCTAAGATTCTGTCTGCCACCGCTGTGGCCCTTGCTGCCACCAACCTGGTCTCTGCTCAGACCTTCACCTCCTGTGACCCCAGGGAAAAGTGTAAGTGAAAATCCAGGAGAGGAAAACGGGCAACAAAACGGGGTCGAAAGGGAATAGCTTTGTTACAAAAAAGGACATGACTGACAAGGTCATACAGCTTGCCCTCCTGATCCCGCCATCGGCAAGACCGTAGTTGTCGACTTCACTCAGGGCGCCAACGACTTCTTCAAGGTTGCTGATGGCACTACCCTCAAGTACAGCAGCAAGGGTGCTGCCTTCACCATGGAGAAGGAGACTGAGGCCCCTACTATCACCAGTACCAAGTACCTCTTCTTCGGCAAGGTCGATGTTCAGGTTATCGCTGCCCCTGGTGCCGGTATTGTGACAAGTGTTGTCCTCCAGTCCGACGACCGTGACGAGATCGACTGGGAGTGGATCGGTAGCGATACTAAGCAGGTCCAGACCAACTACTTCGGCAAGGGTGATGATTCAACCTTCGACCGTGGTGGATTCTCTCCCGTCGCCAACCCTCAGTCGACTGTTCACACCTACACCTTCGAGTGGACCAAGGACTACGTCCACTGGATCATCGATGGAAACTTGGTTCGTGAGCTGAAGTACTCTGATGCCAAGGGCGGAACTCGATTCCCCCAGACTCCTTGCCAGCTCAAGCTTGGTGCTTGGGTTGCCGGTAACTCCAAGGCTCCCGAGGGCACTGTTCAGTGGGCTGGTGGTCTCGCCGACTTCTCTAAGGGTCCTTACACCGCCTACTACCAGAAGGTCACCATCCAGGACTACTCCAACGGTGTCTCCAACGCCAAGCAGTACGTTTGGAAGGACGGCTCCGACGGTTCTTACCAGAGCATCAACGTTGAGACCACCGATGGCAAGGATAGCAGCAGCGACGATGAGACTAGCTCTAGCAGCACCGTTAAGGCCACAAGCACCAAGGCCCCTAGCAGCACCAGCGCAAGTGCTAGCGCCACCGGTGTTGTCACCAAGGTTGCCTCATCTACTCTTGCGACTGTCACCGGCACACTCTCGGGCTCATCCTCTGGCGCCAGCCAGACCAGCAGTGGTGCCACTCCTACTAGCAGCGGAGCGTCTTCCGGCTCTAGCTCCGGCTCCAGCTCCAGCTCTGGCGCCTCATCCTCGACCACACCCCTCCCTACCGGTGCTGCTTTCAAGCCTGGTTTCAGCGGCGCTCTGGTCGGTGCTGGTCTGCTGGCCGCTTTGGCTCTGTAAATAGGACACATAAGTTAATGCCGCTGCTACGACAACGGCCACGCATTATCGAACCGAACTTTCCATTCTAAGCGGTCCTTTGTGTATCAGTCTGTTGATAGCGTTTCCCGCTTGTACAAATAAATGAGAGACCTGATAACATTGGATGGCATCTATATTTATCCACATATGATCTTCATAATTTACGGTTCCATGACACCCAGTGGCAACGGTTGGGCTTGATGTCTGGCGGGAAGAAACTGGTGCTTTTTGAAAGAAGACAAGACAAAGACATGAGTTTGGTCAGCACCCCTTGAGAGACGTTCATCTGACGATTGCATGTAAAAAGCTAAAGCGGGGAAATTATCGGGTTCATTGATTTGTTTATTTTGCCGAGCATGGGCAAAGCATGTTAGGTTAGGGGTTGGGCCAGCGTTTAGGTGCTTTTTGTGCAGTTAGAGAAAGATATCACGCACGACGTATATAACTTGATACCATTTTCACTCCATCCTCTACCACCAGCATCTCGGTGGCAATGATATTCTTTGATACCCTAGAAACCCGTTTTGTCTTCTGATAAATCGTTACGTAGGTGTTGTGTAGGCCAGGTCATTTGATGTAGAGCGTGGCAATGACTACTACCATGTGTCAGCATCGTCTAGTTTGATCTTGTTTTTGGCCATTGATTGGCTTTTCACCGATTTACTCGACACACGTAAGGCGAATCCGCTTCATCCCTTCTTTCGAACTGCTGGTACCTTTTCAGTACACACTAGAGTTAATCACCACTACGGAGGGTTCTCTACCAAAGAAGAATATCTTACCGCCTTTAGACCCCTTGTTTCTGCCGGCAGAACCAAACTCCTGGTTGAGGCCCAATCGTAACCCAACACGCTCACTCCCTTCCGTACATAGTTATTTACAGTAGTAGTTTTACTCTGTATAGCTTCAATTCATTAATTAACCCTTTTTTTTTTTTTTTTTTTTTTTTTTTTTTTTTTTTTTTTTTTTTTTTTTATTTTTTTTTTTTTTTTTTTTTTTTTTTTTTTTTTTTTTTTTTTTTTTTTTTTTTTTTTTTTTTTTTTTTTAAGTTATTTTCAACTAAATTGCTTTTTTTATTTACTGTATGTATCATGGTTACCTACGAACCCTCTACGCGTGCACAAGCCCTGGCCCTGAAACTCGGCGGCCGCCACTCCAACGAAGAGATCAAGCGGATCACTGGCATGAGTGCCGTGGCTGTCAATAGAATCGTCGACCGCGCTATTGAACGTGGGCCTCGATCTGAAGAATCCGGTTATTCTGGATCGTCATGTGGCTAATGGCTCGAGGTCGGGTTGGCCTTCGAAACGGAAACAGAAGCAAGATAGTCAGAGTTGTCAGAGTCAGAGTCAGATTCAGAACCAGAATCAGATTGAAACTGAAATTGCGGAAAGTCAAGGCGAAGGCAGCTAGCTGATCGTAAAGGGGTAAAGGGGAAAGGGGGAAGGCGATGAGACATTGGTTTTTTTTTTTTTTTTTGGTGGAGATGATATTGAAGACGAATTGATGATGGATGGGACGGGATGAACTACCGTAAGTTGAAGAAGGCCTGAGTTAAACGTTTCACCTCCGTAATTCAGCTCTCAGCTTACCTGTCTCAGCCGTTTGTGTTCTCGGCCACTGGTTGTCTCTCCACTTCTTGCGTGAGCATCACGTGGCGCATGACGGACATTTACGCCGTATTTTCTAGACTAGTTTTTGGTCTTATACTGGTTGGGCCGCGGTAGGCAGATTTTAACGTCCGCCGGACTATGGGTGGCGTAGGATTAAATTGAACCAAGGCGGTTTGTTCTACTGGTTGTCCGGACTTATCATGCGTTTTTAGAACATTAATGGTGGTGATGGCTTCTATCTAGTTTCACTAGAATATGGATTTGTGTGGCAGGAAGCTTGACTGCGTGGCATTAAGTATGCCAAATGATGATGAGGCGAGAACTCATCGAATTGTTGCGGCTTTCAAAATATCAACTACTCGTTGCGATATATCATTCGTCTTACACCTCCGATTCTCATCTAAGATTACATGTCTTCCGTCCGCCAATACATGAACAGAAGTCGCAAGACGCCACCATCTCACATTAATGCATCGCACCACTCACATCTCCGGCGGCTCCCGACCAACAATTCTGTGTGATTGAATAAATGAAAAACATCCGGCCCGAATAAATGCAGAATTTAATGTTGGTGCAACTATTACCTATTCCATGGTTATGCGGGTCTTATGCGCAGTACACCAACATACATAACAAGTGAGTGCTTGTGCCTCAGGGGCTGTTGAAACACTTGATTTTACTGGACAATACCATACAACCCCCTATATAGGCCAGCCAGAACTTTCCTGTACAAACGCTTCGTAATCTTAGATTCGGAGTCGAAAGGACCAATATAAGCAGGAATAGGAAGCCGCTATTATTGAGGCCAGACCGAGTTTATGGAGTATTCGTCTAGAATGCCCGATTCGTGTCCATGCTGACGGACTAGGATCGGCTCGATGTCCCTATTAGTTATTGTGCTATCTAGGTGATACCGATTATTGCGTCGTCAACCGGCGTAAGCGCTGAAGAGCGTGAAGGCGGCCACCCAGTTATCGGCAGCGTAGCTGTAGAAGAAGCGAGCATGTAACAGAGGATGGTGTGATGGATGTTGAACCCCGTCCTCGATGATGGCGATATCTTGTTATCCAAGTCACCTTTTCTGATAACCATTACTACCATGCCGGGTTCCCTCATATGGCAGGTATAGTTGTCTCTGCCATGTAATTATCCGCGAAGTCCTTTTTAAAACACGGGAAATAGTACCCGGGTTGCGTGCGACCGCAACGACCCCAACACTGCGCCATCGAGTTCTTCGAGATAGAGGCTATGGCTAACTCGTGAAAAATTGGACATTCGAGGTAAAGTGAACTTTCGAACATCGAGCTCTACGAGTGTCCAGTCTCTGAGATATCCAGGCTATCGAGCAGAGATGGAGAACCTAGTAAATACGCCAGGTGGCTGATTTGCCGTTCCTGTCCTCGATGTCCTTGAGGGCCCCTTGGCTTGGAAGTCCTTGTACTGAAGCAGGAGTATGATTACGGTGACGCGGTTGGGCTGTTTTAAATGGTCGAGTTGAAACTAAGGTTCTTTGTTGTTTCTAAGCATTGATGATTTGTAGCGGTATGTATGCACGATGCTTAGGTGTGTTGATGTCCCGGTTGATTAATGGTGCATTTGGATCAAGGACGCGTTGTACATCCTTCATCGCTATAACGGTTTCTTTTACTGTCGATGCGTGATTTTTACCCCCGAATCTATGGGATGTGCACTGTTGTAATATGGTTCATTCTGAGAACCTATTGGCTCTCCTAGCAGGAGATATTCAGATATTTGGAAGCCCTCCCTGCCGTGAAAGAGGAGGTTAGATGTCAAAAGAAAAAGGGGATCGTTATTAGTAACTGGATCATTTCATGTGTTCTTTGTAATTAGCACACGCATAAGTTGTGCAACAGATAATAAGATTAAACAAAATAGCAGGAGAACTTCTTTTGATTATCTAGGTAGCTTTATAGTTGTTTAATTTTATTTATGCATGTTTTTTATATTAAAAGATTAAACGTTATATTTGTTTTTAAGGTTGTTATAGCTGCATTATTTATTTAATGAGTTGTACTGTTTTGTTCTGTGATCTCGGACTGCGCTCATCAGCAAAAATGGCACTTGCAAATCGAATCAACGGCGCGTTGGGTCAGGTATACCTAACTAGGTACCTAGGCACCAAGAGTCAGGCTTGATCTTGAGCTAACGGGGGCAGGAGCAGGACAAAGCTGAAAACAACAAGGGCGCTACTTGATGGAGTGAGGTCAGGGCATATTGTTGACTGTTCACCTATCTCACCGATCTCCACTCTCAGGCATATGGGCTCTGATCTCTTAAAACCAGTGCAACTCAGGCCGTTCAGTGATCTCGGAAACCCCTCTAGCATCGTCAACTGTGTGAGGTCTGTTTTCAGTAACGAAACGCGTAAAGTTGGCCTCACTGCCAGCAGGATCTGTCTGGGCAGAGCCTAGGCTTTAATTAGTTGCTATTCGGTTAATAAAGAAAGATGCGTGATAAATATTATTATATGTAGGAAACAGCTTCCAAAGGTATAAAATCTGCTATCGAACCTTGGCGTACTTGAAATCATAGGTACCCTTACCTGGGGAAGGCTTATCTGGAGCTTCAGGATGACCGTCAAATACGCTATCTATATGGACCTTACTTATTATAATCTAATATTAAGACTAAGTAGCAGAAGCTCAATCTTCAGGGGATAGGCGTGATTGTTTTAGGTAATCTTCGCGGAACACGAAATGCGGTGTTTAAGAATGCTGATCTTAATGCACACAATCTAATTCACCCTCCCGATCTACGAAGACTGTACTTTTATAAAGACTGGACAACATGCATAGTTAAAATGTTGGGTCCTATCTTTAATATGTATTATCCTCGACCTAACAAAAAAGGGATGAAATACTGGGTCCTGTTCAAGAGATCTTTGTTGAACACGCTTCTACCATATCCAGTGATCAAGGAATACGGGGCCAACCTTAACAGAACCGCATTGCGAAAAGAGCTATACAAGGGCTCTTCAGGTCAATAACACAAGCTCTTATCGTAACTACTGACATAAGTAACAGCACATGTGGACGCTTGCGTCATGATGATGATCACAGAAAGCGTTTAGGTAGCTAGCAGTTGTGGTAACTGCCGAAGCAAGGGAGTCCAGGCGCCATGATCACAATATCTGCATGTGCACTCCTGAGCGATGAATGGTCAACATGCTTTCCTGGAGATTGTTGAAAAGCGTCCCAAATGCTCAAATGCTCCAGTCTTTGTCACGTCGAGAAGCATAAACTATGGGGCCTTCGCCCGTGTTCATAAGCAACATAAGAAGCTCGGTATGTTGCAAAATTGTGGTCGCGTTGATTGCCATAGCTGTTCGCTCGGCTCGCATTACCCAGACCTATCCTCCAAAGTCCAGTCGAATGGTACCTCCAAGTTTCTTTGCCTCTCTGGCAGTCGCTGTGGCTAAGATTTTGTCAAGCTAGGAGCCGAAAAGTCAACTGTGTACGGCCTTACTTGCTGTCATGTTGTCTGTGGTGGTGGGCGTGCGAAACATGAGTCGTACAAGCCGTAAGCGGATGATCGTCGATACTATATATCAAGTAGCCAGGGTCATCTTAACGAAGGATTCTCAATTCAGCTGGAGAGATCACAAGAGCCATTAATATGTGCGTCTGTTTGTAGGCTGTGCAAGCCCCCTCTCACAACATCTCCTTCAAGGTGTCGTCGACGGACGTCCTCGCGGACGTCCAAGCAAAATTTATACGCCGAGAGGGGTATTTCCGGGCCATCTTGGTCCAGAGTCGGAGGGTGATTGCCCCGCCCTGCTCGGACGGGCCGCGCAGCGGTTGCCGCTATCACGTTGGCGCGCCGTTTTCGGGGTGTCGTCAAATCCCTGGTTTCCAGGGTGGCGCGTGCGGCGCTTGTGTCTGGCGTTCGCACGGCGCGCGTTGTTCTCAGCGTGATTAGGGGAGGAGGGGGGGGGGGGGGGTGTTTATCGTTTGCTTTGGTCCTTCGGGGTATGAATGAAAGTTCGTTGTTTTTGTGCTGCCCCCGTTAGCTCAAGATCAAGCCTGACTCTTGGTGCCTAGCAAGAGGTATACCTGACCGAACGCGCCGTTGATTTGATTCTGCAAGCCGTCTTTGCTAATGAGCGCAGTCCGAGATCACAGAACAAAATAGTACAACTCATTAGATAAATAATCCAGCCATAACAAGGGCATAACGTTTAATCCCTTAGTATAAGAAACATGCATAAACAAGATTAAACAACTATAAAGCTACCTAGATAATCAAAAGAAGTCCTCCTGCTATTTTGTCTAATCTCATCATCTGCTGTTGGAGTAACGTAGGTAGCGTAGAGAGTGATACTCGAGATCTTATTGTGCACTGCAACATATTCTACCCAAACCAACCGTCCGGAAGATCATCGTACATCGCGACTACGTAAAGAACAACATGTTTGTCCGCCATAGTCATGTGTACGCCAGTGTCATTTTTCGTTCAGGAGTGTCCACGAAAAGTCAACTACAGCAGTGTGATTGTTACCGAGTCAAGATAGAGAAAGGAAAGTTCATGATCTTCCCGGAATGTTTACGCTTCGTCGGCCTTCCAAGTCCTGGTGCGATTTATGCATGTGCCAATAATAAATGCCAGCAGTGCTAGATTTTACTGAGAACACCGGTTCACCCTTCCCAGACTTAGCACTCGCTACAAAAAGGTGGCCCACGCACAAGAACACATGGAATGATCCAGTTACTAATAACGATCCCTTTATCCTTTTAACCTCTAACCTCCTGGATTTCCTCCACGGCATGGAGGGCTTCCAGATATCTGGATATCTCCTGCCAGGAGATCTAATAGATTCCCAGAATGAACCATATTATAACAGTGCACACCCCAATAGATTCAGGGGTAAAAATCACGCATTGTCACGGAACAGAACTGCAGCACTAAACCACAACATTACCAAAAGATAGAACGTTGTCAAGTCAAGCGACTTGGCCATCTGCAGCTATCATATACGTACTGTAACAGGTGCCTTGGAGAACCATCCATCGCGATATCATTGTGGTATTCAAGGACTGGAGTGGAGAGTGGACAATGCCTAGTGAGGGATATGATTATCTGGCTAAGCGAGCTTGAGTTGTAGATGTCATAGAGTTATGGGACTGCTGAGCAGGACGTTGTTTTATGGGGCGTTTACTTCACAGGGCATCGATTCATGATTACCATTCTATCACGATACCCGGGCCACACTAGCAATTAATGAAAGAACTTGGAATAATCTACCACTGTCACCAAGATACAGCCCTGAATTTTGGCTATGATAGCCTCCTGTGTTGGCAAAGCGTAAGTGTCCGGCATAACGATTTTATTTAGGGATCGGAGACCAACCACCACGCGCCCTTTGCGGATGCCATCGACTAATCTTCATACCACAAACACGGGTAAACCGAGCTGGCAGGCTCATACTTATAAGGCATGAGAGTATGAGAAACTTTAATAAAAAGTCTGCTGGTGTCCTTGTCAATGGGTGGTACGAACCGTGACTTGCTGTCCAACTGCCGAAGCTAGGATCAATTCTGGTGATTGAACTTGCCGACATTCGTAGCAGTTCCTGGAGTGAGTTGAAATAAAGTAAAGAATAGGGGAAGGACGGACGTGGTGTTGGCAACCACGTCAGTCGATGCCTGATAATTATGTACATCAATGTCAGTCGAACCTTACGAGACATTTAGAGCCTATGAATCCGATGACGTGCTTGGATCTTCTTTTATTGTGGCAATATCGCTGTCAAGCTTCTTACTCATTTCATCCATAGCAAAGATTGCCGCAAAATCAATCCGCCGTGAGTAGATCCAACCCGCCAGCAGATGACCAGCACGATCTCCTATCATCAGTACACCAAGCTTAATCCCCCGGTCGCGTTTCATATTGACCTGCCTAATAATAATAAGTCATTCGCTTGGGCGCTGTTCGAGCTTCATCACGGCGGCTCTTTTTGCCGCCAAGGTTTTTAGCAACGCCCGTGCCATCATTGAGATATCAATTCTAAATTTACTCATTAATATTTAAGTCCATCAAACACAAAAATGGCTTCTCAAGGCAGTAACCCGTTTGGCGGAGGACGAGGAGGACGAGGAGGCTACAGAGATCGTGGAGGTCCTCGCCAAACCGGTGATGGAACTCAAGCGGTGGGTGCCAATCAAGGCACCGACCAGGTGGAGTTTATAGCCACTAGGTAGTATATGTTCTAGGCATTCCGGCAGGACTTTTTGTATCGTCCCCTCGAGTCAGTTCATTAACTGGTATACAGGAACCCCCTTGCGCTGGAAAATGGCCCATATATCAACTTTTTCTCTGTCGACATGGAGTTCCTTCTTTGCTGGTGGAATTTCAGAAACCTTGACCATAAAAACGCTGCTATAAAGCCGTATTGGTCAGAATTAATGACCTGGACATTGTTGGAAGTCTCGCAAAGGCTAGAAAAGCCCATTAGTGGCCTTAATCAAATCTGGAGGATAAAAGATCCAGAACGATAAGACACGAGAAGTATTAAAATGGCTTTGGAGTAATGTTGTTGAATCAAGTACGACCGGAGTCTTCCATATCGAGCTGGACATGCTCGACTATCCCACTCCAGTTGTCCTTGGGACACCAAATGTCGAGGGAATCCCCCCGAATGCTGGCGAAGTACGCTCATAAATTTGAGTGGGAAAGCATTTTCAAAAGTCAGGCTTTCAGAGATAAAAAGGGCCACCTGGAAAGGGATTTTGTGTATCATATACGTATCGACCTCTCTTACCCCAACAAGCCCTACCAGATCACGGCCCAGCTGGCAACCACGATCTACAGGCAGTAGGCTGAGTCGACCACAGCCTTTGAGCAGTGGAAAGATCAGGAGCTAGTTGTTCTCGACATACCTGGCTTGAAAAGGCTCGAGAACCACTCTTTCGTAAACTAGGGAAGCTTTTCCCCTCATGTGTAGCGACAAATCTCAGCACGACGATTTGATCCTTGAATGTGTTTTCCTGAGCTAGGGCCGCAACCTGGTTGCAGGTCTTGCCGGGAAACTTTTCTAGACGAGGCGGCATCGTGTTGGCGGAGGGAGAGGGAATAAGAGGTGGCACGCAGGTGCATCAGCGTTGAATAAGTTACTATTAACTACCACATAACCTTGTTTACACATTAGTTTTATTGATGAACTAAACGTTATGCTTTCGTTATGGCTAAATTGTTGTTCTTGTAAATCGTATAATCTCGAGCTACTGCAACTCCTTATCTGTGATAGCTATCCTTACAGTAACAACCTTAAAGGTTGTACATGGCACGTACAAGTAGGGTTGATTCTTATACTCCTTCTTGTCGTTGATATCTTTACGACGAAGAAGGTTCAGATATATTTACTGGGGCTAAGGCTGTGCTAGTAGAATCGAAAGTTTTGGCAGAGATCATGAAGTGATGGAAGATGAGAAAGAAGTACGAGAATGATGTTGTCAAAACTTGTTGGTGATTTACCTAGATTAGCCTTGCGGGGCCATATCTGTATATATGACTTACAAGACGAGGTTTGTTAGTTTTTCAATATGGTATTTCCATATGCCATTTCTCTTCTCTGTGATGATCGCTACATGAGACCTGATACGGGCGAGATATATTATGATTCAGCTGTATTAAAGGGAATGGGCAGATGTGACTGACTAGAGATTGAGGGTGAGCCCTTCATGGGACCGTTCCGGGAAGCGCGGTAAGGGGAGGAACGCTGTTTGTTTGAGATCCAGGTATGGCCAGTTTCACAGACAACCTGTGAATTAAGCCTCCGTTGTCATGCTACATAGTCTCGATAGTTCCGCATATTTATGTGGCCTAAGTTCGGATTGATACGTCGACCAAGATCTTGTCCTCTGTGAGAGGATTATCGGTAGTTAGGATGGACCGCGCAACTTCATAGCGTAGGAGCTGAAATTACTGTGTCCGATGTTGATGAGAAACTTGTCCAGATGATCCTATCCTTTGAACAGCATTGACATTAGTACATGACTTCAAAGATCTGGGATGGCGCTAGCAGCTACTATGCGGAATGATTAGGGGCACAGGGGGCACGATAATTTGGGGGCGTGATTCACTTAAGACACGGCGACTGCTTCGCCTTACTCTTAGCTTCGACGGAAGTTGTCGAAGGTTGTTCATGTTAGGAAAGGAGTGGGGTTTCAGGGGTTGTTGCTTATACAAGCTGTAGGCCGTACCAGTCCCTACCAGCCGTTAATGTCAAGGCAAGGTATTCAAGATCTGACTGCGTGTAGTGAAACGTATGCAGTTCGTTCGATTCTTGTTGGCCGTAATAGCTCTTGAACTGCTTTTGAAAGTGGTGGGAGTTGAGACGCTTGTTCACGAAGGAGATCTTGTCAACTTCGATTCCACGAATGACCAAGGCTCCAGCATTACAATCTTGTTTACGCTGTGTGGGTTGCCCACCAGCGGGGTCGAACGCCGCACTCGGCTCAATGGGAGACAAGGTCTCAGTGATCAGGAAGCGCCATTGCGGAACCCAAGACGGTAGTCCGTCATCATAACCATCACTCTCATCACGGTCTGATATCCGGTGTCTCGCTGGGCGCTGGATACTAGACAGGAGATTCAAGGACCCTGAGCTATCGATGATCCTGTTGGCCACTTCTTGATATACCTCAGCTATGGACTTGGTGTAGTCTGGGAGAATGAAGGGTGTTTCTTGGGCGGGCGACTGGTCAGTTGTCGGTATGCCTAGGATCCCAAATATCTGGTCCCTAGGGTCTTCGCATTTAAATTGTCGCGTCAACGTTAAGAGTTGATGGAATGTAAAGCGAGGAGCCTCGAAGTACACCTGGGAGCGTGATATACGATACATGAAGTAGGCGTCCAAGATACCGGTGGGAACGGCCCGAGGATTCAGCGATAGCTTACACGAACAGAAGTCAACTCGCTGGCTATTTCGACGAAGAGCTGTGAGTCGGGGGTAGTTTGTTCGGATGATAGCGGCGGCGAGGCCTATCCACTCCCAATCGATCTCGAATGTGCCCCATAGAACCATCGCAGATCGGGACAATGCAATTTCCTAGAGGACCCAAACACGGTGAAACCATTTCAAGTTGTAAAATTGGTGAATGCCTGACCATATACCATCATCTGCGCCCAGTGGCTCGTCGCATGTATTGTAAACCCGGCCTGTATACCGAGACGAATACGAGGCTTTAGGAACCCGGACCGATTGAGCTCCTCTCGCTCTCCAGCGGTTGACAATCCGACATAGACCGGAGAACTCCGTGCAAAGATCACCAGCAATGCGATTCTTCTCTCCTAACCAGACCACTAGCCGAAATGCATTCTTGTATATTGAGCTCATCTTGCGTACTTGCTGTGTCCTCTCTTGCACGTCGTCTTGGTTTATGCAGAGTGCATCCGCCCAAATCATTTGGGATGTTAACGGCTGCCGAATCCTTTTGATAGCTTGGAAGAGATTTTTACCTATGGAGACGTTGAAGCCGTTGCAAGAAATTAACTCTTTTGGCGGTGGCATATTAGCTATCCATATGGGCCTATCCTCTTCGTCGAGAGTCCAAGTATACGACAGAGCCGAATAAGACATCTGTGCGTCTGTGATGCCAGTGACGTGGAGACGACATGTCACGAGATCGTCGTACAAACCAGGTAGAATCTCCACGATGCGAAATGCGTCGTCAGAGGGCAATGTTTCGTATAGCTGAGACGGATTACGGTGAGCACTGGGATCACCGGATCCAGATTGCTGGTCAGAAGAAGATGTGCCATGACACTTGCAAGTAAAGTGTCGGATATTACTATCGGCCGGACCTTTCGTAGAGAGGTTACTGGGGGCTGTGTCCGAGAGGCTGGACCTGTCGGGCAGCAGGTCGATGTCGTCTTGAGATAGGATTCTGGAATGATCACGATCATGGACTTCAAGGCCTGTGATCTTGCTCATGTCGAAGCGAAGAGCTGGTTTTCTAAGCCTAACATTCACCCTGATAGTTTGAGTATTTGGACGCACTGTTGCTGAAGAGGCCAAGCGGTCGCTCTACCACGACTTCCTCCACTGTCCAAAAATCCGGACCATCAAAGAAGTCTTCCTTGGATGATGTATTGTCAGGCATATGGGTGATTTCCCCAGTCATTGTGATCATGGTTTAGCCGAATCGCCCGTTACTGGGTGAATGGTTTTGGGCTTATCACTGGCAAACTGGTGAATTGAGTGCGGTGTCGATGACCACACGGCTGATGGGCAAACCATATATTGCTACAAAGGACGGTGCTGTCCGTTTAACTACCAATCGAAGTAGGTAGGTAGGACAGGGATGCCCGGAACCTAAACCAGATCTGTTTGCACTGCATTTTTAGCCACATCTCAGACGACTCTTGTGGAAATTTATCCGTTGATGTAGGACCAATATAATCAACGATACGATCAACCAAAGCGAACGTACAAACAAGCATTCACCTGTTCATCAACCATCCCTTTAAACAAGCAAAAATAACAAACGAATGAACTAGAGAGAACATTCAAACACCGAGCCTAACAAATTCCAACAGAGGCGGGAAGTATCCTACCTACTTACCGTATCAACATGCTTACAACCGGGTATGTCATCCACAGAGTGACTAGCCTGGCATATACTACCTACTGTCGGGTAGACGATGTGAGAGAGGTACCTTGGAGCTTTAGAGGCTCTAAACCTTCTAGAAGAGTATATCATTCAGATAGTCCGACGGATGAGTCACGTAGCAGAGCGTAGTGGAAGGAAGTAGTTGACCGGTGGTAGCACTTGTGCGATCTTCGAGAGCATACGGGTGATCTGTTTGTTGTATTGACCAAGTTCTACCTAGGAGTACGGATCGGTCACGATCTGGTTAAATAGTGGTGGGAGCGCCGCGGATCAGAGTTGATCCGCCTCCGAAGCGCCTTGGGATCTCTAAGTCTACTCGAGATTATGCCCAAGTTTCCAGCACTTGCAAGTGATCGTTGGCATTTGCCCCAGATCGCCGGGCCGTTGTCCCGTGCGTTTCTCCGTGACAGATAGACACTCGGAAAACGAACGAAAATCCCATTGAACAAACTTTCAATGCTTACAATAAATCGACAAGCGCTCTCTTTGTCAGGGCGCAATTTCTCGAGTGAGCCAGCCAGAGACTTGAGTCCCAAGCTACCCATCCCACCCAGTAGAAGTAGAAAAGGGATTCACGAGTAAGTAAGATTACAAGGCGAGAAGAGTGACTGAGACTTATTTAGTACAAATCGTGCAAAGTATGCGAGTTTGATGATTGCACAATAGGTACCTAATCGTCATCTACACGTATGAATATTCCAGCTTGGGAATTATTTAGAAGACGGAAGAAGGACTACGTATATAGGTAAGGAAGGAAGGGACTCGATTTCGGAATTCTGAGAAACTCCAACAGTTTAGTTTCTCCAAGCACCGAACTTATCTCGATACCGTTACGTCAATCAGCACCTTGATATGTCAATTAGAGCAACTTGACATACCTACTCGATACGTCAACCGGCAACTCGATATATCATTCAGCAATTCCGATACGTCAGTTGAGAATTTGATATGTCGACCAGAAACTCGATACGTCAATCAGCAAATTGATATCTCAACCCCAAACTCGATACGTCAGTCGGCAACTTGATATGTCAACGATATATGCGATACGTCAGTTAGGAAATTGACATATCAACCACAAACTCGATACGTCAATTAGAAATCGTATTCGCACATACCTAAGCAAACAGAATGCTCAGCACCCACTCAATCGCTTCCGACAATCAATAGTATCTACATATACCTAGATTCATCACAGTATCCTCTTGCGCAATTTCAACACATACATACATACATATATTCAGATATAGATCATATGTAACTATCTAACCTAGGTAACTCACACCTATACCTCGTGCTGTATCGCCGGTGACCACCACCAAACCTCTCTCTATCTAAACAAACCCACAAATCCACAAACAACAATACATATATGTACCTACTTATATACCAACCGCAAAGGCAAGACCCAATCCGCTATATCTAGATAAACCCAAACAAAGAATTCTTATAGAGAGTAGAGCCGTTGTCCAAATCAAATCCCGAGTCTAATGCGCACACACATCCGCAGGAGCGAATGAATCCTCCAAAGATGCCTTTTTATGTACCACTCTGATGCTTTTACGACATGTTGTTCTTTTGTCTATCCCTTTTTGAACGCCCTTCCGAATGATCGCTCTTATTATCTATTAATCCACTATACGCTGTTAGTTTGTGTACTTTGGGACACTACCTAGGTGGTATAGATGGTTTCAAGTACCCCGGTCTGGGAGACTCTACAAATATATGTAGATTGGGACTAGGTTGAGACGGTGAAGAAATAAGATTAGCTACTTACTGTACATAGGGTCGCCGCATACGACCCCCTGGTTTGCGCCAGTTGAATATTCATCGCTATTTATGTGCCCTTGTGGAGGCTGCCGTTGGGCAGCCATTGACGCAACCACATTGGCATTCGGCATCGAACGCCGGACGCCAAGCCCTCTAGTCATGCCGTTGTTCGCATTTGCCGTGAACCGCCCGTCTGCGGCATTCGTGCCTCGCTGATTGTGGCCTCTAGCCCGTGAAACCTCAAGCTGTGGTTGTATTTGGGTGGGTGGGTTCGCCATCGGAGTGAAGCTATCCCCCTCATCCATCTCGGCATCGGCGTCCTCATCGCTATTCTCTTCCTCTGCGGTAGCCGGAGCCGGGGGTAGGGCCGTAGACCTCTGTGGCATATGTGGTTGCGTCCCTATTCCACGCTGAGGCGGTGGGGGTACTGTGGATGTAGCACTTGTGGGTGTTGTTATCGTCGCGGCCTGATCAAGTGATTTCTGACCGCCCAACCCGGCACCTCTAGTCGATACGATGACAGACTTCCAGCGTTCAATGGCACGCGTAACCATCGTATTCAGGTCTACGTGTCGCTCCTCGACGGTGACACCGACCCCTTTTACTCCGCTGGCACCCAGACCAAGCAAGTAGTTCATGAATGTCTCCTCGATAGGTAGCGTCGCGGGCGGTACGATCCTAAACTCCCTCGGCTGCTGTAGACTGTTGAGCTGTTCGATCTGCAGCTTCAGATTTGCATTTTCCTGCTTGATGGCATACTGCGCTTCCTTCAGCTTCTCGAGCTCCTTCTGTCTTCGGCAGACGCTCCTGGCTAGCTCCAAGCCCCACAGTTCGTTTCGACGTTGCAGTGCCAGTTGCTCCCATACATGGTATGTCGATTGCAAGTGTTCGTGGACCTGTTTTTCCAGCAGCGCCGCAGCCTTCTCGGCCTTCTTAACGCTTTCGCGCATGTCACGGGGGAAGCTTGTCTCGGAAGGTGGGTAGGTCAGATCTTCAGCGGAAATGGTTACGGCTGTAGCACAGGAAACACGCCACTTGTGAAACTCGTCACGAAAATACATCTGCAGTGCCTCGTACTGTTTCTGACCGGGAGGCTGGATGGACCACGAGGTCGAGGTTGGGTGTGGCGTAGATGAGAAGAGGGTCGGCGGTGCCTGAAGACATTGCAGGGTAAGCGCAGGAAAGTCGAGAGCTAGAGGTTCGAAGTCAAAGGGTAGCGAGTTCATGTCGACGTGTTGTCTGTTCAGGACGTGAGCGGTTAGTAGCAGCGTCTATCAGGCAGCGGATGACAAGGAGGGATTGGGCGTACTTGGCAGCTCTTATGGAACTAAGCAATTCCCTTAATGCGAGCTCAGCGGCGCGAGCCGTGTCCATGGCCTCGGCCAACCGCTGTCTCGTATCGAGTTGCATCTTCTGCGCCGCACGACTCGGCACCCGCTGAGGATTCTGAAGGCGCGCGGACGTCTCTCTCCCTGGGCTAACCCTTTGCCCCCGAGACTCCCAGGGGCTGCCACTGCCGCTCCCATGCTCACCAGTTGTCGCAGGGATATCGTTGATTACGCCGGTTGCCTCCCACGACGGTTGGAACGGGTAGCGGAGGGTCTGATGATCGACGACGAACTGGCCTTCCTTGGGAATGGGGGGCGGCTTCAATATAGGATCCGAAGCCAGGGCCGGAGTCGGGGCCGGGCTCTTTTTCGAAGAAGAAGCCGGGGTTGCTGGGTTGGAGGTGTCACGGCGTGCGTGCGAGCCCCTTGGTTGGCGTCGGGTGATGGACTCGCGCAGCTTACGAATGGCGTCTACATCGTGGATGCCATCCGGCGGCTTTGGATTCTTCTCTTTGATGTACAGATCAAGATGTCGCCCGAGAGACGAGGATGTGAAGGCCTGACCACAGTAGGGGCACTGTCTGTCTTTGGAGGCACCGGTCTTCTGGGCGGCTGGCGACTCGGCGGCAGCAGTGGAGGAAGCGTTTGCAGGAGCAGCACCGGCACCGGCACCAGCGGTGTTAGCGTTGGCGTCGGCGGGCTCGGACATGTTGTCGTCGAGGTCGTGTCTGTGAATCGTGACCGAGGCCTAAGCGGCTGCAAGCAGACAGCGGGAGTGCAGCAGCTAACCTAGCTACTTAAGCTACCCCCGGCAAGAATGCTGGGTTCCGGGCGAGAACGGGGACGAGGACGAGGACGAGGACGGAGAGAAATGGAGAAGCTCGCGCGATAAGGTTGGATAGATGAATGGATGGATGGATGGATGGTTGATGGCGAATGTCGGCAGTGCGCCCCCGAGGAGCTCACCCTGCTCGAGGCTCATCCAAAATGCAGGTCGGTCAAAGCCCGTCGTATGTTGGAGGTTGGCAGCAACGTAGCAACGCTTCTCATTTGTTATTTGTTATTTGTTAGTACAAGTAAGTATAAGTAAAGTCAGTCAGTTCTAGGTATTAGTCTAGGATGTTCCTGTTCGGGGGCCAAGGCTCGGACTTTGATGGCCGCTTCTCTCTAAGTATTTTTGTTCTATCGGTTTGAAAAGAATGTCCCTTGAGCGTTGACTTTCCTTAACTCATTTCATTTTATTTTATTTTTTCGGGGGCTGTACCTTTCTTCACTTCTTCCTTACCTCTTTCCTTCTCTGCGCTCGCTTTCCTTTAAAAATCCGGGAGTCAGGGGTACAGTAGCAGGGGAGTAACACGGCATCTGTACCTAGACTAACTTCTTTGTGTGTAGTGTACGTGAAACAACAACCAATGATGCATGAGTGACGGAGGTAGAAAGTACTTCTTTTCTAGCTAGGCTAGTCTCTCTAGTCGCAGCTGGGATGCAGCGGGCTGAAAACCCGAGTGGAGCTGTACCCGCTGGGCAAGGTACTATCCAGGTAGGCAGCCAAATGATCTCCCGCCAATGCGAAGTAGCCGCTCAGCACTATGACTGACTTGAAAGTAATTACCTATTGCTCTTACCTTAATAGACCGAGTGAAATGCTACTTAAACACGCACGCGTGACAACAGTCATTTCCTAGGTAGTATTTAACACGTATGGTTTTCATCTTCGGCGGAGTGAAAATATCATGGAAATAGTAAGGATTCTTGAGAAGAAAGGTTTACAATTGCTTGTCTCACAGCTTCCACCAGAATAAGTACAATGATCTCAAGCTGCCACGTACATGTTGTTTACTGTACACTGTTGAGCTGTTGTTTTCTTACTACTCTGGAGTACTTCCTCACAAGAACACCAAGTCTGCTAACTAGGTCCAGGGTTGTTGTTTCCCGAATAGCGTAAGGACACTAGCCATACATATAAATACACCATTGAGAGCTGTCCAACATCGCGGTACCTACCTACGTAGCTAAGCTACCTAGGTATGTATCCACCAGCATAGCAATATCTCCTACAGTTTCTACAGACAACTCATATAACAAAAATGTATTGGCATAGCTGCATAGATACCTAAATCAAGCGCTCTCCTAGTTAAATCTTGCTGTGACATTTTGGGCAAGTGAAATTGGCAGAAAACACACTCCTAATAACCTGGTAGGTACGTGTTGTATTACGTACTAACTAGTAGAAATGTACCCACATGTTCTTCAGGTGGGCATTTCCGATCTCCGATCACAACAGCTGTTGTCGATTGGCATCGATTGGCAACTTCCGACTGGGGATCAACATACAGTGCGTACATTACCTACATGTACCTACCTCTTCTTGGGTAAAGCT
The DNA here is from genome assembly GCA_007182795.1 of Xylaria flabelliformis. Lineage (NCBI taxonomy): Eukaryota > Fungi > Ascomycota > Sordariomycetes > Xylariales > Xylariaceae > Xylaria > Xylaria flabelliformis. The sequence continues at coordinate 256,130 of VFLP01000051.1, forward strand.
CTAGCTAAATTGAAGTCCTCACCAGCCACCCGGGTCAAAGCTACCTAGTAGAACGCAAAAGACGTGCCTCCGCATATCACCAAGCTCAATCCCTTGCTTGTTTATACTTTGCGCCCACTTCAAATCGTCTTTGTAATTTCTAGTACGCGACATCGATAGCCTCCCTTCAATTGCGCTTCAACTGTTCTTGAGAGTTGTCACAATGCCGCCCGGTACGCGCTTCTCGCGCCTCACTCTCCCCCATCACCTGTTGTCCAATGCTCGACATGCATTGTCATTGCCGCAGAACACTTCTCATTATCCGGCTGATGCATACATACATACATAGACTAACATGCCCCGCCGTGTTCTAGCCATAAGCGATGACGAAGCGTCAGACTTGGGGGAACTCGAAGTTCCTCTTAAGACGACCAAACGCGCCACCAAATTAACCGTCAGCCCCGATGGCGATGACGATAACGATAACGAGATGCTCGATGTTGTCGGAGACGACGGTGCTAAGGGCGACCAGGAAGGAGAGGACGAGGGTGGTGAGGACGAAGATCTAGAAGAGGACGAGTGCGCCCCGGCCTGGCTCCCTCCGTCGTCCTGGCCCTCAACGCTAACTCTACTGCCAGGTATATTGTCGAGAAGATTCTCGACCATGCGCTAGAAGCCGATGTAAGTCGCCTGGCGCGCTCGCATACCTCCTCCTGCGCTTCCTCGTCGTTTACGCTAACGTATGGTGAAGGGAACTCTGAAATACAAGGTCAAGTGGGAGGGTTATGAGAAGAAGTCGGATCAGACCTGGGAAGAAGAGAGCAATCTGAGGTGTGTAGATCGGGCCCTTTCTCTGTCTGCACATACATGCTTGCGCAATATATGATGGTATCTGATTGACTTGTGTAGGGAGAATGCGGCAGGCGTTCTCGATGAGTACCTAGAACGCGTCGGCGGCCGTGATAAGATCTTGGACGAGGCGCAAACTGCATTGAAGACGAAGAAGCGCGGCCGACCTTCGACCGGCACACCAACAAACGGCATAAAACGGAGGCGCAACGACGGTCACCCAGCGTCGGCAACCCCGCCAGCCAGTACGCGCGCTTGGAAGCCGCCGCAGGGATCGTGGGAAGACCACGTAGAGTCTATCGATGCTTGCCATGATGAGAATACGGGGAAGCTTACAGTGTATCTCACATGGAAGGATGGGCAGAAGACGCAGCATGATACCAAGGTCATTTATTCCCGCTGCCCTCAGAAGGTATGTCTATACCCGACAACTCAGGACTACCATATCCGTGTCTCTTTTATCTCACACCCGCACTATCCATATACCCTATCTGCCTTCGTCCAATAACTAATTAGCCGCTACCTCGGCGCATGTAGATGTTACAATTCTACGAGCGACATGTCAAGATTGTTCCTACAACAGGCGACACGATTAAGGACGACGACGAGTAAAACTGACTGCAGGAAGAATGTGCGTTGTGACAGCAGGCCCGCAACATTAGGTTGTTGGCTATCTGTTGTATCTGTAGGCTAACCTAGGGGAACCTTGGCTGAGCAAGGAACGGGTGGATTGTTGCGGCGGGTATTGTTATTAAGCTTCGAGTTTCACCGCAACCATGGTCCGGCGTATTCTTCGTGTTTTAGGGAGAGGGCATTTGTTTCTGCTGACCTTCTGGGGGATGCAATGGGCGTCTTCGCGGTGCCTCACTTTCAACATGGAAGGTTTTCTGTTTTCGCCGTCGACTACGCCAAGCCTTTACTTCTCGAGGTATTCAGTCAGCATTGTACGTTGCGCATCCCGTACACGATTGGGCCAATTAGCTGATGACCTTGAAGTGTATGTCATATTGTATTGATTATGATAGTAAGGAAGTGCAACCAACTACGTTTCGGATTGTCTTACTGATATTGGACACCGTGATTTGAGTCGATGACGCAGGAAGTAAGGCGGTTGCTGCAGTAGAATTGGAGCAGAGTATGTCAGTGGCTCAATCGGGTGGCTGGTGACAGATTTGACAGATGACTGGTGGCTGGGAATTGAGTTTGCTGCAGGGGTTTGCTCGAGCTGTTGTCGCACCTTTGGATCCAACCAGTGATAGCTCAGCTTCGACCTCTATAACCCCTGCAACCCCACTTGAAGACAGCTCCGCTAGTAGCCAGCCTTGCGCTTTTTCCCACCTGCCCCGCTGCTGGGCACCAGCCTCGCTATTTACTGCAGGTGAGATGGCAGGGCAACCAGCCAGTTAAAAGGTGTCGGGTGCCGAGTCTGACCACCTCCATCTATGTTGAGTAACCTACCTACCTCTCTCTCTCTCTCTCTCTCTCTCTCTCTCTCACAACATCTACGATTACTCAGACAGAGCATTGTACTGTCTCTAATACCTTGGAGAGTTTGTTTGCTTCCAGCTGCTCAATCTTGGCTGAAGTAGTTGCTTGACTATCTACACTACACCTTTCCCACCCTATTGCTTACCGGTTTCTTCATACCGAACAACCCGGAGAGTTACTCGCTGATAGAGGTAAGCAGACATTTCTCGCGTTTTTCTCTTCCTATTCGCATGTACTGACCATTGCCTATCACAGTGTTGATCTCCCAAACTTATCCTTCAGCCCAAGTCGATTGTTGGGCATAACCACCACCTACAACCTCGTTGGTCGTCCCTATCGCCGCCTCTTTACTTAGTCTTGTTCATTCGAAAGACCCCCCTTCCCACATTTCAGATTCCTTGGGGCGTTTTGCGAACCCCGATAATTCCCGTCACAATGGTTAAAGAAAACGACGTCATCGCCATCATCATCATCATCCTATTCATCGTCCTAGCCGCCATCGCCTTCGGTATCTACAGGCTGGTCCACGTCGCTCGACACCAGGGCAGCTTGACGTCGGAGAGCAGTACGGGGTCGTCGGGCGATATAGACGGCTAGCGAAGGCTCCTGCGCCCGCTGGGCGTTGGGCTGGCTTCTTATACCTTGTTGTGTATAAGAGGTGCCCTTTCTCATATCCTCGATGAGCTTCTCTGCATAGGGGAGATCATGACTTGCGACTTAACGCACATGGGACTCATGACTCGATGTGATCCAGTCCGAGTTTGAATCCAAGTTTCCTTAGGGGATTGTGCCCCCTTTCTTCGCTGTCACTACTAAACAGAAGGACCAGGACATAAAGACACTTCGGTCCCTATCAATATTTGGACAGGAGATCTGGAAGTGTTCATTCTAATCATTTAACGACAAACGAAAAAACGAGTCGGCTCGTATATATTCTGGGGGGAGGATTTCGACACATAATTATGAGTACGCTATATATGGGCACGATACTGGGGGATTATCTATCACGGCACGGATCACGGCGTTACATAAAACGACATTTGGATGAGTTATGCGATGCATTTATTTGGGTGGGTTACACGGAAAGGTTCACAATGCACAGGATGAGGGTGTGCGCATGGGTTTGTGCATGGGAATTCTCTGCAATTATTTATGAAGTCATGTAGATAGGTAGAATTACGTCATGGCATTGCGTTATGCCTCGAGATGAGAGTTGGTATAAACAGCTACTAAGTGGAACGGCTTAACCGTTCTGTATAAACAAGAGATAAGATTGATACCAGCTGCAATTGCCAAATTCATGTACGCGCTTTCTGATTTTCTCTAGTATGCTATTGTAGATGTTGTGTACTTCTTCGAGCTTTCTGTGTTAGGTTTGAATTTGCACCCTTGTTGCCGCTTCCACCAACAACACCAGGATCCCATCAGCGATGGCCTAGATCGGATTCCTGGATAATCCTCTTTATTCTCTCATCGTTATTATTAGAAGCCCTATATGTGCCTTTACGGCTTAGATACCTGCCCTTCTATCAGCCGCGGCCATCTGACGCCCAGAATTCCGTGCGGATGAGCAGTGAAGTACTTGCTGTGCCTTGCCAGCATTGTCAAGCAACCCAGGAGCGTAAGAATTTGGGTAGTGAAGGTGTATAACAAGGGTAGTCCAGTCACATCATTTCTCTCTTTGAACCCTACAAGTAATACTAATTGATCTTTTTGAAGATACCATTGATTGGCATGAGTTACACTCGTTTCTGCCCTACCATTCTAGGTACCTGTTACGACACAGACTATTCGTGGAGTGAGTGGTAAAAGGGACAATCACAACAAACGCTTCGAAAGCAACGAGAATCAGAAGGCTCATGTCCTTTACTTCGATTTTCAAGAAGTCTGTCTGACATACTACGAGGAAAAAGGGGTTTGTTGAAAGAATCATGGAGTATTGATGCATTCATTCAGACCAAGGGTCACGCACCGCTCGCATTCTCAGGCTTGGATGAATCGTACTTTCCAGGCACCATGTTTCCACCCCTCCTTCCAGTGCGCCAAGTTGACGCATTCAAAAACTTCCGTTTGACGAAGAGTGGGCATGACAAGGGTAGATCTTTGGGGGGAGCTGGACCAATAGGAGATGATATCGGGTCTCTCTTTGATGATGGGTCTCAGCTGGAGGAGGCAAGGATAATAGGGGTGCTCATGTGTTGTATGAGAAGTAGTAGTAATTGGCACTCAAACGACTACTGGACGCCCAGAGAGTATGTAAGCATATGGGCTCCTATACAACAGACTCGCGGGGCTAAAGCTTCCGATAGGTTTGAACAACAAGTCCGATTAATGCTGGATCTTCCCATTAAACATTTAGCTAAATATTATTCGAGCGCTATGCAAACGTTATATGTTTGTCTAATCGGGTTTATTTAGCCCTGCATTTATATGTAAGGCCCAATTATTCCAATTTTGAAGTCATAGGGCACTTTAAGGGCGTGCGAATTCTAACGCAGCTTTTCGAGTTTAAACAGCCACCCTAGCACGATGATATCGGCCCCATGTTCTAGGCCGAACATTTGGAGCCTATCCATACTGCTGTTACTCAGCTCCTAGAATTTTACTTACAGCAAGGAATTCAGCGGAGTGAACCATGACTTTCGAAAATTCCACTGGAGCTGCAGCAGATGATGGAATTGTTATCCGATCCATTCCATTCGTTGAAGAACTCCGCAACGCTCACCCTAGTTCTGGCACAGTCGATATGACTTGCAGCCGCCAAGCGACAACCTCAGACTCTCGCAGACCAACAGAAACGAAAGAAGGGGGGCAAGACTGCGCCTATTCGAGGCATAACCCGAGCTGAATCTGAACACATCTACAACCACGTGGCGGCACTCGATGCGGAACAACTCAACAGTCATTGTTTACACGCCATTTTCCGCTCACACTCTACAAAAGCTGGTTAATCCAACTCTCCTCTGGATCGACGAGGCTTTCTGAATCACTGAACCAGCTTGCCTTATCCCCCTGACTGTTTTCCTATTTGTTTTCCTTTCCTCTCTCTTTTCTTTGGGTTTTGTGATTTCTCATTTTTGCCCTCGTTATCTGTGCCGCCTTTCTACGCTTTCTTTAAGCTCCCTTTTGCTTACTATTATATTCTCTTTATGCTTTATTCGCCGCGCCTATACGATGCTTTCCCGCGCGCGCAAGCAAACGGTTCATGCTAAAAACTAAGAGTTTGGCCGGCGCGAGCACAATTACGAAGTATACGGTTCGCTCGCCTGCCGAGGCTGTTTCGGCCGGCATCTCCATAGGTTCCAGCCCAAACACAGAAAACCGTTACGTATATATTACAAATAAAAGGATCCTAGCTCCTTTAGTTGCTCGGGCTACTAAAACAGCTATAATACATATAAACCTATAAGTTTACTTACCCTTGTTTTGCCCTATAATTACTGCTAAAATAAAAGCTCCCTATAATAATGCACTTTAATATAACTTGGTTGGACGATCTGCTTTTTTGGTCGTACATAACTTTCGATCCGCGCCTTATTAATCCTAACAACCTCGACTTGCCCGTAATTACCGATGCGGATAAGGCAACTCTCTAGCATAGTTCGACCAAGCATCGGGCCTAAATCGCCGGCTCCTAATACCGCCTCCTTATAGCTTTCGCTCGGCTGCTCACTACTTACCGCGCCGCCTACCGCATTACCAGCAAAGTAGGTAAGGCGAAAGAGCATCGCCTAAAGTATCAAGCTCGTGTTTACGAGCGCAAGACCCTGCTAAATGTTACCCTGAAGATTTTGTCCGGTGATAAAAATATTCCCACGTCCATCATATAACCTTCAGAGAGTTGAAAGGAAGAACAAAGACCCTCAAGCCCCGCGACTTGACCTCGTGTTTCAACCCCGCGTATTTTGCTACAAAACGCACCCTCTAACTACTACTCTTTAGCTTCATATAATTGCGGACCAATCGCGTTGTTGCTAGGATCTGTATCGACTTCAGTGGGTTCTGCGTCAAACTTAGGGTCGGACAATGGCTCCTCTGAGATTGAGTTGACGTCGCTAAATTGGGAAAGGACGTCATCCTGGTTCAGCCTCGTAGCAGCGACTTTACTGAAGAGTATGAGAAGAACTTGAAGAACAACTTCAACAATGTCATGGATGAGTTCTTTGGTGGGAATGACTCCGACGAGATGTATATGGAAATGGCTGAGAAGATCACCGGAATGTCATACTTGGATCCTCGCATTTAATCCCCGAAATCCCAATAGTACTGCTCGATTGCACGAGTCGTAGTTGACAGTTCAGTCTCTCAACCTCAGCAGATGTTGAAGTGATCGATTGGTTTGAGATCTGAGGTGAAATTAAATCAATGACAGGAGCTTGGTTCTGTTGTTTACGTCGTTTGCGTGAAGATTGAAAGTCTGAGCCTGAGACAGAGGCTTCCGATTTCCGTTTGGATAGCGGCTCCCGAGCGTGTGGAGTCGAGTCAGGTCGGTTGGCACTGTATAAATCCTCAGATGGGAGTAAGACAGATGATCGTCTCCAAGTCAGTGATATACCCTCCTTGTATAGCTCTTTTCGCAATGCGGTTCTGTTAAGGTTGGCCCCGTATTCCTTGATCACTGGATATGGTGGAAGCGTGTTCAACAGAGATCTCTCGAACAGGACCCAGTGTTTCATCCCTTTTTTGTTAGGTCGAGGATGATACATATTAAAGATAGGACCCAACATCTCAACCATACACCAGATAGTTGGTATGTATATTACCGTTTACTATTTATTATTTGACCTACTGACCGGTTCCAGACACTGCTTGCTGACCCAGAAGTTGGTATACTATCCCTATGCCGCGTTACTTGCCAATTCATGTCTCGGATAAGGCATCATCGTCATAGTCCTCGGCAGGGGCATCACGTTCAGAGTATCCAGAGAATACTGGGATGTGAGGCAAAATGTTTTTCGTGACCAAGCAACTCTTTCAACTTATACTTAGTCAAGCGGTTCGAGCTTTCGAGCCACCAATGCCAATTTCTTTCTTCCAATTCGTGAATGCGTTCGTCTCGTTCATCTGCTGGGCCTTCGGGTCATCGTCCGTAAATCTCCCAGAACTGCATCGCGCGGATAATCGGGGGTTGTTGATGGGGGAGAGGCGCCGGCGGAGCAGTGGTAAGTAATGCCTTTCCCGTTGGAGAAAACGGGACGTCCCATCTGCGTAGCTGTTGATTCGGGTGCACCTCGGCTATAGGCAAGGGCCCGGACTCATCCGAGCCTGATCCGCCTTATTCAGGAGTCTTCGAACTAAGGGAGCAACAGAGCCGAACTGTAGTACGTATAAAGTAAGCACGTCGTAAAAGTATGGTGCCGCCGATCGACGATCATCAGTACGTCTATAAGGCCTGGACTTCGAAATTTGAACTCTTGGATCATTATATCCGATCTCGGTAGCAACTACTTCTTTGATTTCCGGTTGAAAAGCAGCTTTTGAATGGGTAGAGTTGGGTTAGGTCGGTTGACGCAGTATAGATCATCAGAAGGAAGTGAGACAGATGATCGATCCCAAGTCAGTGATTTACCTTGCTTGCTTAGCTCCTTTCGCAATGCAACTTTGCTAACCTGGGCCCCGTACTCTCTGATCACTTGGTATGGTTGACGAAGAAGAGAGGAAACTTCAAGAATACATGGGGAAAACAAAGCGTGAGCACCGCAATGAGCTGGCTCGAAAACGTTATGGGAAGAAGAAAGCTGCTAAGGCAGCTAGCTCCCAGGGACAAAGCAATGATTTCATCCGATACTTGTGAACAACGAGTGCGACCTGGAGCTGTTCACTAAAAAATCAATCAATCGATTATCTGAGGGTTATTTAAGGGTTATACACTGTTCAAATACGGTGTATACGGCCCTGGAGTTAGATATCTAGCCCCCGTTATTCTGGTAAGTAATAACAAGTTGGTTGGAGACGATGATCTCAAGTTAATGAGCCGTGGCGAGTTAATCGTCCAGGCCGCGAAACGAAGACAGAGATACAACACAGCCTTTTAGAACTCTGACATCGTTATGATATATGCAGCACCCCCATTTCCTTCCCTGCTAACCTTTAATATAGCCTTTACTGTCAACCTACGACCAGCAAAGCTCAGCTGGGGTACCAGATCACGGCCGAGCCGACAATGTAGATTTACTCTATCTTATTGAGCTGTTCTGTAATTCTTTCATTCAAAATGGTTCTTTAGTTCGCCTCCACGTTTAGTTAAACGCCAGAATTGGACACACTGTTTAAATCTTGATGTCTAAAGAAAGGAGATAGTGTCTCCCGGTTAGAAAGCCTCCGTCAAAGGCCGGGGATATTCGCAAACTCCATTATCAAAGCATAGCTATGTCACTGACTTGTGTAAAAACAGCCCATTGCTGGGCCAAGTTTGGTCGTTTGGTCCAGGTTTCGGTCCAACGGGCAAGAAATAACCCCCACCATTTGCTTCGCAATATCGTCATAGTCACGATTGCGATTAATAGCCGTACTGACTAGATTAGTAAAATAGCTGGCTGACACTGATGCTTTCCCATGGAGCAGACGGACATCACGTATACTCGCTGTCAGCTCAAACCCACCGATACTATGACTCGAGTGGCAAGGATCACCCAGATTGCCGTACAACAAGACCCCTATGATTCGGTGTCTCCTTCAGCGGATTTCCCGAGAAAGAGTGAAGCTTCACCCCCATCTCGGGAGGGTGTAAAAATGTTGTTCGACTACTTTACCAACATTAAAAAGGAGGACTGGATTTATCAAGTCTCAAAGAGGGAGGTGGAAGTCTTCATTAACCGGCAGAGATCCAATCATTACTTGTACCCACCTGCGCAACGAATACCGGTCACATTTACCGAAGAAGTTCCTTACTTCTATATACCATGGACTCAGACAGTTACAGTCGCCGAGAAACAGCATTGCTTACATCGTCTGTTATGGTACTATGGTCTTGAGATCTGCTACTGTCGGCCTAGCTGGTGAGACACCTCGCTATCACTGCTCACCATGCCGACCGATTTCTCCAAGCCTTACGAAAGAAGAGGCGGCGGCCAAACGCTATACCGGCTACTACTATGGTTGACATGCGGATGATTGGGTCTCCGCTTTCCTTACTATCGCAAATATCTAGAATCGTCGTAAAGCGCACGAATATTCATTGGACAGAGACGGCCCAAAGTTCACTCACCTACCAGGCAGTCCTCGTTTATATCTTCGTCCTCATATTCTTTTGCGGAACGAGATCGGTTAAGGACCTTATCACGGCAGTTTTATTGTTGCGTGGATATTATATTTCATGAGTTTATCTTTTGGATACAACAAGTGACTACGTGCGTAAATGCAGCTAGCAGCGAAACTAACATAAACCTAACTAAAGTAGAATAACCAGGGCTTAATATCTAATTCCAAGGCTGTACACACTCGTTCAAACTATTATCCAAGCATTATGCAGTTGTTATATTGGCGGCATTGGAGGTTATGCCATTAAAACCATCTGGTAGCATGGCACCTGCAATAAGTGACATCCTTTACCTAAGCCTCTCTTATCACCTATTATAGGTAGCTGAAAAATCATGCTAGGGGCACTGATAAGTACATCACGAAAGCCGACACCTTCTACCGCTCTTTTCAGGATGGTGTTACTAATCAGGAGAGTGAAACAACACTTAGAATCCGTGCCATACGACGTCGCTCGGAGATAAGCCTTGTGTCCTGATATGTCCTGTGTGCGCATGGCGTTTTGTGGTGAGGGCGGATTGGCTACCTAACGAACAAAGACTGTGTTACGGCTCCAACTATATAAGTAACTGCAGACGGTCAAGTCTCCGACTTGACAACGTTTTATCTTTTGATAGTGTTGTGGTATAGTGCTGCAGTTCTGTTCCGTGACAGACTGGTTGTAGACCATTGTGCGGATTTAAGCCTAGTAGAATGCAACGGTTTAGAACCGGGGGAACCTCTGGGATGACGACGATCCCTTGGCTGAATTTTACGTGAGAGGTTAAGGAATGAGGGGTCTTTATGTGTTATTGTTGTACGAACTTAGCATGCGTAATATCTCCTTAGCTAAGCTCACGGGTCTCTCGTGGATGTTTTAATACATCGACGCTAATTCATTATCCAACTAGTTACAATTGATACACTTTGCGTTTAATCGTCATTTGTTACCGAGAACTCACAAGCCCGGCTCAAAAGAAATTTGCAAAAAGAATCAAGATGTCCTACAACAGTTCGAGCGAGGATCTCGAGGTAAAGGTAACCAATATCTTCCACCTCGATGTAAATACCGACCTTTATAAACCCGACCCCGAACAGACGAAAGACTACTTCCATGGGTTCAGTAGTAGTCCAAGACTTGTGGCTAGAACGGGCCATGACCGCTGGATGAAATTTATCTTGCTTTCGGTAAAACGCCTGCCGATGAAACAACCCATAACTTCGATGGAATAACTAGGGCTTTATTTTTTTTAAATCTAGGGCTTTATGCACCTTACTTAAGTAGTGTATAACGTTTATATGATTTTCAGATAAAAAACGCCAGTGCTTACTCCTTGGTTTCTATGTCGTCCTTACTGTTTGTTCTATAGGTGTTCCTTAACTTCGGGCAGCTGCTCCCTCATGGAGCCTGTCTGCTTTACCACTTTCCTATTGTCGCAAGCGTGTTCTGGATCCGCGGAGCCACCGGGGGATCTTAAACTGATACGAGCACCAGCGTCCTATACTTACCTGATAGTAGACGCCCGTATCGGAGAGAACTCATAAAAGACAACGATATGCTTCGATACTGGTTCCTCAACAGTGCTGGCAGATCACAAGTGGGTGTCAACTTTTGTACAAGCTTTAGAAGCGATTAGGAGAAATGGATGCTAAATGGTGCACGAGGCCGTAAGGGGTGATGCCTATAGCTTTCCAATATATAGCCGGGGAGCTGGCTTTCTGGATGACATTGGAGTTAAACACTCCCATAATGCGGTTCTTTCGGTGAATACGTCCTTTCGTAAGTTTTGCCGTACATTACGCGTATGTCTTGCGCTTGTCGCTTTCGTTAGAGATGTCGTCTTTAATACCTTCAGTGTAGCAGCGGGCCTGATCAGGTCAATACTCCACAAAACTCATACCCGATCGGGCATGTGTAAAGCATCTGATTGGCACAATATATGCAGAATTCACGTCCCACATGACGTAATTCGGTGCATACAATTGATATAGGTATGCGGGGAATTGTTTAAGCAACAACAAGATTGGTGTTTATTCTGTCGTATTTTATAGATCAATGGAGAGTTGCGGGTGTTTTGTAGCCACTAATGAGGTTGCTTCTTTTTGTTAGCACATGATGTTGCATCCTGTGGTTCTGATTGTGGGCCGACCATTATCTACAAATCATTTGCTGGCGGACCTGTACTGCTATGCATGATAGTACCACGTGAATATTCATATCTCAGCTCCAGGATGGTGATGAGGAAAGATATGCGCTGGGATTGAACTGAGATTCTATGTTTGTATTTACATTATCATACAAAGTCTCCTTTGACGAGTATAACTATACAAAATATCACAGGAAGTTGTTTCACTTCTTGGGTATTGACGCTAGCTTCTTCTGGATTAGACGAAGCGTGGATTTGGGAATTCTTAACCTCTGGCCAAGCACAAGCGCACCAGTTAAGAGCGCGAGGGCACCAGCCTGGTGTGCTGCTGCTAGCGGGATCGGGACCATATATATGAGGGTGCTGATTCCCAGCGCGGCCTGGATGCACACCAGATGAACCATGCCCAAAACGCCTTTGCGGGCATCCTTGGGCAACACCGCAGCGACCCGGCCTCTCCTGGCATAGGCAAACAGAGCGAGTACGGAGCAGAAAGTTGTTGTCGCGAGGATACGGTGGTCTAGCTGAACCAGACTGGGGTTTTCTAGCATGTTTCTCCACCACAAGTCAGAACCATCTTCTTTGCGCGAGTAGAAATTGCTCCACAATTCCGAGGACGGCGGTGTCAGCCCAAGTCCCATTTTAGGGAATTCATTGTAGATCAGGCCAGCATCGAGGCCGGCGACTAGAGCGCCAGAAAGCACGGTAGTAAAGACGAGGGCCGTGAGAGCTGTCACCGATCTTCGCAAGGGGACCATGGCAGGTTGCTTTAATGCTTCGACAAGTTTCATAGCGTCGGCAGGGTTCGCAAGAAGCCGGCGAGTCTTAAGAATGCTGAGCCCGGCAAGCAACATCCAAGAATAGCACATGAAAGCGGTAGCAAGATGGGCGGTAAGTCGGTACTGGCTCACTCTCGGGTGCGAACCGGGCGCGAACAAGTCGTCCTTAAGACCAGACTTGACCATCCACCAACCAATGAAGCCCTGAAAGCCGATGAGACCGGATATTCCAACGAGATTCCAAGCCATGGGGACGGAGACACGACGCCGGGCGATGAAGTAGGCGGTGGGAAGGACGAAGGAGAGACCAATGACCCTCCCCCAGAGGCGGTGAGTCCATTCCATAAAATAGATCTTCTTAAACTCAGCCAGATCCATGTGGGAGTTCAGCATCTTGAACTCGGGAGATGCTCGGTATTTCTCGAACTCGGACTCCCAATGCTCCTGGGTGAGCGGCGGGAGAGAGCCGGTAACGGGCTTCCATTCCGTGATGCTGAGGCTAGGAAGGGGAAACGCGGACCGAGTCAGCAAGGGGTACTGCATACGGAGGCCATCGCATCTCTGCTCTTGAAGTCATATGCATACCCTGATTCAGTCAGGCGCGTTAGGCCGCCGAATACGACAATGCCGAAGACACTGGCCGCACTACCGAGCAGCCAGTATGCGACCGACTTGGAGGTGGTGGATTCGGGGAACGTGCGCTTCGATGCCTGGCTGGCGGCGTTCGCTGCTGTGCTTATAGTAGCATTTAGGCGGGTACTAAAAAATACGGGCGAAAGCGCTGGTATCTTTGTTGTTCTCGTCTTCGATGTCGTGGTGGAAGTTGTCGTAGTAGCATGACGGCGAGATTGTCGCAGGGACTGGAGGATTCGCGACGGCGCCGATTGGGGCTGCCGACGGATGCATTGTCGGCAGATGAATTGGGCACTCGGTCGCCCGAGGGGAGCAACCCGCATTCCAGGGATCAATAAAGACATGATGCCATGTGCTCGAGCACAATGGGGCTCTAAGAGCTAGCAAAGTGAGGAGTTGTAGTTGGGAAGAAAAAAAGGCCCTACCTTACCTGCATGCCGGCAGGCGCAGAAGTTTTGCCGGATCGCCCCGGAGCATCGGTTGTAGTGGGCTGATGTGAAGCTAAATCGCTAGCGTAGTGGTGGCTCGATGACGCTAACGCTTAGGTACTTAAGGTTCAAGGTTTAAGGTTCAATTTTTTGTCTAACTGCATGCTAGTCAGGGATTCGACTGATTACTTTAGTGGTTACCCTTTGGCCGCGGGCTGGAGACTTCTAACCCTTTTGGGTCTTTATAAAGCACCGAAGACGCCCTGCTATTGCTTAGCCCTTGCGGCCCTAATTCTAGCCTTTTATACCTGTAGGAGGCTTTAATGGCAGTAAGGGTTAACAGGGAAAACTTTTGCTAAAACTTAACTTAAAGAAAACTTGTTAAAGCTATATGATTATTTTTTAGCGCTAAAGCTTTTTTAACGGACGGGTTAAAAATAAAAAGCTAGAAATTTTTTAACTATAAAATAAACAGAAAAAGTTTTATTATTAAAAACAAACAGGCTTACTTTTAATAAAATAATTAAGCAAATTTTTTTTTTTAACAATAATATAAACTATTGTTAGATTTTCTTATATGCTTTAAGCTTTTACTTAAAAGCTTAAAGCTTTTTGTTTAAAAGCTTTCTGCTTAAAAATAGTACGTAGTTGCCTTTTTATTTTTTACTTAGCTATTAAGCGCTAAGGACAGCTGTGCAACAGATTTAGCTTTGCAGAATAAGGCCGGAAATATTGCTAGGAATTCCCTAAAGCAGTAGATTGTGGGTCCATTCCAAGGAGTAGAAAATAAAAAGGAGGGAAGGATGCGCTTAGGTACTTAGACAAGGCAAGTCGGCCACTAACAAGTTCCATGTAGAAGTGTTACCACGGAAGATAGGCGTATACTTATGATTCCATAGGGAACGGTAGGGACAGGTAGGTACATAGATAGCAGATCAGCCTCATCCCAGCAACAATCACGCATCTCATCTCCTTATTGCTCACAAGTAAGCACCTACCTACCTACCTACCTACCTCAAGTCAGTTAACGTCGCTGTCTTTCCGCAATGCCGCCTTCGCCGTACCTCTTTCTTCCCTTGACGACTTACTCCCTCTCTAACTGACATCGTCTTCTACTCTCGTATAGCTCATTCAGTAGATATCCTAGGGACGGACGACAGCTGACGATTAACAAGGTCGCAACGACGTCACGATGCTTCTTAGAGTCTGGTTTCCACCACTTTCGACTTTGTAGAGCTTCTTATGCTCCTCATAAATGTCATGGTCGTCGTCGTAATCAACGTGGACGAATGCTCGCTCAACATTACTAAAGCCTGTCCCACCTTTTAGCTCATCACATACTCATGATATGATCCAATGACTCGGGTCATTCTCAAACCTACCTTCAAACTTCCTCTGAAGTGACTGGCTAACATCATGTGAGACTTTCAGTGGAGTATCAATGTCCATAATAATGTCGACCTCGACATAGTACCGCTGCCCGGAGTGATACGCTCGGCACTGGGTATCATCAGCTAACGCATCGAAGCAAGCGATGCACCTCTGTGCCCACTCACCGTGTCGACTTTGAGTATCCGGGAGTCATGTGTCATGGCAAGGTAGATAAGCTTGGAGATAAAGTCTCGTGGCGCCGATTTTCCCACCAGAAGCCATACTTGCTCAAACGCATTAGACACCCAAGAAAATAGGATCAAGAGCGCGATGATAATGGCCCCTATAGGATCTACAAACCAGGCCACCCGGTTTCCAATAATAGACAGGGTCAACCCGAAGCTGTTGACAACAATATCGTTTCGGTGATCAATCTACTTCATGATAAGACTGCGCTCATCCGCTGCGGAACCGATATCCACTTACAAAAAAGACATGTACGGACGGATACCTGCGGTAGAAGAGGCAATACAGCATTAGACTGCCTTTGGCAACGACTGGGCATGGTCCGTTAGCATCACCGCCGAGATCTTCTCGCATATGCACGCACTCGCTGTACCCACAAACGAGAGGGGTATGATCTGAAGAGGCTCCGAAGCCCGGGCGCCTCCCGCAAGAGTTCTTATCGACTCGATCTATACAACCGGACAGTGAGACATGTGAAGACTTCAAGGGTAGCTTGTTCGGCCCGTCGGCACACTTGCTACTTACGAGCAGTTCAACCGCTACCGTAGTCAGCAGTGAGCAGAAAAGAATGATGCCTATTGTCTCGATCCTTGTGCGACCCTATTGCGCCATTTCAGTGACTACCCCTCTCGCATACAGTCTGCAGACACCTACCACTGGGTATTTGTATACACTGGGTTTGGCGGCCAGACGTGAGGTTATCCATATGATAAAAGACGAGACCAGGTCCACCTGACTGTCGGTCAACAAATTAACTCTGGAGTGTGGGGTTGTAAGAACGAACAAAGGCATCGGCAGCAGTGGCAAAGAGCTTCATCCCGTGTTAATAGAGTCAACTAAGTCGGGGCGCCGATCACTGTACCGATAGGGATCCCGTTGATGCGGCCGCATACACCTGAATCACGAAAAGGCCAAAGTTGACTGCAAAGGAGGCATTGACGGCAAATTTGATCCTAGGCGCCATACGGGCATCTTCCTCCACCTGAAGGCGTTCTTCATCTTCAGCACCCAGAAAATGGTCAATGAGCTCGTTCTGTTGTGTATAGAACCGTTTGAGCTTCCTATGGTTTCCATTAGGGTAATCACTCTTTAGTTGGTGGCTGGTAACGTCGCTACGGCGATGGCGACCGAGATCTAAAGGATCTGCCGGGTCGGATCCGGTATCACCCTGAACGGGTGAACCCGACTTCTCAGGGTTCATATGGCTATCCTCTATTTTTTTAGTTTGATGCGATGCGGTTCCTGCTGCAGGTTCATCGACCTGAGACGCAGCCGCTTTGCCCGCTTGACTAATGGTTTCTATTGCACAGTATCAGCTGATCTGATAATAAACAATCTGACACGAACGGTGCAGGCCCCCGGGATATAATGTGCACACAGCCTGCAGACTGTGGGGTGCGTATTCCAAAATCATGTGCAAAAAACGGAGTTACGTACTCATATCCTGGGTAGTGTTCTGTGATGAAGCCATGGTTGGAGATATACAGGCGCTTGTGGGAATAAGAAGGAAAATAAACTAAGTAACCGAAAAATAAAGAGGACACAAAGGTAAACACATAATTTCTCTTGCTATTATACCCATTAACAATAGGTCTGACGACATCTAATGCGCTGCCTCATTGCCATGACGTAGCGGTTTTCTAGAACCGGCTTGTTTCTTTCGGATTATTAACGGTATACGTATGAGTGGTGCGCGAGGGCGACGGCCAGTCAAAGCATGGCAATGCGGCATAGGGCATGTACACGTGTAGGTGCGGTCGACTGGCAGTGACAGTGGCAGATCCATCTCAACGTATGTTCCATAGTAGATCTTATTGGGGTAGTATAACAAGGATAGTGAGGTATCTCTTTTCCCCGGGCATCGCTTGCATGCATATGTAATGTAGTAGTATCACGTACAGAATCAGATAATGGCGACATCACGATAACTAGGTATGCATGTTTCCCAAGACTTCTATTCTTGAAGATGGGTCCGGCGTATTTGTGTTGTAAGCAGACGCATCCACCTTAGTGAGTGTAAGTTGAAACACTGCAATAATGATTAGGGCAATGAATGGCTGAGTTTGCCTGTTGGAAAGGCCGATCACCATTGTTGGACATTATGCGGTTACAAACATTTCGTGTGTTTGAATTTCTCCATACTGGTTTTAAGACTATAATTTTCTAACCAAAGACTGAATCAAAGCAGACGGGTTACACGGTTGCCGAGAGGACCCTGCCGCATCATACACTAATGCGTTCATGTTACCTTGGCGGCTTCACGCAGCCCAGAGGTCAAAGCACTGATCATCGAGAAAAATACACCGGGTACGGCAAACCGCCAAGACTTTCAAAAGGGCCTTGATGCGTCTCGGCATCCAGACTTCCCTCGCAACTGGTTGTATTGACTAAACGAACCTCTCTCCTCTGAGCTTATCAACTCACCACAGTGCAGTATATGCGAGCATCTGCAACAACATGACAATACGATACTGGTTCAGGACAGGTGCAGGATATTCCGTCGCGGCATAAGGGTCTTTTCTTGGCGTTGAACTTCGCCGCAGAGTGCATGACTAGTTACTTTTTCTACCCTGTTACTTACTACAGAGATTCCCTACATTTTCGACTTGGCGACTCGTGAACTACGGCCGTGGCGCGCAGAGAAAAACGTCATGTTTTTAGCATCATTGCCTTATTGTGGTATAAGCCGCTGCAGAAAGGCTGCAGAACATTTTAACCCCCATGTTCTAGGCTTGCGCTCCCATTGGACTGAAACAAAAAACTGCAATCGGGCGAACCCTCAACTACGCACGAAATATAACATGGCTTGGCGGACGAGGCTAATATCTCGTGCCCTCCTTCCCTTTCGATACTTGCTCCACTGGGGCATTAGTTCGAAAAAAAAATGTTGCGGCGTTTGATCTACTGTTTCTCCCGGCCGGAAATATTCAAGCAAGCAGTCTTTCGAAGCGGAGATCACTCGACAGCCAGCTAGCCAGCCCGTCGCCGTATATTTATTTATATATACGGTGAGGATCATCGTGGCCCTGGGGATCGGCGGGACAAGTGGGAAGTTTAGACGACTTACACGCATTGTTATAAAGAGACGGCCTCGCCTAGACTTCGGATTAACAGTGCATTAAAAAAGAGAATCATTCATCTTATCTCTTCTTGCTCCGGATAGCAAGTCGCGGGACGACAAAGTCGCTGGCTCTCGACGTTATAAGATTCCTCTACCTTGAAAACTATTTTTAATTCAGGAAGCCAAGAAGGAAACTTCTTTTCCCGTTTCCATCATGTCAACCCCTATGGCAAAGCCTATCTGCGGGAGCGGTAAAAAGGTGGGAGAATATGATGTTGGAATACACGCACTTGGACTTGGTTAGTATTCGGATCCTGAAAAGGGATCGACCCGGCTTTGGTGATATATATATACTAACTTGGTTTTGTAGTTCTCGTTTTAGTTGCCTCAATTTTTGGGGCTGGGTTCCCAGTTGCAGCAAAGAAAATTAAATGGTTGAAAGTACCAACAAAGATATTCTTTGCCTGTAAACATTTTGGCACTGGCGTGCTGATAGCAACAGCGTTTGTCCACGTAAGTTAAAACCCACTCCTCGGATTTCAACAGACTTTTTGACTCACCTTGGCTTTTCCTGGTATTATTAGCTTCTTCCAACAGCATGGCTCAGCCTTTCCAACCCATGTCTCCCGGACTTTTTTGTTGTCCAATATCCCCCGCTTCCGGGTATCATCATGATGGCCTCGCTTTTCTCGTTGTTTGTCGTCGAGATGTGGATGAACAATAAGATGGGCGGGCATGGCCATTCCCACGGTGGCGCTCTTGGTTTTGAGCCTGCACCTGAGCCAGCCACGACTGTCACTACTGTCACACCCCCGAGGCCTCAGCACTCCTCGGGCCACGATAGTGTCTCGTCCGATGAAGGAGCTACTGAAAAAGAAATGGTCCAGCCAACCGAGACCAAGGACGAAGTGGTTGTGAGCGAACTGGCAACGTGGGAAGTAGAAGGCCAGACCGTTGATCCTCTTGTTTACAAGAAGATGAACAGTAAGTAATATCCACGGTTACCTCCTCTCCCCCCCCATACAATCGATGGGATAATGCAAAACTCCTTGACGGAGCTTAATTTATGGCTGGATTCGAAACCCCCTTTACATTAACTAAAGGTAGATATTTACTAACTGTGTCTGGTACAGTGAACATTACATTGCTCGAAGGAGGTATCCTTTTCCACTCAGTCTTCGTGGGCATTACGGTCTCCATTACGATCGATGGTTACGTTGTCCTACTTATTGCCATTCTATTCCACCAAGTGTTTGAAGGCCTCGGTCTGGGCTCGCGTATCGCAGCCGTACCATATAAAAAAGGAAGCCGTAAGTTTCCACCGAGCCCCCCTTAGAGATATCATCAAAAACGAATTCTTTCTCTGTGCGGTTGAGTTTCTCGTCTCAACACCTCTCCATAAAACCATACCCGCAAGGGAAGAAGATCGCTAACCTCTCATGCTAAAAGTCCGACCATGGCTACTGGTCTTCGCGTTCGGTACCACAGCACCTATCGGCCAAGCCATCGGATTGGGCGCACGAAACTCATACGACCCGAATAGCGCCTTTGGTCTAATTATAGTTGGTATCTTTAACGCAATGTGAGACGGCATCTCCACACACAACCTACCACAAATCTTTGCTCACAAGTCCATAGTTCTTCCGGTCTTCTGATCTACGCCGCCTTAGTCGATCTGCTGGCCGAGGATTTCCTATCCGAGGAATCCGCACGGGTGATGACGACAAAGGACAAGAAATTCGCTTTTGCGTATGTTATACTTGGCGGTATGTACACTTACTTTGCTTTGTCTCTAGCACTTGAAATTGAAGAAACTAATATGATTTAGCTATCGGAATGTCCATCATCGGCGCCTTCGCCTAGGTGTTTCGTAAAACCTTGACTACCCAATATATACCCTATCAATACCCACCTCCATCAGACCTTGTCCGTCTGACATTGAAAGGGGGGGGGGAGCATGCTCCCGCCGCCAATCCGGTCCAGCAGTCCGGTTATGAAATAGTAAATAATTGGCCTGACTAGCCGAGAGGCTGAGATGACATGAATAACAGAGCAGCCTAATTTTTTCCCTTGCTGGCCGAAAACAGAGGAAAGGGGCAGCTCTACGAATTAATGAAAAGGGGATCCATCTGCAAAATGCAGCAAAACGGCTTGGGTTGCTTGGATAAATGAAATGGTTTTGACCAGGCTTTTTTTTTTTAGCATTATTATTGTTTAGCATCAAAAGCGGTTGTTAGATCGTTAGACCATTTCATCGTTTTGATAGAAATGACTCGATACATAGCTTTACAGTCATTACTGGGCACGCGCCGAATACATTTAGATCGCATTCTATATTTCACCGTTCTTTCGTTGGTCATTGAACTTCAACTTCGTGTCAATATTACTTTTCTAAACCGCGTATATGGATAAAATCAAGCTCCTTAAATATCGACCTGTATTTCAGCGTCTCTGCATACTAATGAGTTTTACGAGTCACAGTTACTGATTGGCAAAATGCCGCCCCAGCCGCCTCACTCACTCATCTAATCTAATCCATCGTGCATAGATATAAGCAAAGACCTTTTCCCCCCTGCCGCACGCACATGCATCAACGGGTGACTTGCGTGAAGCGGATACACTACTACAGTACGGCGTATCTTTGTATATAGGTATGAAAACGGGGGCCAATTTGTTTATTATTTCTCTTCACTCTTAAGATCTGCATTAGAACTGTGGAGGGGGGTCCCTGCGAGCCGTCCGGACACGGGGCACGCGGGAAAAAGCTTGGCATTGTAGCGGGCTTGCTTCAACTGCCGCGACGATCATACGTTAGTTAGTTAGCCCCCCCCGGCCGCAACTAGGTAGGTACCTTGCTCTGTTATTCAGCTGATTGACCATACAGTATGTATGTACAAGTAGGCAAGGGGTCCTGGCATGCTCGCTAATTTATGCGGTAGATTACAATGCATGTATGTAGGTAGGTATGCGCTCGCTTGGAGGCTGGGATGCCTATTGTTGCGAAGGGATGGAAACTCCGATTTCGGATGAATAGATGGTGTTTTTGATATGTTTCTGGATGTCAACGGTTAGATCGCGTTCTCTATACTTTTTAGTCATATTTATTATACTTCGATTTAACTATAGTTATTCTAGGAAGTCGACCACCCATCATGTCTTCGAGCATCAAGGTCTATCTGGCACTCCCATAATATTTAGCCATGCTCGAAACTGTCCTATATCACTCCACACTATGGAGATTACTGTGAGTTGATGAATCTTGATTTGGTATAGACAATGACAGCGTTAGATCTGAGGGGCACTCACTAAGTGGGTGACTTCTAGTAGATTGATTGTACAATTGCGAGTTACATTCACCTCCGACGTATTTTGAACCTCATGGAGACCGTTTACAGTCAGCAACGTATCCTGTGAGTCACGAGAAACACAAGGTGTCAAGTCGCTCTCAAATAACAGTTATGTTCATGAATTCATGCTAGAAATGATGATCCATACGCCGATGATGCCTCTTTAGATATACAAAATGCCAGGTATGCGAAAGACAGAACATATTTATGTGGCAGGGTCCATCTACCTGCTCCATCAATATAGCCCCTATTGATGAGATCAACCGACCGATTATATTATCAACCCTCTCACAACTTGGGCTTCGGGTGCGTCACGCCTTTATAGCCGAAATGGTTACTTCATTGATGTTCCTCGGTGTTGGTGGTCGTGCTTCAGAACACCTTACCCTTGTAGTCCTTGGGCGCCAGGATGACGTTATACTCGAGCTCCAGCTCGGCTTTGTCGTCGCCTTGCAGCGGCTTGAAGTCGACCACCAAGTCGTCCTTGACGGCGAAGACGGTGTCGGTGGCCAGCCAAGGGTCGTCCTTGGGATATAACTGAGTGGTGCAGCCCTTGTAATCTGCGTGTGTGACCTGGTATCCGAGCCACGTCAGTCGAGGGGAGCTTCCAAGCCAACCAGCCAGAGCTGCGAGGAATGTGTGCGAATGAGAAAGAGAATGGAAAGCTTACCATGATGTGAATGTGAGCGGGACGCATGGGATGGCGGTCCATCATCTGCAACAGCTTATAGGAAGGGCCATCGGTGGGCAACGAGTAGGCCGTGGGGTGGTAACAGTAGAACCAGTACTTGCCATTCTCATCGGCGCGGAACTTGCCCCGGAGGTTGTTGGGGGTCTGGTTGTCCGGATCCTGGAAGTCATACTTGCCGTTGGACGAGGCCTGCCAGATGTCGAAGACGGCGTTGGGGATGGGCTTGCCGGTGACCAGGTCGCTGATGACGCCGTGCATGAGGCAGACCCGGCCGTTGGGCGCCGGGTCCTGGATGACGGTGCCCCCGTTCTCGCGGAACGGCGCGTTGGGCGACCAGAAGGGCCCGAGAATGGCCGACGACGTGGGGTCGACGCCCGTGTCGGAGATAATCTTATGGGCGATCTCATCCACCAGGCTAAAAGCCAGTCAGCAGTGTTCGGCTTGCCTCGGCGCTTTTAAGTCGTCGGCATATAGGGGTATGCATATATATATATGCACGGTATACTTACGTCTCGAGGCCGAGGATGTCGGAAATACGATGAGACTCGTTTCTGGTCTTGTTTGATTCGGCATAGATACGGCCAACGTCGTTTACAAAGTGAACAGCCGACATCCACTCATCAATGGTCAACTCAACCTCGCGGGAGAAGTCGTGGAGATGTCGTATCAGAGCGCCCAGAACCTGTCTGTTGCGAGGCGTGACGTTGGGGCCCATCGTGTCGAGGACATGCTGGGTGAATGTGGGATCGAACCTAGAAGGCTCAGGAGCCTGGGCGGCGTTGGATATACCGGTCTTCGCAGTTTGCGTCATCTTGAACTCTGGTGGAATGAAATTTACGCAGGAGAGGGGGGGGGAAGATATACGGCTTATACAGGATGTGTGAGTTGAGGGTAAGTGGATGATGAAGATGAAGATGAAGATGAGGATGAGGATAATGGGCGAAGTGAAGGTAAGTCAAACGACGACATGATGGGCGTTGAATTATTTATTTATCTACCTCCCTTTTTCTTTGTCTACCATTTACCTACTCATGTACTATGACCACTGTAGGCATAGATGAAAAGTTAACCCCGCCAATATCCATGCCGCCGGTTGTGGATCGGCAGCATCTCGCGGAGTCGTAGCACGCAATGGTTCTTTGCGGGTTAAATATCACCCTTAGGCGAAACTATCTTTCTGCGCCCGTCGCCAATCTCTTTTTCACCGCAACAAACTACTTACATGATCGATAGTACCTTTA
Source organism: Xylaria flabelliformis (assembly GCA_007182795.1). NCBI lineage: Eukaryota > Fungi > Ascomycota > Sordariomycetes > Xylariales > Xylariaceae > Xylaria > Xylaria flabelliformis. The sequence goes on from VFLP01000051.1 coordinate 279,626, forward strand.
ACCTTGACCGAGATCGAGACACAATTGAACCAAATTAATAATTTCAATAGCAAACGAGCCTAGACAAGATGCGTAGCATGCTACAGCTCGTTTGCCTCCAGAAGGGAGCTAGAATTAATCTCTTTGATCCAGAAATCTCTTTCGATATAATGTGTGACAGTTATCAAACTACGCTGTACTCTAGTACATAAATCTTAGGGTCCTCCTTAGTCAGAAAGTCGACATGAAGAGCGTTTACCCGGCAAAGAATACCGGGAGACGTCATATCCACATAGCGTTCTTCTTATTCTTAGGTTGGTCCGCAAATGCGCGCCCCCAGACAAAGACCATCCAAGTCATCTACCGCTACGGGTGCCGAACCAAACTACTTTACTGTAGAGGCTCTTTTCTCCATAGCCTGATCCGGCCCTGTTGATCTCCACTAACCCCAATTATAGCGATTCTAGCGATTCTAGCGTGTCTGACTAGATGGCAAAGGGTAGCTTAGATAGCTAACTAAGCATTTCCCCGCGACCAATCGTAGCGATATAGTTCGTCAGACATCTCGTCTTTTCGTCAGTCAATCTTGTGCGGGGACAACTTAAAGAAAGATTTACCCCTCGATGCCGTTGGAGAAAGCCGCCCGATAGCATTTCACCCGAGCTGTCGGAGGGCAACGAACATAACATTCATTGTAAACACGTGAAGCCTCGCGCTAGTTGGTTTGTATCATCTTCAGGTATACCGTAATTTCTTCCAGTGGTTCTTACATGGTGTCAAACATCAAGACACCCTGCATCATCACGCGCATTCTTTAAACCGTACGAGACCACGCGATTTCACTGCATGTGCGAGTATCTGTCTACTCCAATCAGAAAGGTGTTTACGTAGCTTCTACACATAACCTAGGATGCCGATTCATCACTTGATGATAGGGACCTGGACGCCTCCGGGTGCCATATTCACCGTAGCCTTCGACGACGAGAAATTGACGCTGGAGCTGGTGAAACGAACAGAGATACCCCATGACGAGCCCATCTCATGGATGACTTTCGATGTAAGCCTAGAGTTCCCCGAGGCTGTACTCATCGCTCACATGACTACCACCTATCAGCATGCCAAGAAGAACATCTATGGCGCGGCCATGAAGAAGTGGTCCAGCTTTTCTGTCAAAAGCCCGACAGAGATCATACACGAAGCCTCACACCCGATGAATCATGACCGTAAGCTGATGTGACGTCGTTTCACTCCTAACACTCCCGATCCATACCTGCTGTGTCTAACGTAGAAATCACGGGCTCAAGCACAAGCGAGCTTAGCTACGACTAATACACGCGCCATCTTTCTACTCGCTGCGAAACAGCCACCTTATGCTGTTTACTGCAACCCCTTCTATAAGCATGCCGGCCACGGGGCCATCTTCTCGGTCTCGTCATCTGGCGCCCTCGCCGACAACATCCAGAACTACCCTTACCAACAAGACACGGGTATCCACGGCATGGTGTTCGATCCGACGGAAACCTACCTGTACTCCGCAGATCTCAAGGCCAACAAGCTCTGGGTTCACAAGAAGGGGCCGGCCGGGTCGGTAGAACTGGTAGGCAGCGTAGACGCGCCAGACCCCGGGGACCATCCGCGATGGGTAGCGATGCACCCGTCAGGCCAGTACCTGTACGCACTGATGGAGGCGGGCAACCGGCTCTGCGAGTACGTCATTGACCCGGCGACGCACATGCCCGTGTACACGCACCACTCGTACCCGCTGATCCCACCGGGGATCCCGCAGCACGACACCATGTACCGCAGCGACGTGTGCGCGCTGACTCGGTCGGGACGGTACCTGTTCGCGACGAGCCGGGCCAACAGCTTCGATTTGCAGGGCTATATCACGGCGTTCCGGCTGCGCGACTGCGGGTCCATCGAGACGCAGATCTGCCTTAACCCGACGCCCACGAGCGGCGGACATAGCAACGCTGTGGCGCCGTGCGATTGGAGCGATGAGTGGCTTGCCATCACGGACGACCAGGAGGGTTGGATTGAGATCTATAGGTGGAAGGACGAGTTTCTGGGGCGCGTTGCGCGGTGTCGTATCCCCGAACCGGGCTTTGGGATGAATGCTATCTGGTACGACTAGATGCTCGTAGAACAAAGATGAGAATTAAAATAAGATTAAATACTAGCATAAATAGGAATGAAATTCAAGTGATGTGACAACAGCTTGTTGAGTATGAAGAGACTGCAACTAGTAAAGAAACTCGGCTTATATTGCATGTATAATACCTATTAAATATCGGGTAGTGTGTCTGCATCTACAAGGTTTCCTGTGCCCAGACTTCAAAGTGTAAAAACTGCCATGGATCGAGGCTGCATGTTATTGTAGTCAGAATGCCAATAAGCTCAATCTTGACCATTTAAATCATTCTTCTTGGCACGTGAAATAATGGAGTTTCTGCCCGTACAAATATTTACCTATCTGTTCATGTAATTCATTGCTGTAAGAAGTGCAAAAAAGCATTCTTATACCCTGCCAGAAACCTCGCACACCAGATTACGCCCGACCATGTAAGACATGTAAAACCCCAGGGGCAGACGCTTTCTGCTGTGTAGCTTCGCATTGTCAACCCATCTCGAGTTCGAGGATGCCCCAGAATTCTTCCAGTCTACTAAAAGTGGAATAAATAGCGTCACAATGGCAGGGGCGTATGTATATCGACACGATATAAATACACTTCACTGGACGTTGGAAAAGGAAGAGATAAAAGACTAGTAAAGCTGCTTCCTGGAGACTTCAACGATGACATTCGCATCCAGATCCTCCACCAATCTTTGAAATAGCTCGAGGCTTCACTAGGTGAGTTACCAAAACGACTAAGCATTGGAGAACTTCAGGAGACATTGCCAGATGTACTGGACCGTAAAAGAGACGATAGAAGGACAATATCTACTCATCTCCAAGATTACACTGGCAACATCGTGGAACGAACTACCCTTTAGCTAGCGTTCCGAAGTCTGCTAACGCTACCCGTCCTGATAACACTCGACACACGCTCCCAAAGTATGATGCATTATCATATACATGGGGTCGGGGTCCAAGGGTGGAGCAAATCTACATTGTACCTGAAGGCCGGGAGTCTACTACTGAGCAATCACTGGCATAGATGCTGACCTTGGATATCCGTTTTAATCTGACAAATGCGGTGCGATACCTACGACATATCGACCAGGTTCGAACTCTATGGATAGACGCCATCGCATCAACCAAGTGGACATGGCAGAGAGAGATCGACAGATCAAGCGCATGGGTAGGATCTATGGCAAATCAGCGGCTGTCATCATCATATGGCTCGGCTCGGCTCAGCTTCGAGCTCGAGCTCGAGTTCGCTGGCTCTCTCGCGAAATTAAACCACCTGGGTCAACAGGCCGAACACACTGTCGGTCGGTGGTATCCATGTCCGGACGCGACGGAGCCGGCGCTGGGGTGATCCGAGGGTGCCCTTTTGCCTTTGCCTTTGCCTTTTGACGAGGAAAGCTCGGGATGCGATTCAGGACACCCACCTCCTTTTCACGAGCGTCGTGGTTTTGAACCGTGTCTGTGTCTGGGTTCAGCAGGGAGGCAACGGTATGCGGCAGCAACGGGGACCGTTTAATCAATGTGGCTTCTTTTCGACGCTATAACCGTGGAATTTTTCTTCCGAAGAGGCCATCTTGATTGACCCCTTTGCGAGAAAAGCGTCTCTTACCCAAGAGGTTTGTCGGACTGCTGGTGGAGGAGGAGGAGGGAGGATGCGAGGGAGGTTTGGTAATAATAGGTAGGTATCTCGATGACTTCTTCTTCTTCTGGCTGATGGTTATGAGCCGGAAGGAGAAGTGTGTAGAGCTTAGGGAATAAAGTCTATGGTGTCTTTACTCTCTCTGTCTTGTAGAGCTCAAGAGTGAAATCAAGCCACGGTATGAGAAATCCCTTGTTGAGGTGCATATGGAGAGGCTTTCCTTGCTTCCTCTGCCGTTACTTGTCGCCTCGACCTCTTTTCCCATCTCAATCATGCGACATCGTCCTGGAAGGAGCCATCGTGGGTACCCGACTGGTCGCAGGGAGTGGATAATTTTCTTCAAATGACCTTCCTCTCAACTGCAGCTGGTATGTTAGTTCGTGGATTTGATAATGCAAAATACTCTGTAGAGGATACGACAATCATCTTCCTAGGCATCCAGGCTTATGTAGCTGAGAAGAGGGGCCGGCAAGATGAGTTGGGAAACATGATTGGTATGTGTGTCCTTAGAAATCCATGTTTTCGGCAAGGTTAATCATATACAATGTTGTGCATATCCGTCCACATGAAGCTCAATCATCGCTGTCTTCCCAGGTCGAGCACTCTAAGCACTCGAATGTTGCTTTGGTAAGTCTCAGGTTATTGTTAGCTTCTCATTTCTACTAGTACGACTAGCCTTTTCATACAGACTGGGGGGGTATTGTAGCATTCCATACCAGATTCTCAACGCATAATCAAGGCAAATGTGTAGTTTCGTCCGCATATACTATATGCAACGTGCTCGCTAGGAGCAGGCCGGATATCATCCAGATGCTGGCCAGAGCAGACTGGCCCTTTACTTCGTACGTTGCTGAAAGCTCCCGACTCTGAACCCTACGAAACATCACACATTACGGTCTTATTTACTAATATCGTGATTCTTAGACCATATCCTCACCGACGACCAATATTAATCTATCGCGAATCGAAGCTTATCATGAACTTCTAGCCAGATTCTCTATTAGACAGAGAACGATACGCGCGACCTCTGGACTTCCCACGTTGCACCGCTGCTCAGATAGAAGCACTGGAGTGGTTCAAGCCGTTGCGGAAGCGCATTCCTACCGCTTTATAACGCAGACCGGAGACTTTCATTTTATTAATAACCTGGCGATATTACATGGACGGGAAGAGTTCTCTGATGATGAGGGCAACAAAAGGCACCTTGTCAGGATGTGGTTAAGGAATGAGAAATTGGGTTGGGATATCCCCGAAGTCCTGAAGACATTGTGGGCGGCTATCTTCGAAGGAGATGCCAAGAGAACATGGACTATCGAGCCAATACCAGAGAGTTTCCTTCCTTTGAAAAGGTACGCGAATTGACGTTTTCGAATCCGAGTACTCCAAGTGATACAGTACAAAGTACGTATAGTCAGCCGTATCGATAGGGAATTTGAGACTTGGCGCTTGACAACGTCATATTGTCAGGGGACCCTTGAAGATAATCCTCCTGCACCTCAAATACACATATGTACACTTCGCATGATGATTCCGAAGGCCCTGATAAGGGTTTGGATTCTAGCCAATTATTTTAATTGGGAAATTTGAGCATCGTAAATCTCTGACAAGCCAAGAACATGAAAACACTAAATATTTATAACTCGGTGCACAAGTTGATAGCTACGTATGTATTGTACATGGGTAGCTGTTGTGGATTCAACTTTGAATGGTTCATGCCAGGTACTGTGGGGACGCGTTTTCGGAACAGGGACCCCCCTGCGCTACCCAGCTTAGCTTGGCCGTCTTTCTGCTCGCTTCAACCAATCCCCTCGTCCTCTTCCTTTCTCCGCCCTCCACTCCACCGTCATCACTCCTTCACGAGCTGGTGCGCTGATCACTTTTGTTTGGTCGAGCACAGCACAGCAGCCCAGATACAACAACTTGCTTACTTACATCTGTATATATCTAACCCCATTCTGCCCCCAACTACGTGAGTGAAATCCGCATTCTCATCTGACAGTCTGTTTAATTGATTCTATAGTCGTCGGTGCCGCTTCGGTTGGCCAAGTGCTCGCTGCCCGATGCATCGCCAGAATGGCCACCTCCTCCACGCTCGCACCGCCGTCATAGGCCTTGCCAGAGCCCTGTTTGCCGGTCTTGCTGCCGCAGCCCCGGCTACCCGTCCCCGAGACCTCCTCTACGCCCGCGACCACCATGACAACGCCCCCGAGGCCGAGGGCAGTGCCCTATGGGTGCTCTATGTCGTCTCCATGGTCCTCGTGCTCCTCGGCGGCGCCTTTGCCGGCTTGACTATCGCCCTCATGGGCCAGGACGAGATCTACCTCCGCGTCATCTCCCTCGATCTCGAAGAGCCTCAACACAAGAATGCCAGCCGTGTTCACCATCTGCTCAACCGCGGCAAGCACTGGGTTCTCGTCACCCTGCTCTTGTCCAATGTCATTGTGAACGAGACACTCCCCGTCGTTCTAGATAGGTGCTTCGGCGGCGGCGTTGCTGCAGTTGTTGGTAGCACCGTATTGATTGGTACCGACCCTCTCTCTACTTCCTCACCCTGCCCAACCTCTCCGAAAACCCATCAAAGCCCCCAACTTCACTGTCCTAACTATCGTACTGATTGTGTTTTTTGCCTGTATCTAGTCATCTTCGGTGAAATCATACCCCAGTCTCTATGTGTCCGGTATGGACTTCAGATTGGAGGCTACATGGCGAAGCCCGTCTTGCTCCTCATGTACTTAATGGCCCCCGTGGCCTGGCCTACCGCAAAGCTTCTCGACTGGCTTCTCGGCATGGACCATGGTACCATTTACAAGAAGAGCGGGCTCAAAACTCTCGTGACCCTACACAAGACCCTTGGTGAGGTCGACGAACGATTGAACCAGGACGAGGTCACTATCATAAGTGCCGTACTGGATTTGAAGCGCAAGCCCGTCGAAGAAGTCATGACACCCATGGACGACGTGTTTACCATGTCCGAGGACACAGTTTTAGACGAGAAGACTATTGATCAAATTCTCGATGCTGGTTATTCTCGAATTCCCATCCATCAGAGTGGCAATCCTACCAATTTCGTTGGCATGCTCCTGGTCAAGATTCTCATCACTTACGACCCCGAGGACGGAAAACGTGTAAAGGATTTTGCCCTTGCCACCCTACCTGAGACGCGTCCCGAGACCAGCTGTCTCGACATAATCAATTTCTTTCAGGAAGGAAAGTCTCATATGGTGCTCATCTCGGAGTATCCTGGCGAGGACCACGGTACCCTTGGCGTCGTGACTCTAGAGGACGTCATAGAAGAGCTTATCGGAGAGTAAGTGACCATGAAGACCAACTATGTGTCTCAGAATGCTAATGAGGAATTTTTCAGGGAGATCATTGACGAGTCTGACGTCTACGTTGACGTGCACAAAGCTATCCGCCGAGCCCACCCTGGGCCCCATGCTCGGGCGCAACGGAGAGACTTAATGGTGAAAGACACTGCCGTTAGAGAAGGCGTACTTGTTGACTTGGCCGAGGAAAATACGGAGGGGCAAGACGATCAAACCAGTCAACTCAGACGAACCCCGTCTCTCAATGGGAGATCAGAGGGCTCGTTCTTATCACAGAGTCCGAAGGCGACATTGCTGCGGAGGAGAACTTCCGCCGACCACCATGGCAAACTGGTGCATACGACCGTCCCGGTCAAAGCAAACTTCGAGGATATGAGGGATCACTTGAAAAACCTTGGCCCATCTAACCGGGCATCCAACCCAAAGGCCACTAGAGTCTCGGCTGTCAAAATCAAGCCAGGCTTGGCTGCCAGCCCGCCACCCAATCCGTCAACTGTAGGCGTTATACCAGAGGACCCTAATAGTAGCATAGATGAACGCACAAGTCTATTGCGGCCTCAGCTAACCGCCAAGGATGGAGTTCAGGCTTTACACCATAGCTATTATGGATCTGAGGCCCCTGGGAAGGGAGATTTAACAAAGCCCACCGTCATCACAGCAGATATCAGCCAACCTTCAGGAAAAGAAACGACGTCTAGTGAAAGCAATACATCCCCGACAGATAACGGTGATGGAGAACCGACCGTGCGTCGAAGAGGGCACGTTCGAAGCGGCAGCATCACGGAGAACATTGTGGAGGCCGGTGGCATACGAAAGGTGGTACTCGAGACGAACAGCTCTTCAGAGTCCGAAGAAGACGACGCGAACCAGAGTCAGACACCAGGAACGCCATCCGATGCAGACAAGTCCCCTAATAGCAGCAAAAAGAAGAAGAAAAACCGACGTAACAAGAGAAGCAGCGGGTCATAGCAATACGTGCGGCGGCGACTGCGGCGGCGGAAACTCAATCGGCCATAACTTTTTTTTGATACGAGCAGTAGCATTCGCGTGACTTTAGCAAATGTATAAAGTAAATCTCTGTATTACACGAAATAATACTCTTTAACAGCAAAGCTAGTCGGGATTGTTGATAACGGACGAATGGGTCGGTGCAACTAGGGAAACAAGCAAACGTGTGTTATTGTAATAGTATAGATTACCAATGAGCAGATGTTGACAACCTCCCTTTCGAGGTCCTACTTTACTTCTCCAGTCCTAATCACCGCTTGCTTGATAATTGTTAGGTCGCTATAACTTAGCTAGCTCGGTACCGTCAAGCTTGTGCCGTTGTGTCGACGAGAACACGGCACTTCCTGTGGTATATTCGAGTATTGTTGTTTCGCCGTACCAATGCCTATGCAAGTTCTTAGAACCGCAATTGTGTCTATTAGTAATCTTTAATTGAGCAACCAGTTAGTTATAAGGTAGTTTAAGACGCGCACGTATGGAAATGTCGTTCTCCATGTTGCTAGGTGCCCATAAGAATTGGATGCACGAATGGATTACTTAAGTAGGAGGTGTTGCAGACGGTGCCCATATGGCTGACCCCAATTACTCTATTTATCACGTCGCCCTGCTTATGAGCCCATGTAAATTTGAGCCCTCTATCTCTAAGTTGTTAAATTATACTTTATTGGACGGTCGTTTCTAACTTCGTGGTACAGCGAGAATCAGTCAATCATGGTGACGAGAGAGGATGGACACGCAGGTGACGCATAGGCGCGTAGGCTGTGCTGAAAATTGTAATAATGCCCAGGATCGGGCTGGAATCTATTGTGCTATGTCAGCTTTTTTTCAATGCTCTTTCGTCTGTTTTGGGTTGTCAAATGTTCAAATCTTACAAAATAGTTCACGCTCTTTGCCGATAGATCAAGCTACAGGTTCCAAGACAAGCTGCATGAAGTGTATGATAGGATAACAACACAGATGTCTGCACTTCGAGGGGGGATATGTGACAGTGCTTCTACGGTAAGCCAGACAGCGTATAACCGCTCTTTTCGCGTATTATACTTACCGATAAAGCGACGATATTCGGGCTGAAGTCGAAACTACACATGTAGTCAGAACTCGTATATCCGCCGCCACTTATAGAGGAAGACGGTATCCGAATCCTTCTTTACAACCGGCAATTTTACGGGACGCAGATCTCAGAGGATCTCTGCAGCACATCTCTTTTTCTCGGCAATGCAATGACTTGGTTGAGCCGTATACGGCCCTACGGCCCTATCGTATGCATGGGGGGATCCTACGCCGGTCGACAGGATCTTGATCGACGGCAAAAAGCTCGGCATTGCTGCTGATTTGAGTGCCGCGTTACGTGATTTACGCGATAGTGGTAGGATTAATACATAGGCTGTGGGCCGATGCTATCTGGATTGACCAGAAAAATATACCAGAGAGAAGCAAGCAGGTTACGAGATTTGGGGGGGGGGGTCTACGGCAACGCAGACAACACAGTTATCTACCTTGGACTATCGAGCCCCCATATTGATGCTATCATCGAATTCACAAGACAACACGCGCACTTAGAGCGACGCTATAAGTCCTAGAGTTCCTTATTGAATGGGGTGTTGGTGTGTTGGGGCAGGATTCTGAGATATCACAAGGGCACCGATAACTGAACGACAAGTTCCTACTGCCAATAATGGTATTATACTAGAGGGTAAAACAGTTTTCATGTATTACATAAATAAACCTAGACATATAGCAACCCACGAGGGAATCGCTAAGTGTAGCACTTCAGGCCATGATGAACACGTAACGATTGAAAGGCTGCATACGATTGGGAAATTCAACAACCACATGACCTGTATTTGCCACATACCTGTCCCTCATGTTATTAAAGTACAACGAGGTTATTGATCGTTAATCCCTGGCTCTCGTCATGGTATCTCCTCCTCATAATCTTTGGAATCTGTGTAGTTGAAGTTAAAAGTTACTGTGCTGTCTATAATACACGAAATTCGGGGAAAGCCTAGCCAAAGATAATTCCTGTGGGGTAGTGGTCTAGCCCAGCGTAGGACGAATCCAGCCGGGACTTTTTTCATGACTTTTCATTCATATATTATAATCTTATTTCCTCAGTCATCGTCAACAAACCCCCCTCGCCCCTCCCCCTAACGTATATAAAAGTAGCACGCTTGGATTCTTAAACACATGGCCTACGAGGGAGCTATTCTGACGTGAAAAGTTAGGCTGTAAAGGGGGTTTTGATTGTATAAACTACACCCTTCGTTTTTTTGTTACCTTCCACCACTTAGCTATTCGTTGAGTTAGTTGTTGTTTTACTCGGTTGCCTCATTCCTCGTTGAACTTACTGGATTTTGACGCGTAATGGCCAGATTACCTCCTTAGCTAGGGCTCAGGGGTACGTATATAGATTACGATCTAACTTCATTTTTAACTCTCCATCTCGTGTCTAGTTATGCATATCAACAAAGCCATTCTGTGTACCGGAGAAAACAGACCTATTTCTCGGCTATTGTACTCTCTTTATCTGGTGAAGTCTTTCAGCATTTTATATATTCTTTACATGGCCAGTACTACCAACAAGCTAGGGAACCGTCAGGGTCCGACGCGTCCCGTTGAGACATGTAGAAGAGGTCATAGCAGTTATTGGTCCGCGAGATCACGAGACTCTAGTTGAGGCTGTAAGGGAGAGTTGAACCGGAGGTCGGTCGGAGAAGTGGAATACTGCCGATCTTCGAATATTCGTGTGTAAGTAGAGGGTAAAGGATGAGATTGTATATTCGATTGCAAGTCCTCCTTTAGGCCCAAAGAGAATTGTTAATTAAATCAAGGCTTTGTTCCGAGCCCTTGTATAATTACAAGCCCTTATCACACTTGTGCCTAGTCAATAATTGATTGCTGGCTTTATTCTCTTCAGATCAAAGTTAACCCGTTAGTCTCCGTTGTTCTGGGCGCTAGTCTCATTCATATATGTATTGTTGTGAACAAAGCTAGGCTACCCATATAATAGCTATCATACCTCTCATAACTACGGGACTTGAGACTACATTCCTACTAGTTCACATATATATTTATTTCCTTCCTTCCTTCCCGCATTCTTCTTACCTAAGCAGGAAAGCAAACCTGTTATTCGTGGAGACCAGCCAAATTGAACTTTTACACTAAAAAGTAGGTACGGTAGGCGATTTGATTCCGCCCAATTTCACAATACAAAATGGGTCTCGATTTTGACTTCAATGGCCCTCTCTCGCCTACATGCTGGAGCAGAGACGTCGACAACGAATTCAACGCACTGATGCCCCCCTACGGCAGTGGGGTGGGAAACAGTAGTATTGAACCCTTCATTATTGATGTCTCGGACTCTGACGAAGATGATGTCCCAGATTTGCCGCCACCTGTCTACGGAGACGGCGTCGGAGGCGAGACAGAGAGCAATGACGCTATCTCTCCCATGAGTCTTGACATCGCGGGATTCGAACGGGATATTTCTTACACTGAGTCTGCAGAGATGACATACGCCAGTCGAGATATCCCGCTAGATGAGCAGGTCAAATTTGACAGAGTTGCTCTGCTAGTGGCAGACGACGACTACAATGACGTCGTGATGGCAGACGTGCCCATGGCAGGTATTACTAACTTCGACGACATTTCAGGCGTAGTTACCATTCCCAGCAGCGAGACGGTACAAGTACCGGCGCTACCTAACAGCGATACAGATGCCCCACTACCGTCTTGGATGATGGGAGCTCTTCACCCCGGATTTCTGCAGGAATTGAGGGCGTGCAATCTCAAGGAGATCACGCTTGAGAAGGATAAGATACGTTTCTCTTTTGCGTGAATTCCAGTATGTCTGTTTGGTAAGCTATACCACGAAACTAATCCTCTTTGTCTTGACTTCTTTTTTCTTTTTTTCTCCTTTCGTTCTTTCTAATCATTCGGAGCCTGCGGTGTAGTGATGTCCCAAGTCTCCGTGAAGTTCTCGTTTGTGGCGATAGCTTCATGGTATCTACGAGATTGCGGCAGAATTTCAAACGGGAAAGCTTGGGAATTCTTGCTTCAATGCTACGCTTAAGTGGTGGGCTACAAAATCAAACTCGCAATACCAGGTATCACAGTTTGATTATGTCATCGCGTCATAAACAACGTGCTGATATTAATATATGAGATATTTACTAAACTTATTAAAGATTATATTGAGCGCAAAGTAATCAGCTTTTCTTTAACTTCACGTAACTTGTTAGTATTAGAGTCTACTATAAATACCGTTGTTACTAAGAGTTGATTATGTTTAATTTCATCCAAGGACTCTGATTCTGTTGTCTTAGGTTCTGGCGCGTCACTGATACGGGTAGGCTATCAACCTGACATGTTTTGAAAGAGTGTCTAGATATGCCTTCCTTGGCAAGATGTCCGAAGGAAGTATTCGCAGGACGTGAGGTTTGTCATTGCAGGTCTACAAATAGCCTGCCTCTCCAGAATCCATTCATTTCCCCCTTTCCCATTCCTCATAACCCTTGAGTCCCAGTGAAGAGATTTAAATAGAGAAAGTCTCTGTCTGCGTTCCTAAAATGTCGTATCTTGTTAACTAAATATACCTTTAATTACAGACTACCAAACACGTCATTAACGCGTGCTCAGTTCCCTCAAGCATTATAAGCAACCAACGTAAGGTTGTATTATTAGTAGAAGAGCCCAGAAGTTATGTACAAGACTCATCCAGAGTCTCCTCGATAGTTCGCGGAGTTAGGGAGAGGAGAATCATTGTGTGTTGTACGAGCAGGGTCATTAATTACGGGTGCCAGGGACCAGATAGATCGCGGCCTTTGCTTCGCATTCTACACATACTACTTTAGCTAACTCCTGGATGCTTCTTCCGTAGCGTCCAGAGATTTAAGCATAAATAAGACTGGCATGCGAATAACGCCCGTCTGTCTCATTTGTCCTTGTCTTTTTCACTTCCAGTGCCAAACAGCAATTTAGCCATATCCTCAAGCTTCGATAAATCCGAGATCTCATGCATTAGGGGGTTAAGCCAACCACAGTCAAGCCAGAAGCCTTATTTCCTAAGTGTCTTAGTAACCTGGCACAGCAAGAACGGTGTATACAAGACGTGACAAGCCATTTAGTCATATTAAGAGTTATAGATTGCGATTAAGCTGTCTACTTTCTGTTGGCAAAGACGACTCTGTAAATCTCGTCGGCTCGCATCACAGGAGTGCTTGACTTTAACGTCATCCAGAAAGCCAGCTCCTTGGCTACATATTGGAAAGCCATACTCCACCGACACCCAGTCCAACATGGCACCACCCCCTACGGCCTCGTGCGCCATTTAGTATCCATTTCTCCTGATCGCCAACCCTCAGAGGCGCGATTATATACCACGGTCAAACATAAACTAGAAGTTATCACAGAGGAGCACGAGAACAACCAACAAAACCACGTAAACACAACACAACACAACTACAATAACCTATTGCGGGAAACTAAACAAATAGGCAACTACCCTGCGTAATTTTCTTTAATCATGTTTTCTCTAACTTCCTGTGTTAATCGAGATGTTATCTACATGATTATAGATATCGTTATTTATATAACTTTTTATACAATGATTTATATGGTTACTCACATGGCCATTTATATGATTATTCAGATGGTTATAGTTTCCTAGGAAAGCTTATGCAAAAATGTTGTTACGGTTGGCACAGGTATCATCTCATCTTACACCTACACAAGAAGATACATACCACAGAGCATGAACACCAGGGTTATCAAAGCAGCCATGCTTATTCCCTCGTTGGCGGCAGCTGCGCGTAATAAGTGCACTAAAGCACCTGCGGCATACTGTAAATTTAAGGAAGGGCGTCCCTAAGGACGCTATCCTAATAGATATCATCCTACTAGAGTGCATGTAGCTAGATAGTCTTAATCAACAACTTTATTCTTGTTTGCGCTCCTACTACTTCGCACCGACGAGTAGATAATACCTAACAGAACCAAGGCATGTATTACTCGTCGGCAACCTTCTTCAACTACCTGATGGTTAATGAAGGTTGCTGTCTACGGGTCAACACAGGCCGGATGGGCTTCATCAGAATATACGAAAATGCCGCTGGGTACGTTAATACTAGGGTACAATCACGGATACCATACCGGAAAAGCGCACTGCGGACAAGATACGGAGATGAAGTAAAGAAATCTACTGAGATATATGGGATACTTGAGTTTCACTCTTATAGCAACACACGTAGTGTACTACGTAGTATAAGATTGCAGTCATTGATTGTTCTCTCATGACGGTTAGAATATCTCGAGTTCATCGCCTTCTATGATCTATGATACAGCTAAATGAACTACAAAAGATACTAAACTTCTCAGGGAGGACCATCTCTCATCGCTAATAGAGTAAGCTCTACACCTAACCATCGACGCCCTCAGCACAGCGAGGTCATCCCGTTCACAAACAGGCTATTCTAGAGCATCGTACCCCAGTCTTCGATGCTCGTTTTGGACCGAACTTGGTGTCCTCTACAGCTTCCCCTTAGTCTTAGCCGCCTCACGAGTCCGCTGCATACTCCTCAACAAAGCATACATACTCTGCAACCTCGGCATCTCAACACCCGCCTTCCTCGCAATTCTCACCGGATTTCCCAATATGACCTCCAACTCCATGGGCCGTCCCGCCTCCCAATCGAGCAACATGCTCGGCTTGGCGCCGGCATTCCGCTCGTTGCTGCGAATAATCCGCTCAGGCGTCGCCAGGGTGTCGGGAAACGGCGCCCCCAGCACCGCGGGCGCGGCGTCCCAGATCTCCGCCATGACGGCCGCCACGTGCGCCCGCAGCTCCGAGTCTGTCAACTGGTCGGCGTTGCCCCGACCCCCGGATAATACCGCCGTCGAGTTGAAGGCCGCGTTGATGCACAGCTTGTGCCAGCGGATCGTCTGCAGCTCGAGTTCCGTGTGCGTCTCCACGTCGCGGATGGCTCCCAGCTCGGTCCACCAATGCGCCAGCCGCTCCATGCACTCGTGTCCCCGCGCGCCCAGCTCGTCGTGGTCGGACGTCTTGCTGGCGTCGAGACCCCGTGTGTAGGGTCCCAGACTGATCCGCGTCCACCTGTTCTGCCGGATCACCCCCTGCGAGATCTGCTCGGCGCTGACGATCGTCACGGCGCTTACTATGGGATTTCGTGGGAAGCGCTCGCGGTAGGGTCCTTCGACGCCCACGCCGTTCTGTATTAGCACGATACACGTCCGCGGAGATACCAGCGGCGCGATCATGGCGGCGTCGTCTGTCCTGTCCGGAAGCGCTTTGGTGGTGACGATGACGTAGTCCCATCCATCAGCAGGCGGTGATGATGATGACGATGGCTCGCTCGCTCGACGATCAGACGACTCATGGCTTGTTGACGTAGCGGCTGAAGATACGGAGGGGAATACGGCGTGAGGGTGGAACGTGTAGTCGCCGAAGGAGCGGGTCTTTAGCGAGACGCCGCTGGACGCGATGGCTTTGTAATTGGAGCGTGCGGTGAGCGAAGTGAGTACATTGTTGGTTGGCTTTCAAGGGACAGAAGGGGGAGACACGTTAGCTGGGGGACTTGTGATAAGATGGATGGACTCATACAAGAAGAGAGAGAGAGAGAGATAGAGAGAGATGGAGGTAGAGGTAGAGAGGTCATACATACGTGATGTAGCCGCGAGGCATAGAAGCAGCCTACAGCGCCGGCGCCGACGAAGAGAACGTGTACGGGCGCGGCGGATACGGCTCTTCGAGGTGGCGCGCCCGATTAGCAGCTTGTTCAAGCCCCAACGTTTCCGAGGAAATGCGCACACACACACACACACCCCGTCTAACTCAACTAACTCACTCACCGAGTCGCATTGCTGCTGCTGCTGCTGCTGTTGCTCCTTTCGCCTGCATGCTTCGGGCCTGACGTTGCCATCGTGGCTTTTCTAGAGAAGGAGGGTATGACACAAAATGCACAATCCCTGGATGGCTTGTCATGTCATGTCATGTCATGTCTCATGTCTCATGTCATGTACTTTTTCTGTTGTTGTATGGGGAATTTTGTCGTTTTTGTTTCACTGGAGTTGGAGATCAAACGTTTTCCAAGAACGGTGCTATGATGCTAGCTTCACAGCTACCCTGGAACTACTACTACCCTGGAGCTGTGGGGATTCCCTCTCGTAACCATTATGAGATCTTGAATGCAGGGAACTTGAGCCTCATTTGTTTTTAAGCTTTATGGCTTTTCTGGGCATCGCGATTAGTGCCGTTTGCATGAGGCATGCGATGTAGGTAGGCTACGGACGTACGGATATTCTAACATTTTTTTTTTTTTTCAATGCAATGATACCAAATTCTGGCCGTGATCCTTGTCTTTCTTCTTTCTCGTCTACTATCGCCTTTTCTGGCCGTCTTCTAGAAAACTGTAATTTGCCGGGACCGGTGTGCTAACTAACGTACATACGTGTACATACAATCAATCCCCGTGACGGTAGTTTCAAAACGCCCGGTAACACGTCTATCTGTCGGTCAAGGTCCCCCGTTGTCTTTTTTGCGGCTCTACGGAGAGCGAGAGAAGTTCTCGAACCCAATCAGGCGGCCTAGAACCCACGCCAAACAACGAACGGGTCGATGGTGATCATCATGTCAAGCCTTATCCGCCGCCACAACGATGCAGTTTCGAGGGAAAAAGCCAGTCGGCTCATCCGGACGCCCATGTGGGCGCGTCGCTGAAACATTCAATACCTCATCATGGCGTCAATAGCTTGTTCCACGACTTATTCCCATACCCCATCACGCGACGTAGTTTGGGCTTCAGACAGCCAGCAGCAGCACCCATCATGGTTTTCCAAATTGTTCTGCCGCCATCTTGCAGCAAATAGCATTGTCTCAAACCGGGACTGACACCACTGCGGAATGCTCCCCCCGATCTTACATGCCAAGTCCGCTCATCATTATCCATAAAACATCGACCCTTGCAGTTTTCTCCTTGTTTTTTGGGGGGGTTTTTTTGATGTGCGGCCACTTTCTCACCGTATATGCTGGTTGCTGTAATGAGAGAGCATCATGTCAGCCACAGGAACCCGTGTATTTGCTTGGCTTGCATAAAATAAACCGGGAGATCTAACTAACTATACGGCATGCCTACATACGGCGCAGATACGGTACTGTGCTGTGCTGTGCCTGTGCCTGTATCTATCCGTTAGTCCAGGAGTCCTAATACCTTACATCAAGCCTGCCGCCGGTGCAGGATGGCGCGACCGCTGTGTTGTTGTTTCTACGGACTCCGACGTCGTAGTGTAGTGTACGGCATGGAGCCTGCCTTGCCTGTGCCTGTGCCTGGTAGGGAAAGCATTGTTTGCTGCAAAGCAGCCGTCGGAGAAAGCAACCAAGGGGAAGAGGGGGGCCCCCAGTCGGGGATTTACCTGGTTCGCAGCGATTGAGGGCCGAGCCATTCGAGTCCCGAAGAACTCCACTCGTGCGTACACTTACGCAGGCAGGATCGCCGAGAGGAGAAAACGCTGTTTTGTTATTGTTGTGCGGTATACTGTGCCGCATAGCCCGCCTAGATTTTTTTCTTGTCTCTGTTAGCTGTAGGTCTCGTCAACGAGGCGGCGCAGTACGTAGGTAGGTAGGTAGGTAGGTAGGTAGATCACCGTCAGCCAGCCCTCCTACCTTTCTGCCGCGGCCATTAGAGGGGCCGTATGTTTTTCGATGGTATGACCGGCTTACATCCTCCGCGGTAGTCCGGGATGTGTCGAGGACAAGCCATCATCATCATCATCATGATAACGATTCACTGCCGTAGGTAGGTATACCTATTGTTCAGCGGTGCCTATCTAACCGTCGCGGTCGGGTCTTACCTACTTTTCTTGTCCCCGAATGTCATCATATCCTTGTAACATTGGAAACGATCCACGTGACGTTCTCGAAACTCAAATATGCACAATACGTCGGACCTCCTTCGCGATACGCCGAGTCGCAAGTAAGGTAGAGCTGTGGCTAATAGGCCAGGCGCTTGCTTTCCAATCCTCCCTGCCAACACACATTTTAATAGTAAGGAACACGCGGGCAACTAAAAGAGCCGTACTTACTTTACCATACCCAGCTAGGTAGTGGCAAGCGTCCCCTTCCCTCCCCCTGTTCAAGAGCTGAGGCGCTTGATCCGTTAAAATCGATCCATGATCGTCAATCCGGCCATTAGTTCGAGTAGTCAAGCCTTCCTAAGACTGTCTTACCTGCATCCAACTCCGCTCGCATATCTCAAAATCGTTTATTTTGTACCAGGGGGCTCTGGGAGGAGGCCAGTCACGACAGGTTTAGGGCTACCCCGCAGATGACTGCTTATCAGAAGAGCGTTTTTGTGTTTCTCTCTTTACATGGGTTAGCGAGTCCAACTGTCTGGGATGCGACAGTTTATTCAAGCCTAGGCAGTAGCTATGTGTGCATGAAAAAATGGGAACAGGATGAAAATGAGCAGACCCATGGCCTTCGCTTCTCTGGGACGCGCGCAAGATTGCGAAATACTACATAGCATATAACGGTTCACAACCACATCTTGTGCCACACCACCCTGCCTGATTCCTGGTTGGGCTGTATACATGTAATTGCTTAATGTAGGACTATAGGATTCGAGCGGTCACTGGAAATCGACACCGCCATATGGGCAAAACTACCTGAATACGGGTCTCTTTTTTTCCAAGTCGACAGCCAGCCCGACTCGGCACTAGAGTAACACGAAAACGCGAGGCGTCGAATCCCCGTAGAGGTATAATACCTCCAAAGTAAGGTTGCCGGTTTTCGGACGGGTTGGTCCCGGCACCTGTACCCGGCGGCTTGGAAAAGCTTGATTCTGACTTCGTCTATTTAGAATGCAGGGTCATTAGACGATAGCACAAAAATTGAGACATATCGCCGTGCTTGACGTATCGTATGTGGGAGGGGGCGCTTGTACCTTCTTTAATGGAGTTTAGATATCTGAGGTGAGATTTTACCTACGTGGATAGCTAAGTGACTCGTCTCGAACCGGACTTTGTTACGGCCTTGTACCAGATACTTCAGGCGACGACAACGAAAAAGAAATCGGCAAAATAGACTTCATCACCAACCCCCACGTGCCTCATTCAAGGGAGACTTGTAAGTCTGGTCTCATTTGGATGATTCATCGTCAATAGTTTGGCAGTGGTTGTGTCAGGACAGGGACGATTAGATACGATATTCGGACAACTCGTACGATTTCATCGCCAGCCTCAACGTTTTGATATTACAAATGCTATCACAAACTACATACTTCTATCTTTCCATATTCTCATGGATTATTAAGCTGCCCACCATTATCTGACCGTTGACTCAACTGCAACGAACGGATCGACGTGCATGACTCTTGTTATGTTATGTAACCTCTACTGATTCCCGAACTCTCCAAGAAGTACAAAACGACCTCTCGAATCCGGGCGCCCAGCAACGGGTTTAAAATTTGATCTCTGCCAGGAGCGAAAACACTCGCGCCAATGGATGTGACAGCGAATGCCGATATACGCAGAAGCGTATTGCTGGCATGTCTTAACAAGTAAAGCTAAGATGATAACCCGTGTGGGAAACCTCAACCGAAGAGCCAAAGCTACACGTAATTCATGTTAGGCATTCGAAATCAGACGCTTCAACTTACAATGATCCTACATAACAACAAGCGAAGCTCGCTCGAAATGTCCGTGGGGCCCACTCCGTTGAAACTATAATATGAGGCCCTGCAGCAAACATGCAGAATGTTAAGACTAATACCTAGTAGCATAGCTATCCCCAGGGAGGAGAAGGAAGCATGGGTGGGTTCGGTTCGTGCTACCCCTCAGGACTCCTTGTCGTGCAGCCATGTCCGGGGTAACACTTCGGACGGCCGGTCCCGTTAGAAGACTTTCTGATGAGAATGGCATCGTGTCATGTGATGCTCTTTGCCGTATGCATAGTAGAGCAGGGGAATTGCTCCTATACCGAGTGGAAGCGACTATGAGGGCAGAGGAAGATATCTCTCCCGTGATACCACATTGGGATAATTGATCCCTATGACAAGCGAGGGCTGGTGGCTGTCCCCCTAGACAGTGCTAGGCATGTGATACAAGCTCAAATCCCATGGGTAGCTTAGTCGGTGATATCTCCGGCTTACCTCCAGATAGATATACCGAACAGGGAATGGTATAATGACATGTGACGGCCTTACACAACTGAATTGAACCCGTCTCATCATTCGTTGGAGGATTGCCACAACGCAAGCTTCTAGAAGTACGGTGGGATACACAAGAAAACCCAGGAATTTGGCACCTTCGGCCGGCTGTTGCGACCCCCCGGCCTAACTGGCCTTAGCCGCTAGTGATTGGGCTGCAAACTAGGCTATATCCTTGTCAAGGCAATAGACTTTACTGAAGAAGCAATAGGAGGGTTGTTCTGGCCCCGGTTATTGGCAGTCGGACCATGCAGCTTGTCGCCACGGCAGTCGCCCAATGTCGCAGAAAGTGAGATGGCGAAAACCCGAGGTTCCCCTGCAGTCTCTGTCCAGGTTTGTACCAAGACTGTGTTCCACATCCCATAACCAGGCTGTGAGAACTATAACTATTCATTCATTCACTCGAAAGAAGTTTGTAAGTGTTGCGGGGTGGCGGGGAAGGGCGGGCTTGTAGAACGAGAGATAAATGGGAAGGACTATAATTGAGGATGAGGACGATGAGAAGGGCGAGTGAATCAACTCGAGGACTAGGGCGGATAGCAAGATGTCTTGTGCCACTGAAATGCATAAACCATGCATGCATACATCATGCATCCCCAGCTGTCCCCTGCCGAGAAAGGTCGGGAGAATAAAGAGTGCAGGGGTTTCGAGGTTAAGGAAAATAGAAAGGCTCAAACCATGGCCCATGGCTCAGAGAGGCTTGAATGCAGCTAAATCAAGGATGCTAGATCCCTGATGGCTAGCCATGCGCTAAGCGCGGGGACTCAGGAGCTGATCCAATGCAGCAATGATGGTTACAGTGATGGCAGATAGTCGAAAAGCTGGGCAGCCAACTATTTCGTAAAGAAGCCCCCACGTTTATGTCTGTTGGTTTGCAGAAGCCGCAGGACTCGACTGTGCTGCTTTGGGCAGGGTAGCTTTGCACCGGGACGCCAAACGACGCAGCCGTGCACCTCAGGCCGGCGCGCATCCAGGCTCCCTGGCTCATCCATGTCATTGGAGGGTGCGACGCCGCTGATACTTTTGCCCAATGAGCCATAGTGATCCATCTCTCGGCTGAGCTGTCCAGAACAAGACATCCGGGATCTACAGCAGGTTTCCAAGTCGACTGTAGCGCGTTGCGAAATTTGGATGTTGCTAAGCCAGGTACAGTCAAGTCGGTAGTGGCAGGCAAAGAAAAGAGAAGGATAGGATAGGCAATCAATATCCATCAGTTGGCGGCCAAGGGCAAACAGACTATTGCTTCATCTCGCATCACTATGCCTGCAGCGACAATCCAGTCTGACGGGAATGACGTTGCAGGACATTGGCCGGAGGTGCAGGTACAGGGCTGACATCAGTACAGCTGATACGATACGGTCATGTACGCGAGAAGCCGGGGACGTAGGTACGTTGTTGCCCATAAGGATTGGAGATGCCGGTGCCGGTGACGGATGATCCCGTGACGACGGTTAGTTGTGGCATAAAGAGGCAGAGGTAACGTATCTAGAGATCGAGTAATGCCGGGTCGATTAATTGATTGATTGATTGATTGATTGATTGATTGCACACTTGGGGAGAGACAAACGGGTGCGGAGTAGGGCGGAGTAAGAACGTATTGGGTATATTTAGCAGCAGACTCGGATGTGATGGATGTGCGAGACACGCGTAGAGACGACGGGACGGGTATGTATCATCTCAGGTGTAGGCGATAGGTGATAGGGTGGTGAGCGAATGGTTGTTAGCAGCTGGGCATCTCATCACAATTGTGTACTTATGTCGTGTTCGTGTTGGCCGTAGATGTGGGAGAAGGGAGGGGAGAAGGAGGGGGAAGATAACATAATGGTGGTTTGTAAGTGAAGAGAGGGAGAGAATGGACATGATTTTCAAGCGTGGGTGTGAAGAAAAACCAGGACGAAGATTATGCGAGAGCGGTCAAATTCTACAATAAAAGATTTTTTATTTTTATTTTTCCAGGCTTGACGCGAATTGGAAAAGAAAATATCTTGGGTAGATAACTAGACTAACTAGTCCATTTTAGGGACCTATCCACTACGATAAACTCTACTACCCAACAAAGGTATGTACATACGTATAAACATCTACAGTGGACCATGGCTCGTGGACCTCAGTAAACTCTTCGGCCCGGTTAATTTAATTTTCGGTGCGATTGCTGATCAATAGCGGGATCCTCTTGGAATAATTCGGTGCAATCCACATTCGTATTACTTACAGTATTTGGATATACGTGCTGTTCTATTAAAGATCGAAGCTATCGTCATCTCACCTCACCACGTTTGGTTAACCCAACACCGCAGGTAGTACGTTGGCCGACTCTGCACGTCATGTCAGAAGACAATGTCCCCGTGAGATCCGGTTGTGAATTGCCATGGCTTTGGCGGCATCTGAGGGGGACAGAGAGTCGACAGCTGTAAGACAAAGGGGGGGAGAGCCAAGGATGGTGGGATGTAATACCCGTATAGTAATCGTCGAGAATGTTTTGGAAATGGGGAGTCGAGCAGCCAACGTGATTTGACTGCTAAGTAGATGATGATGTAGCGCCCAGCTTTGGCGATGTGTAGAAAAATAAGATTTGTGGTCATACGGAGCAGCGCTGCGACCCAACAACTATAGGTGTTGAGAGCGAGGTACGTATATACACACAGGTACTTGTGTTGTATGCTGTAGATATATATGTATGTAGGTGACAAAAACAAGAGGAACCCCGTTTCAACACGCGATGGCGGTTTGGGTTACAGCGTTGACATAGTGTACTGTACGTCGACGCCACGACAATTATCCAATCACGAGGAGCCCCCTATAGTCACCGGGTTGCCCATGTCCGTCTTCATTTTGTGCCACTTCAATGGCGACGAGAACGACGACTATTGCCTTGTGCGCCGGTTTTCATCATAATAATATTCGCCTCGAGCTTGGAGACGTACGTAATTTTTGTCTGGTAAAAATCATAATATGTGGAGGCCGAGTGTTATGACCTCGAACCTCTAGTTCCTAATCGAAGGTGAGTTTAGCTCACTTAGCTTATAGAGATTCACTAGTCACCTTCTTACCACCTTGATTATTCCTTCATGCAACTCTACAGTCCCGGCTTAGCTGCCAAGGCCGGTGGCATACATGATGCGCCGAGACTGTATCGATTGCTGCTTGGGCGTTTCACAGCACTGGCGGTGACGAAGTGAGCCATGAACGCTACTCACACAAACAGCTTGGCACTCGGCCTTGCTCATTCCTAGTTTGACGAGAAGGTGTCTTACACCACACCCGTTCGTAGTCTCGATTCGAGGCAGTACAGGTTGCTGGTTCCGGTCGAGCAACGGGCAAATTTGCACCGGCCGAAGAACGTCTCATAGACCAAAAAAAAGCCCAATCGCTATTCTCGTCGCACGGGGCCATCTGTGTCCTCTAGAAAGAGCAACCGCGTCTTCATGCCCAGCACAAGATCGGCCGAGTTGAGTTTTGCCGATCATCATGGCTGCTTAACGGGCCTCCATCTCCTGTCGACAACAAACTGTTTCCACCGAAACCGTATACCGCTTGGAAACTGTATAGTCGACCCCCCCTAGTCGGTTGTCGTGACGAGAGGGACCGTCAGATCCGAGACTACGGCGCTCGACTGAAAGAAAGTTTCGAGGCCCGTTTCTATTGCTGGACAGCTTCCCCGCCCTGGGCACGGGAGATGAGCGGCTTGGATCTGCTGGTATGCGGATGTCGCATGCGAGTCTGACCACTGAAATGGTCTTGACATAATTGTCAGTGCCAAGCAATCGGATACGGATCGTGCTAGGTACACGTAAATCAAATCTGCGCCGCGGGCTTCAGACTTTATGATGGACTTGTAGAGAAACTGGCACCTAGAGTCGCAGGGACTTCGACCATTCTATGCAAGCAGTAAGACGGACAAGAAGTCCCGAAGGCTTGGCTGCGCCAGCAAGTAGGCCAAGAAGCTCACGGACGAACAAACATTGGGTGATTCGGAGTGGAAAGTGGCTGGTTATGATCATCATAGCCCTTGTGCTAGAGCGCCGCAGGACGTGGGTGTGCGGGACGGAACGAGATGCCCCTGCCGCATTGCATTTATCAACATGACTATCTCTCTGGGCGCACCTGGGCATGAACGGCTTGTGTCTTGATGTTTCAGAGCTTGATGCTTCCTCAGTCGATTGTTCTGTGTTCTATGAGACCCGTAATAAGGAAAGGCTAACACAAAGCGTAGCACATATGTAGCTTCTGGGTTTTATCTTATCTAGGGAACTCGTGTTACTTTCTCTCTCTCTCTCGGCAAGACCTGCGGAAAACCTACCTCGAGTTGCACGAATCGCGCCCAGGACGATGGATAGGTGAAGTTTGTCATGCTGCAACACAGAACGAGACCCATGTCAGATCATGTAGGAGATTGCGCAGGTTGCCTAGCTTTGTGCTCTGTAAGTCCCCAAAGCCTGGCCGTGCGTCCAATGAACCATGCCAATATGAAGAGAGACAGAGAGAGGGAGACAAAGCTGGCGGTGGGCAGTGCGGGAAATGATCCTCGACGTCGATGTAATGAGCTGTAGTAATGGGTTGTACTAGATTAGTGAGAGCTGACCATGGCAAAAGCCGCTGCCAGGGATCTCGACGTGGGATGCTCAATACCTAGGTAGTGTAGATTGCCATAGGCAACATTTGCGTACAGAGCCAAGTTCGTGGCTCCTTAGAACTGGAATTGCGGCAAAATGCATGAAGGCCGAGATACTATGTGTCTGCAAGAGTTCCTATTCATGCCTGATACACATAATGACTTCTCTCGTGATACCTATTTGTAGGCGTCTTGGCTCTTGGTACCGAAAGTCATCGGTCGCTTGACGGCCATGTCGGGCAATTGTTTTGTCGTGTGTGGCCATTGGGCCAAGCGCAGTCTAAATGGAATTGTAAACGACTTACACGATGGCATGTACAGTATGTAATCTTCTCGCCCACGTCGCTTTACCCAATTAAGTATCCCCCGATTTGAAGACGCGCATGTTTCCCTCTCATCCACTAAGACTCCTAGACTAAATGGTGGAAGGTTTCTAGAGAGCCTCGGGACTGGCTGGCAAAAGGACAACATCAGGATCGACTGTAGGGTTAGTTAGGTCGATGAACAGATAGGCCACGCGAGGTGTTGGGCCTTAGCATGTCATGTACAACATACACTCGATGTACAAAGACACATGGATTTCCATTGTCGCCCCCCTCCCCATGGACGGGTCCGCGAATCTGTGACCCGTCCACCCCCCAATCTTATCCATCTGCCCGCGGAGAAGATACCTAGCCGTCTCGTCATTATAGGTACTCTGTATAATAAGCCTGTCAACCATTGCCAATGGCTTAACCAGGGGGCCTGTCTTGCTAGCCTGGGTGGTGGTGGTAGGCTATTAGTCTGAGAGATATCACTATCAGTATTCACCAGTTGTACCGTGCTCTAAGCGCGGCGTATCAGAAACTTTGAAGCTGCGGTTGTGCCCGCGACGATCGTCGAGCCAAGAAAGTACCAAGAACTTCTTGTGTTGGATGAAGGCCGCGAAACGCAACGGCGACAACGGCGGCGACAGCCCAAATCGAAGATGCACAACCCCGGCTATAGCTCCTAGCAGTTTGTCCAACTCATCACACCCCATCCCACTCACTAACATCGCTTGACTCTTCGGTTTAACGTCAAGCGTACATGGGAGGGAGAGGAGAGCGGGAGTGTTGATTAAGCACTTAAACACCCCGATTCTCCCCGTCGAAGAGGAGCATATGAATTGCCACAATCACTACCACTGACCACAATACATCGCCACACCTACCAGATCAGCTCCCACTCGGGGTTTCGCATACAACCTATCAACTTATAGTCGAGTAGCTATACATAGTTTGCAACTATCTGCTAAATCCCATCGTGTAAGTTGTGCGCGTGTAAAGCACCCGTTTATCCATATAACCAGAGCTAATGAATCATAGTTATTTCATAGTGAGAACTGAGTACGCTTCCCTTTCTTATTTATTTCGCCTTTCTGATATATGTGTCGGCCGTCAAGCGATTGTCGGCTCCGGGCTTGCTGGATCCTCAATCTCAAGTCTTGGCTGTCAAGGGACATCTTGTCTACACTAGTGGACCTCTTTTTTCTGTTGTGTTGTTAGTAATTTAATGTGTTAATTCTTATTAGGTAGGTATTACCAGCCTTGATGATGTCAATGTTATTATTAGCCACCACTTATTTCCATCGCCAATTCCCCATTCTATTTGTCCGCCTCCCTTATTATCGTATTGTGTATTTGTGTGGATGCACAGTGCTGACAAGAAATTGAATTTGGCGGCTCCTACTAACTTACTAAAACGAGTAGACAACGCAAAGAGCTTTCGAAGCTCCCAAAAAAAAAAGCGGATTGCTACAACCCCGGCCTTGCAGCACAAGACAAGCAGCAGTGAGGCTAAAGGCGGTACTGGGCCAGCTGCTGACTGAGTGCTTGGCGTGCACCATCGAGACCCTTGACCTTTTTTGACAACGGTAAATTCATTACCGACATCAGGCGCTCCAGACGCAGTATTTACTTACTCAGCTACCACATTCGCTCACCTGCCTCACCTCTCAAAGTACCCATACCATATCCACTCGGCTAGTTAGCTCCCTTTCTTAGCCGACCTACCTAGGTAATCCTCCCAGCTTCCAAGCGCAGCATTCGGACCGCTTGCTGGGCCTCTGGCTTGCTCAAGGTCATACTCTAGGGGGTTTGTCAAGTCACCTACCCAGGTAGGAAATCAAAAAATAAGAGCAACACGAACCTAAAAAGTAGGGTTATAGAGTGAGAGAGCGAGGCAGAAAGAGGTAGAGAGAACGACGACAATATACCAGCAAGGGAAAAGAAGAAATTATTCCATTACCACCACTCTGGGTGTTTAAGTCCAACAACTCGACCACGGACAGATCAACTAAGTAATAATCCTCGGACGGACGGTGACGGACGGTACCTTATACACACACACACAATACAGTACAAAACGTTACCTGCGGCCCTGAACCAGCCGAGGCCGACTTCGACTTCGACTTACTACTAGACTGACTACTTTGCGTCGGGACGCAGTCCAGTCATAGGTCGTCAATCAAAGCCGGTGGCCCTTATTATTCCTGCAGGCGCCGCTTGGCCTCACTTGGCCATCCCGCGCCTAGCTTTTTTTTCTTCTTCCTCATAATTGCCTACATGGTGGTAGATGGGGAGCCTCTTTATTCCTGTCTGCACTGTTCCGGCCTTTGTCTCTCCGGACAATTCCTCCCCTGCAAGGTGCAAGGGACAAGGGAACAGGAACTACACTGCAACTAGATTACAGTTGCGGTACGACGTACATATGACCCGTTTGGCCCTGTTCTCAGCTCAGCATTCCCATTCGATTCGCGATCTGAATTACACAACCTAGGCAATCTACAACATACAAGCGTTCCTCCGTATCTCGATACCCTGGCATCTGCCCCCATCTCATCACCATCCCAACCCCGATCCCCATCCCCGTCCCTTCACCTACCCTGACACTAATAAATGTGACTGGAGCGCACCCTGTTACGGACCTTCATCCCATCCCACACACGGTATACCATTCCACTCTATACCTTACTTAGGTAGAGTGCAAAAGAACTACACATCTATCTATCTATAAGGCGAAGCGGTCCTAATTATAAGGATTCTGGGGCAGGTCATGAATAGCAGTGCATAGGTCGCTCGTCCCCATCGCTCCGTGCCCACTTATACTTCCTGCGGGCGCCGTGTCCCCTTTTTTTAGTTACCTTTTTTTTCAGTCCACCTCCGTCTTGTTGTTGGTGGTCCTGTCTACGGAAGAGTTGGAGACAACGTAACAACAGGAAACCGTCTGGGTTTCCTAGAGTACATCAGATCTGTTACCTACTCGGCCCTTTGTCCCTCGTCTCGCGCGCGCCTTGCAGCAGCAGCAGCACTTTAGCGCCAATACCTTACCTTTCTCTTTTACCTTGCCTCGGAGCTACCTATCTTCTATCTTACGCTACCTTACTCTTATTACTTACTTAGAATACCTAAGCATTGCGCCGCACTCGTCACTTGACGGCCAACTTCTTTTCCAGAAGCATCCTCTCCTGCTGCACTTCCAACATCATCACCACTGCGTACCTTCAACTTAACCGTTGCTTTTTTTTTTCCAACCGCATTCGGTACCGCTCGGTCGGATTTGAAGAATTGTCCCAGCTTCTTGCAATAACGGGTGTTACGGATATTTATTTTATTTTAGTTTCAAACCGCGGGAAGGGGGATAAAGAAAGAAGAGCAAAAATATTAAAGAAGAACAATGTTAATCAATGGGGAGAAATGGGCCTGCGAGGCTTGTGTTCGGGGGCACAGGGTTAGCAACTGTCAACACGCAGGTGAGCGATTATTGCGCGCCCTTCTTCTTATATTCTCCAATAGTTCCGTCCCTCGTCTACTCGCTCTCGAATCCCCCAAACAAACCCCCCAGAACAAGGTCCGGAACGGTCATTCCAGTCGGCTCCAGCTCCGCATAGCCCTGCCCATCGTTGGAAATTTGGTGTTCTGGGTTGCGCATCGAGCTAGCTAGCTAGGTAGCTGGCTGCGTCACTCACTCACACTTACACACAACTCAACACAATTTCTCGTCTGTAACCAACGATCAACCAATGGGCGCGGAGCATCACCGTCTCTCGACTTATACACCAGCACATACACCCATACAATACACTTATCCCATCGCATCCCTGATCCCATTCCTTTCTGGTTTCAGTCTGCTTGCACAACAACTCAAGTCATGGAGGGGCATGGGGCTAACATACACCGATTTGGTGCTTTTTGATCAGATCGGCCGCTGCAGCACATCAATAAGAAAGGTCGGCCCGTGTCGCAATGCCACCACTGCCGCGCTATGCGCAAGTCTCGGTCGTCTCATGTAAAATGCGACTGTGGTGAGAAGACGCACAAATGCGCGCATTTGCAACCCACCATGGAAGGCCACAAGGGTGAGCTCACTCGTTCAGCCCCCCCCTTCTCCTACTTTGCCGTTAACCGACCTAGAAACCTGTTGTTGTAATCACGGAGGGCGCTGCACATGTTCAGTCAAGAAGGAATCGTCGCTTGATCCTGTTCCCGAGTCCGAGTCCGAGGCTGAGTCCTTGGCCATTAAGCCCAAAACCTCGAGTAGTAGCAGTAGTAGTGGTAGTCGCCGTCGTCGTACCAACACGTCTAAATCTGAGCCTTTGCTCAGCTTTGACGAGAATGGCCACCACAAACCCACTCACAAGCATGCACGGCCGTCCCAGAACTGCGGCCCATATACTCTGCATCGCGGCGCCACGATGCACGGCACCGGCACGGGTACGAGCACGAGATCTGTGGACAATCTCGTTCACTATGGGAAGACGGCCGGCCGCTCGCGGACAACCACGATCTCGTCAGCCGACATGGAGGCTCGTATGATTAAATCGGAGCAGGCGTCGCCTTTAATGGGAGGGAGCTCGTCCTTCCAGCAGCTGAACGGCCAGCTTCCGCCTCTAGATCTGACCAACATTAGCTATTCCGAGTATGCGCCTTCGTTCGATTTGTTTGGCAGTGGTGGTGTGTCCGATCACGAAGCACCCATGTTTAGCGCTGGTTTGAGCGCCGTCTCCATTGACTGGAATCAATACGATGGCCTCGGGATGGATGGTGGTGATAGTATCGCCTCGTCGAGCTTCGATCCCATACAGACGTATACCGGATTCGATATGGCCGGTTCCGTCGAGCCCACGCTGACGTCGAATTCTGGAGATGTATCCGAGGCCGAGGACTTCGCGTCCGCTTTCAACGATACCCCGTTGGACGGCTTTCGTAGTGGTGCATCGGGCAGCTACATGAGCATGCCTGAGAACATGGTGACAAGTAACGACCTTAGCAATCTTGATTTTGACCAGTTCAAGGGAACCGCGGCCGCGAGCAAGTATATGTCTCTTCAATCCCCACTAGAAGACGCAGGCTACGTCGAGGAGGACAGCTATTGGGGTATGAGCAATTTCAACGACGGCATCTCACATTCTCCGGATCCTATCGCTTCCGCCATGTGGGATAATAATGCTTAAGAGCGATCAAGCAATTATTTTTTCTCTCCCTCACGTCGCTTTATCAACTACGGCGGGGAAATCACGACGGTATGCTTATTCATGGCACACGAGAGGTTCTTGGGGAGTACGGGTTTTTGCTACACTGTGACAATGATTATGGCTTCCACTTGCCGTTCTTCTTAATACCCTATTGCGATCCATAATCGGTCACGAAATGTTTTCACCTTATTTTCTTTCTCAGTCACGACTATCATTCTCACAGATATAGGCGCGGGACGGTCAAAAAGTATTAAAGAAAACGGATATAAGCTTGGGTTCTCTTGATTCCCCATTGGCAGCGCGGGGTCGTTATTATTATTATTTTTTCCCTTCTTTTTTTGAACTTTTTTTTTTCTCGAGGCATGTGAATTACAGGGGCGGCGCTGGTCTGGTTGGTCACTTGGGATTCCTTGCACCTTGGAATCATAGGGTTTTCGCATAGCGAACTATTCTTATCAGTGGTCTGCTTTTACCACTTTTTTCGATTCTCTTTACCTTTTTTTCTCCCCCTCTTATACATTCATCGCACATAGTTCAGCATTTACGATAGTTTTTCTCTGATTTTAGACCTTGCGCGCGTTACGCGACAACAAACTTTAGCAGTAGTAGGAGTTGCTTGGAACAGCGTTACAGCATTACAAGACTAGAAGTAGAAACGGCTTGGGTGGAGGGGTTGTTGGGTTGGTATATAGAACAAGAGGACACCAAGCCCGGCAGAATACAATTTGTGTTCATAGTCGATGTGATATCGAGAGCCTGTTGTTGTTACTACTCCATCGTCTTCTCGAAAGCTAATGATAGTAGCAGCTGTTACATTTTTTTCCGATGCCTGCCGGAAACGCACGAATTGTCTGTCACCGCTACGGCTGGGCGGGCGGTACGTTCCTACCAATCAATATATATCAACGTTATACACTCCAAGAACACGAAGCCAGCACCAGGCTTCAATTTTTTCTTCTGGTCAGCTGTCCTGACGTAGCAGGTTTTTCATCATCTGTTTTGTCTTAGGGTTTCCCTCGGGTAATCGTCGTCGTGACGCCGTTGGGCCACTTATTATTATTATTACATCAGAAACGCTATCTTTTCTGAAGGAGAGAAAGCCTTTCTCCCCCACTCTCTCCCCTCGCAAACCTAGCTAGGGTTGAGCTTTGGGGGGGTTTTTTTTTCTTCTTCTTTCTAATCCCTTACTTATTTTCTGTACCTCTCTCTGCTTGCCACCACCGACACCGGGTCTAAATTTTTCCTGATCTGGGAAATACCCATGATTCGGGCTAGGGTTTAAGAACGAGACGAACCGTCGCTCCCGAGGAGTTTTCTGCAAGTCATTTCGTCTCTTCGGCCCAAGTCGCCCCTTTTGTTACCCAAAAAGCGAGAAAAGCCGACTTACCCTTTAGTTTTTGCTAACACACCTGTGTAAGTAAGTACGTATGCACGCTCCACTAATTTTCATCCTTTTACCGTCGCCCACTATTCGGGTCAGGTTACATAGTTTAGATCTCCTGACGAGATTTTGACTGACTAATCTTAAACTCACAGCTCACCACCTCTTCGCCTAATGGAGTAGTAGACGCAGACGATCCGGCTTTTTTTTTTTGGCCCATTTTGTTGGTGCTGGAAACAAGCCATTGCGCCGTTAAAGCCTGCTGACAAAGTTGCCGAATTCGCGAGTGGGATGGGCATCGTTAGGGGCCACTACGTGGGTTTACGTCTTGTTATGCTATGCCATTGTGTGTGGGGGGTTCTGAGAAAGACGGCGGAGTCCGGACTGACTCGCGACGCTGCTCTTAGGCTACTGAAACCGCATTGTCTACTACTGCATACAGTATGCTGCTAACTAGGTACTTGGTAAGTTGGGAAAACTGGAAACAGCATTATACCAAGATAGGTATTATGAGTTGAGTTGCTTGCTGCAAGCCACAGGCAATTGCCTACATGATCTCAAATCGTCTTAATCCTCCCACGACTTAGCTTACCACTAGGACGGCGCCCGATGCTGTGACACCCTTCCATGCACTACGTAACCTACTAGAATTGGCCCGGCCGTTTCTCCTTCGCGCGTCTCCTCCCCTCCCCTTCCCCCTTCCCCTTCCCGCCATAGCCGCCAAGACGGTTGAATGGTGGTTATCGAACCCAACAGGCGAGAAAGCAATTAAGCTGGGCTTGGCTGGAGTAGTTAGGGTGCGTCCCTACCTACTACCTACCTGTGTACATACAGCAGTGCCTGTTTGTATAATACCTACCTGCTACCACTGTCGTCTTCGGGGATTGCACGGTATCTCGGTTTAAGGTCTTGGTCTGCAGAGAAAGAATGCCTCCCAAGAACAAAAGCAGCAAGTAGTAGAAAAAAACCAATTGGTTGGTCGATGATGGTTAGAAGTCATGATTCAACGTTTCGTTGCCAAGAGCGATATCACGAACAAGCTCTTTTCCATTTTTTTCTTGTCTTTGCTTTTTCGACTTGTGTGTGGGGGGTCTCACAGATCGATCGTCTGGGAGTTAGATCACGTTCTGGACATTTAATGCAACAGCCGCAATCCTCTACCGTGGCTCGCGCGCCTCATGCCAGTCCTTCAGCCTTACAATAAAACACAGGGGGTCGCCACACGGCGCTCAGCTCGACCGACTTTAGTTGATTGTCGGCGGTCTTCGCTGTCCAACCGCACGGAACTCGGCGTTGGCGATGTGCCGCAGCCGCAGCCGCAGCGATTTTAACTTACCACGATGTTGTTTTTACGCGGCCTATTTTCAACGGCGTCCTTGGCCCTCTTGGCAACTCCTAACAAAGGGAATGATCTGTGTGTGTTTGTTGTGCCTGAAAGGTGAAGTTGAGATGCGATGCGCGCGTGTTCCCAGAACGAACAATGATGACGGGTAGATCAGCCCTCTCTCCAAGAAGCAGCTGCCGCCCTAAGTCGACCGCATGCTTAGTCTCGCAGCTGTATCATCGTTCATCTTCCAGCGCGCAAACGAGATGAGGGGTTGAAGACGAATCTTCATCGCCCGTCACCGGGCGCGGTCAACTAACCCACCATCACCGCCTTTCGCCATTATCTCCCGGATCGTCAGATAGGTAGAGGGTGCATTCACCGACGAAGAGGGCCGAGGAACCGTTATCCATATTTCACGTATATCCGTATAGCCCTAGATGTACCAGGCGGGCGGGTCATGTTTGTTACGCGCCCGGCGCATCGTAGGTCATTGGAAACGGTAGGCTATTCGGCCCGTTCGCCTAGTACATGCCGCCGGGTTAGCTTGAAACACAGTTACGAACCGTTTCTTCGTTTTTCAGTAATACTGACACTTTGGAATTGTCTAGATCAGAAGACCAAGGATTCGAGTAGCATTCGATTATTTGATATTGTAGATGCTGCTCGGGTGCTTTTCTGCGCAGAGCAATATGGAGGAGGCTCTGCATCGTATTATGTGGGATAACTGGCGGTGAGATTGGTGAGCACTGCTTAACCGAAATTGGTCATATCTTATACAACGGTTACTTTCCATCGCGAATGTGGTTCTGTCTTGTGCCTAGAACCCCCCGACATTATTGTGTAACCCATTTTGAGGAGGTTTAAAAGGTTGAAGGTTAGATTGCGTCCTGTCGGACTGACGCCAACCCTAATTGTTCAAAGTCGTGTAACAAATGATCGGGTAATGATTGCATCTATAGTAGGCTATAGTGTAGGATTTCTCCATGCGCGAAGAGAAGCACTTTGCTCGAAGACTGGGTAGTTTCGGTCGCTCCTGGGCGCTCTCGCCTTGGGCAGAGGCGTGGATTGAAGAATATCGTTGAATCCCTTTCAACAAGAGTGTCCAGTGTATACCAATGTTCGCGATGCGTTTCTGCCACACTAACTTCCGTTCATACACGATACCCATATAAGTAAGTACCTACACGGTCACAATAGTTGGAGTTCTAGCTGGTAAAATGAGATTTTGTGACCATGGAATCGCTATAGCATATGCAAAGATAGATTATAGGAAACCCCAAGACCGGTTGAACCCCTCGTGTTCATCCAAGACTTGCCCTTTTTGGGCACCACGAGCGCCATGATTGGACGCGAAGAAACTTGCACGAGAGACTTGGCATTTCACCATAACTTTCTATCTTGTCCAGGCGTTTTACCCAAACTTGCTGTTGCTGTTGCTGCTGTATCATGACGCCTGCATCGTGACGGAGACCGTCCGCAACCCCGGTCGCCGTCCCGAGTCATCTCGCGTAAAACTCTTTTCTTTCTGCTGATGACAACATATTGCTATCATCTAGATAACCGGTGGCAGATAGATATGAAGCATGGATATTATAAAGCCAGTAATGATGATGGTAAGTAGCAGGGTCGCTTCTTGTTTGTTTGTTGTTGTGGTCGGGTCGCTTAAGTCGTCATCACACCACCGCGCATAGCCGGATATAAGAAAGTGATAAAGCTAAGGAATTCGATTCAATTCCCATCTGCGCATTGCGCATACGCACGGCAAGGGAACAAAAAGATGGATGGATGGACGGATCGATCACTCAGCGAGCGACATACCCGCTTACTTATTGCATTTCAATTCTTTTCATTCATTCCCGCTCACTTCGGCCTACCCGACATACCCGATCCAATTCCCGTTTCACCGGAGCCAACCGGTCCTATATACCTTGAGTTCGAGTTGCATTTCGTAGCTTCCGTTAATCCATGAGGTTGCATCCGTCCTATCTCCTACTCCTCCTCCTAAGTGATGAAGAGATTTGTCTGTCATTGAGCTGATGAGAATGGAACCTTTCAGCGTCGTAGCCAGCACTCATGCAATGGGCTTAGTAGAGTGGATGTATCCTATTCAGTTTTGCAGTCTTCTGCACTTCCATCATCGAAAGCTGTCGAGAGCCTTAAGACGAAGGACAATATTATACGTCCGACGAAAAAAAGGTCATCTGCCTACACGCCCACCTGGCCGGCCCCGCTGCCACCCATTCGAGGCATTAGCGAAGGACCCGTCAGACCCGACTGGTACCGTCCAGTCCGCGATTCTCGTTGAACCTGTGCGAGAATATATCCATGCCGGCACCGTGGTCAACCTCCCTTAATTAAGATAATAGTGTTACAAGTGTACATGGAGCTTTTTCTGCAGGGTATTATACAGGTCTCGGTATCTTCAGGCAGCAATATGCGGCCTCTATCGAGTCAATTGATTATCAAGCCCGGGAACAAGCCGGGGCTATCAGGGACCGAGTTATGCCAGTGTGCCGCTGGTGAACGAACCCCCGGCGAGCACATTTAAGTAACCCGCGTGAAGAATGGGTCTTGGGTCAAAGCCCAGGTCTGCATACGTCGTGCTTTTTCTCAATGTCGCTGGTTCGGTGCCGTTTTCGGGTTTAGCGGCATCGGCTCCCGACGCCGTGGCCAATTCTGCCAAGTGCTGCAGGGTCTGGTCCGCGGTGGACTGCGCCGTGGAAGGTCGTAGCCGTTCCGTGATGCGATTTCGTATTATGCCGTCCCAAGTGGACGGAGCCAAGTTGCGCTCCAGGAGGTCTTTGAGTAAAGGAGTCACTTCCTCGCGTGTTTTGTCTAGCCTAGCGAGCTCCAAGAGCGACAGAGTGGTAAGGCAGAAGAAATGATGATTGAGAGGACTCAGCAACGTTGTGTTGTCGAGTAAGAGGCCCACAGATTCCTTACACGCCCAGATCACATCCTTGGATCTCGCATTCGTCTGGAACAGGTAGGAAAGTAGCCGAGTATGCCAATATACAAGGTTTAGTATGGGATGTGAGGCAGGCGTTATAGTAGCTGGGAGAACCTCGCGGAAAAGTTCAACAGCTAGATTAAAGAACGAATTTAAAATTGGGACAGTCCCTGCATCTGGCGAGAGCGCTTGCGGAGGCGTGAGAGAAACTGGCGCAAAATGACCTATTATATTAGAGAGACCTGTAGAGAAGAACAATCAGTATCCATAACCTCTTTGACAAGAACTTGTTACTCACGTGTAAGATGATATACATTCTCACCGAGCAGTGACGCGAGCCCGGGGAGTATCACCACACTGTCATTGGGTATTAATAACGGGCTTGCAGTCGATATAGCGTTCCATCTATCCAACATCACGAGAGTCCACCACGTGCGAATGGCGATGCTTTCGTCCGAGTCACCCTGCACATGAGAACTGGCGTCAAGACTGGCCATGTGAAGGCGCAAAGAGTACGCTAATCCTACAGCGCGCCCAAGAATGGATGCTTTCGATGGTCCGCCATGCTCCCCCTTCAAGGATGGTGGGCCATAATTATCCGTAGCAATGGCCATCAATATCAAAGTCTGCAGATGAACAAGATTGACCAAGGAGTTTCGAGGAGGTGACGAGTCGGACTCCCACTCAGCCACAATTCGCGTGGTCGAGCTAATATCGCCGGTTGTATATAAACCCGGTGCCGAGACACAAGACTGCATTGTACCATAGAACGCTTCTATGAACGCGTCTTGGAGGAGAGGTGGACATTGTGATAGCTGAGCTTCAACACGCTCTTTAGTGCTCGCAAGAAACGGGAAACATGGGTGGACGACATTGAGATACACCCCGAAGGCATCACTAATCAATTCTTTGGGAGTAACAGTGTGGTTCAAGTCGATGGGCATCTCGTCCAGCGAAGCAGCAGTTCGAGACGGAGTATCAGCATCTGGGCGGCCAAGAGGTTGAGGCGCCAACCCGTTCGCCGAGTATGATGTCCCCTTTGGACCATTCGTCGGAGCCTGGTAGGGTTGAATTGGTCGCGGCTCCGTGTTCCAATTTCCTTGCCGTGGTGGATTCGGTGTACCAAAGTCGGCACCTGATATGCTGGAGTAAGGTCTTTTCCGACTGCTCTCATCCTGCTCTGCAGACGGCGAGAAAATATCCGAAGATTCGCGCCGACCGCCTCCTAGAAGCTCCGCTAGATCAAGGCTCCCTTCGTTGGCAAGCTTTCCTTCGATGTGGTGTATCCGGTCCGCTAGCTCTTTGATGTAGCCCTTACTTGGGCCACGCTTCTGGGGTATTCTGCTGAAGAGGCAGCGCATCGATGATCGCCGGCAATTGGAACATGGCTCGTCGCCAGTCTCAGATGAGGCATCACACTTAACCTTCTTGCGACGGCATTCATCACAGGCACGAGACACCTTTGATCGCTTCCTTGGGGGGATGTTATCTTGAGCGCTGTGATGAGCGTGTGAGGCGTACTGCTGGGCTAGCTGGTCTAGGGCTCCGTGTGGTTGGAGCAGAGGGCGTTGTTGCTGTATAGGTTGTGGACGCTGTGAGGAAATAGGGGCGGGTGGTTGCTGACCAGGAACGAACTGCGGTTGTATTTGTAGGCCATGGTGTTGCGGCTGGTCGGGGAGATACTGTGACTGTTGTTCGAGTGATGGCTGCTCGTTGGATAGGAACGGAGACTGGGGAGATTGATCGGAGGGCTGCTGTAGTGACTCTTCGGAGTGGTCAACAGAAGGCTCGTCAGTTAGCACGGATTGCTCGACCTGCGGCGTGTCTTGGCCATCGTGATTGTCGAGATCATGTGTCAGCTGCTCTCTGGGCTGTTGGTCTCGTTGGTGATCAGTCTGAGAATCACGACGCTGCTGCTGCTTCTGTTGTTCTTGTTCTCGGTGTCCTGGTTGGAGGTGCGAGTCGTGGGGTTCATGTTGCGCAGTGCCTTTGCGCAAGCTAGCGTCATCATTCGAGTTCGGGTGATGATTCGACTCGTCGAGGATAGATGCAATACCGTGGCTCAGGTCCTGGCTTAGGTCTTGACTCAATTGCGCAGCTATTCGTAGCGCCTCGGCGCTGGTAATGGCGGGATTCTCAGTCTCCGGCTCAGGCGATGCGTGGTCCTGTCCTTGTTGGTGTTCGTGTTGATGTTCATCCTGGCTTTCACGCTGATGTCCATGCTGGTTATCATGCTGGTGCTCGTGTGGCGGGGCTGGCTGCTCGATATGGTGCTGCTCATGACCGGAGGGTTCGCTGGTGTAGAACGAGGTTGTATCCTGAGCCTCGGCTATGGGCGAAGGATACTGCTGTAGTACACTATCATCTTGGTTATCTGGCTTGATGTCATGTTCCATAGAGTCGATGCCAGGCATGACGACGTGCTCGATGCCTAGCTAACGGGGCCAGACACGTGTCAGGCGATGCAAGCACCAACCAGAACAAGACGTTACAGCTAAAGTGAGCGGCCAAGTAACAGGATTTATATATAAAGATGACTATGCAGGCAGGATTCGCAGTATTGGCGCGTTGGTCAAGCCGTAATGAAGAGAGACGACAGGGTGGAACGATTTCACGGGGGGGTCAATCACAATAGACGTTGCGAAAGTGCTCAGCAAGCCAGCGAGGCGGTCAGATAGATATGCTTCCTACTCGGAAACGTATTAGAGGACTATGGAATACACAATGATGCAGGATGTGCAGTAGAAAGACATTCGGTGCGCAAAGGTCATTTAACTGCAACAGGTAGGTAGATAGCAGAGGCAGAGAAGCAGAGGCAGAAGCAGAACACGACACGGATATAAAGTGCCCATGGGGCACGATAAACCGGCATCATGGCTACATAACTACAACTGCGAATTCGTCCTTGCGTAGTGGTTTGCAGGACGGAGAAACGAAGGGAGGGTAATGCGACAGAACGCGACGAACCTCTTGACGATGGCCCCCAAGTCACGCAGAAAGAAATTTGTTCCCAGGTCGGTTTCTAGTCCGAGATGGGATTGGGACTAGGACTGGGACTTGCGACTGGACTGGACTCCGGGGCGGCGCAGACGGAAGAACTCGAATAGCCGAAGCCGTGGGCTTTTTTTTGGGAGCCGGCGAATCACTTTTTCCCTGTGAGATGGCGATTTAGGAACAACCCGTTGCGACGGAGCTCCAGACGAGTGCAGATGCGAAGGAGAGGAAAAAGATTTTTGCGTGAGGAAATAGGCGTAAGCGCAGGGCGTGTTGTAGGTAGGCGCAAAGAGTGGAAGCTTGCCCGCCACCATAGCTCCGGTAACACAGTTAGCTACCAAAGGTACATACATATAGTCTCGACCCGCTCAGGTGGTTCAGCTCCCTCGTTCGGTGGATATAACACCCTTAGTAATCAGCGAGCCAAGGTATCTCCTGCACGTTATTTAGCTAAGAACCCTAGATACAGTACCGGCCGAATCCCACCCTAGAAGTATCTCTCTGTACTTATTCATATAAACCATGCAGCTAGCGCAATCGCCGCTTTTGCTCACTACCCCAATCCCCAATTGTTTGTCAGGTGACTGAGAAATGAATCTATGCATGATTTATGCAGAGAGCTGGATACGGTTCAACCTCCTCAACCGTTTCTACCTACCTAAGTACGAGTAAGTAAACTGTGGGTTACATAAGCTCTCCTCAACTATCTTATTTAACTGAAACTTTATTATAGAAGACTGTGAATTGAGGAAACAATGAAAACTGGGAAATGGAAACCAGCAAAAACGACACCGAAGAGATTCGAACTCTTCCCGAAGGTATGAATGTCCTGGATGATTGCCTGCTTCTGTTGTGTGTAAAGATAGTTATTAAAGCTGAGCAGAACACACCATTGCATAGATTTGAGCTGTCAACTTTACGGCATTCGAATCATCATGACTTGTTATCAGATCTGGTATCTATAGTTATTCGAAGCTGTCAGTGCAGCCAGAAATGGTAGGGGTTTTGCCGTGTCCGTGAGTAATTGTGAGGCTCTGTCGGTTTACTTACGGTATTTTTACGGAATGTTTGGCATACTACCTACTCGGTACGTGGGTGGTTAGGTAAGATTATGTAAGTTATGCAAGCACAAAGTAGCATGCTCAGTTGAAGCTCGGGCTAAAAGCGGCACGACTAAGGGGTGGCCCAGGTAAGGGTATGTAAATTTTTATTCCGATGCAGGGATGGCTGTATCTAAGATATCAGGGTACCTATCTCCTAGACCAGACTCAACATGGGAGAGAGATGCTAGAACAAAATGCTCCGATACAAGCTAAAGATCGGAGCACAATGTCAAGGAAATTTACTGAAATTTACTGAGTGAGGATAACAGCATACATCGTCGCCCACGATTATGCATTCTTCTCCAAGACCCCATTACAACTCCAACTTACTATATTTTTCTCGCCCTTCCCTCTCATTGCTGCATTGGCACATGGCATTTATATTAACCTCCTACCGAGCCGCGTCCACGGACATTCAAGAATGCCCGAATGCGACGCTTCACAACGTCACTCCCCCTCACGAATCGACGCCGAGGATGGTTATTTCCCCTCATTTTCTAACCTTGCTGGGTGGGTGTCTGTGCCAGTCAGTTTGCTTCGATGCTTAAATGTCCGTTGTTCGGTCGTTGTCTGTTCTGGTCGGAACTAGATATCTCCCGCGTCGCTGAATAATTAATTGTCTTCGGAGCTGTTGTAAACCGACTGTGAATGAACCGTGTGAAGCATGAAACATCGAAACGTCCTTTTGTCAGAGAAGCTCATCGGTTTTGGCTGCTCAACCCCTCGTAGTAGGGCTCATGCACGGTTGGCGGCGTCCTGTTCCTCTCTCCTCTTGGACCAGAATCCCTTGCCGTAACTGACAAGTATCTCGCCGCCTTTGGCAATGCCTCCGGCCCCGGCCCCGACCTTTGCGGGGGTATTCTTCTTTCCCGCAGGCAGGACGTATACACCCACTGCGCCCTTCAGCATCAGTCATAGTGTCCCGTGATCATGATCTGTCTCCTAATACTCACTACATTGTTGCCCACTCCGCGCATCCCAACACTGCCGAAACTCGGCGTTGGGCCGTTCACCGACGCCACGGTAATCGTTGATGAACCGCGCCTCGTTCCCGGCCTTCTCGGCATCCACGGCCACCCCCACCTCCCGGTTCAGCCAGAGGTCGTAGTCTGACTTGTCGTGCGCGATGCTATGGGGCGGAAGAGATGAGTGGACTAGCCCGTAGTATGGTAGGATTAATGTGCCTGGTTCGAGATGACGGGCTGCGAAGAGTCCGGCTTGTCCGTGAGCTGGATGCGAGGGTTCGGCGATGGGGATTATCTTTACTAGTGAACAGGGCCCCCGTGGGAGATTTGATGGTATGATTGCGGTGAGATCTGGCGAGCGGATTCGTAAGGCGTCTTTCTGTGTTCTCGTGATGTGGGGTGCGAATGAGGGTTGTGA
Source organism: Xylaria flabelliformis (assembly GCA_007182795.1). Lineage (NCBI taxonomy): Eukaryota > Fungi > Ascomycota > Sordariomycetes > Xylariales > Xylariaceae > Xylaria > Xylaria flabelliformis. The sequence continues at coordinate 321,171 of VFLP01000051.1, forward strand.
TAGGTAGGGCATCGATGATGGCCAGTTTTGGGGTATCCTGTCTTTGCCCATCTTGACTACACCACTCTTAGTGCACTCATTTCATTGTAGAGAGTGTTTTCAAAGTGAGTTCATTTTGACTTCTGACGTGCATGGCGTAAGTGATGTTCCGATGGAGATCGGAGAGGGGCCTTTGGCGTGATACCCAAATCACGGATCAATGAGAGCCAACTCGTTGCGTTATCCAACCCTTCCTAAGAGAGATACACCATGGCCAGTTCAACACATTTTTTAGATAAAAGGTTTGACTGATCTCGACCTCGTTATTCATAAGCTGGCCGAAGAAAGGCATTTTGTCTGCGTTACACATATAGAGGAGAATTTTTGGCGGTGGGCGGTATAATCAATCATTTGGCCCGCAATGTAGTTCTCGAACATTGCTTTCATTTTTCTTCAATTTTTCTCAACAACATCAATCACGAAAGATACCTTAGTAAGCAAATCATGCTCATCTTCAAATCCTCTGTATCCATCTACAGTACGTCAAACACAGTTATCTCCGAGCTGAATAGTCCGTAATAGACAATTCCTGTCGGTAGATACACACGCGCGGCCATGCATTGATCACTTCCTAGCGGGGTAAGGTGGGATGGCTGCTTCTCCATTCCACCACTCACAGACTCTGGCACAGACGGCAATCTACTCCCCGGTTCTGCACCCCGGTCTTCGGTTGCTTTTGATCTAGGTACCAAGCTATCCGTGCGGAGGGTTATAGTCATCGGCCGAGCGTACGGCGCTCGAGATGACCATCTTATCAAACATCATGTTCAACCTGTAAAAAATTTTTCTTGAGATAATATATCGAGTGTTTGTTGCGATTGCCGCTTTGACGAGAACTAATTGTATATGCCGAATTGTCAACTCTAGACCGCTTGTTATATGAAATCCACAATGGACCACGTTCACAAGACTGCGTCTAGTGAGCATGGAATAGCGGCGAGTCCGCGGCTTGATGCCTCCGTGGATAAGCTTCGACCTGCCTCGCCTGGCCTGAAAATTGATTCTGCTCTAGAGAGACGAGTCGTGGTATGATTTTTGGAGTCTCATCGTTCATATCCCATGCGTTCCGGTGACATCTGGGTCCTCACAGCTCCGGAAGATGAATACTTCATATATCCAACACTCGCTGACTCATACAATGCGACAGAGAAAAATCGATCTTCACTTAATTCCTTTGGTAATGAGTCTCTGTATGTATCCTCTAGGCTACGATGAAAATGAGACTGGCGGCTAACAGGAGATAGATCTGGTGGCGTTTCTAGATAGGTCTAATATCGGAAATGCTCAAGTTGCTGGAATGGTAACTATTCTCATCTCTTGCGCTATCATACGGTAGCTTCAAGGGACCATATTAATGCTTACTTTGACACAGAGCAAAGATCTGGGTCTTAGCGATGGCCAGTATCAAGTAAGTAGCACATCTAGCAGTACTGGTAATATGAAATGAGGATTTAACAAGGCATATAGTGGCTCTTGACGATATTTTATATCCCCTATAGTCAGTGAACAGGCTTCCTGGTTTTCTCACTGAGTCGATCAATGATATGCTGACTTCCTTCGTCGTAGTCGTTTTTGAGTGGACTGCGTTGATGTGGAAAGTCGTGCCGCCGTTCGTTCAATCCTATACATCTTTATAAGCTCGCACCCAATGCTGACTGACTATATCGTAAAGGCATTGGTGGGCGTTCGCTTGTGTCCTTGTCTGGTAAGAGTCTGTCGCACTATCGTCTTTCTCCTTTTGCTTTCGTGAAATACAAGACATCGGACTGATGATCCCCCAGGGGTATAGCGTCAACTCTGCAGGCTGCTGCATACAACTGGTCCGGCCTATTGGCCAGCCGTTTCTTCCTGGCGACTGCTGAAGCCTCCTTCGCTCCTGGCATTCCATATTTGCTGTCCTTCTTCTATAAGAGGAACGAGCTGGGATTGCGATGTGGCTTTTACGTCTCTGCTGCACCACTGGCTACTACTTTTGCAGGGGCGCTGGCATACGGCATCACGTCGGGTCACCCCGCAATCGCAAATTGGAGATTGCTGTTTATCGTGGAAGGGATCCCTTCGATCCTGCTCGCGTTTGTTGCGTTCAAGTATAGTAAGGAGTTCTCGTGACTATTTTCTTGTTTTTTTTTCAGCAACTTTCAGAGCATGAGATTTCTTTGGCTCCTGCGACCTGCAAACACGCTTCGAATGGCAACAACTGACTCCGAGTATCGCAGTGCCTGATTCGGCAGATACCGCTCACTTCTTAAACGAAGAAGAAAAGCAGGTCGCTAAGACCAGAGCACTGCAACAAACAGGTAGCGAGGGCACCGCACGCATTGGGCACCTCAATCTAAAAGAGACCTTCCACGCCCTCAAGGACATAAAAACATGGATCCCGCCACTGATGTACTTTAGCTGCAACGGTAAGTCGGGCCCCATGGGCAGATGGATCATGATGTGCTTGCTTGCTCACTCTCATCAGTTTCGTACAGCAGTTTACCGGTATTCCTTCCTGCTATCCTCCAGGGCTTGGGCTTTACGGCCGTCAACGCCCAGGGACTTAGCGCACCGCCGTATCTCCTCGCCTTCATCGTCTGCGTCACGACTACTTGGATCGCCGACAGGACTCAACAGCGCGGGGCAATGCTCGTTGGACTTTCGTTGGTGGGAGCCGTTGGGTATATCCTCCTTGCCACGTGTAAGAGTGTCGGGGTGAGATACTTCGCCGTGTTCTTGGCGGCTGCGGGCGTGTTCTCGTGCATTGCGAACATCCTCCCTTGGACGATTAACAGTACGCGGTTTCCGAGTCTTTCGTTTCTAATTCGGCTGTGCTCTTATTTTATAAGTTCTAACCCGTGAATTATTATAGACCAGGGCAGCGATTCTAAGCGAGGAGCCGGTATTGCACTGCTGAATATCATCGGCCAAGCTGGGCCGCTGTTAGGCACGCGAGGTAAGCAAAAGCATTATTTGTCCTAGAATCTTTCTGGCGCTTGCGACCACACGCTCAAGATAGTGATGGCTGACTCCAAACACTGCAGTCTTCCCCGATAGCGAGAAGCCGTACTTTTTCAAGGGCATGTGGATATGTGCGGCCTTTATGATTTTCAATGCATTGCTTGCCCTCACACTTCGGTTTTATCTCGCGTGGGAGAACAGAGTGTTTGAGAAGAAGGATGCCGAGAACAGACAGAACGGAGACATAGCCACACTAGGCTCAACCGACTTCGAGAACGAGGGTTACGGATTTAGGAATGTTTTGTGAAAGTCACATGTCAGTACATATCCGGCGTCATGTACCGACAGTATGGGCTAGCCGCAATGTGTGTATACTATGTTATTGGCGAAAAAGTCTGTCCCCATAGGAGGGGAATAGGGTGCTTTAGATAGCCGGGTACCAGTTGGTGGTCAAGAAGCCGAGCTGACTCGATCATGCCGTTATTCCGATGGACATTGTATGAAACAGCGACGAGTCAGAGACGGCTTGCCCCGACGTCGAAACAGCCCTATCTAATCCGAGAGATGGGGTTTTCCCTCACTCGCTTTTTTCTTGCGGATGGCATTTGCATAAATGGTTATCCCGGAGAATCCATCGGGGATTACTGTAGCCTAGTCCAGGTAGCGCGGAAGTTAAGAAACAAGGCATCGAGCGATTCTCCACCAAGAAGACGATTCAGGATATGATCGCTGTGCAGAGGTAGATCAGGAACGCAGTAACTTCAGTCGCTTCGGCCAGTTAGACGACGGCTCCGTCCTGTTAATCCCACTAGCTAGCTGGTAGTAGGCATATGAGACGCAAATCTGTTCAAGTACGTGTAATACGGCCGGCCTAAATCGAGGCTAGGAGATATGCAATACTGCACTGACTGCACGCGCACAAAGACGACGGCGGTGGGATACGCATATTGGCCATATGGCCATCTCATTTCCAATTTCCCACTACCTACCACCCCTCTCCATCCTCCCGCCTCATTTCATGATCGTCGGGAGAGCAGAGAGCATAGAGCACCTGGCACAGTCGAGTGCTTGACGTTGTCGTCTGGACACATTCCATTCATTTCCTCTTTCCCTTCGGCCCTCTGCAAGTCACAAGGGACCCCTGCACATAGCCTCCGCATCGCACCACTGCCGCCACTGACGCATTCCACTTTGCACTGACTGCACTTACATCACCGATCCTGTCCAAGGCCTGGGCCCTGTTCGACGCACGACGCACGACGCACGACATACGACGACGACATACAAACGCCACAACACACAACAAACAGCCCGGTCCCGAGGTCGGTGCTGCTGAGCTGGTGTAGCCGGAATCCAGGAACCAGCCCAGTCGTTTTAATCGTCCAGCTGCACAGTGTCGTCGACGGCTGCAACGCTTTCCGTCGGCTCGTAGTGTCGGTGGATAATGCGACGGGTTGCTGGTCGAGCGAGTTTATCGAGTGCAGCTTATTTATTTTTTTGGGACGAGTCAACACGCAAACACGGGGGCAATTGAGTCTTGAAACCGCGAACCCATTTGCGCGCGCGCACGCATCACTGTCGCTGGCATATGCAGAAGAATACCTAGGCACCCGACTTCTAGGTCAAGCCCCACCTCGCACAGCATAAGGTAGACGAGAGAGGTTACGGGTAGCGCTTTCTTCTTTTTCAAGTTTTCAAGTGATGGAATCTGGCCATGATCCGGCAGGCACGCCGCCGCAGCAACAACAACAACAACAACCAGAACCACAACAAGAGCAACAGCAGCAAGAACAGCAGCAGGAACAGCAGGAACAACCGCTAGAGCAGCAGCCACCCCCTGCGCATCCACCCAGCAGCCAAGAAGAGCACCACAATCAATCACCCGACCCCGCCGCCAACGACGTCCCCTTTCCACCATTCGACGATCCGAGCCCTACCTCGACTATTCGCGGCCCTGACGAGACGCCCACCGATGCAAGCTCTGCCACACCTGTCCAAGAGCAGAAGGGACAGCCACAGCCACAGCCGCGGCAGCAACAGCAGCAGAATGGCGAGGCGGGCATCAGCGCTGCCGACCGCCAACGGGGCTTCAGCGCAAGCACTACCAGCAGCAATGTCGATCCCGCCGATCGCGTCTTCCCCATCCGCTCCGCTATCAGCGTCGACCAGTCGCAGCCTACGCCCTGGGTGCTCTCGCGCGATCCCAGCGACGTCGACTACTTCCCCCGCACGGACACGACCTGGGACGGTCGCCGTCGTCCGAGCATCCCCAACGTCATGACCGACGCCTCGGCCTCGGCCTCGGCCTCGCAGTCATCGCAGCCGTCACCTGCAAACGACAGAGTTGACAGGGCCGATAGGGTCCCCTCGGGCTCTCGATACTCCCGTAAGAACACCCTCGCCTCCCCCACCCCTTCCGAGTACGTCGGTAGTCCCCCGCCCAACAGCCGTTGGACCCCCGCCGTCAGCACACTGCCCCTCTTCAATGACGCCGCCTCTGATGACAGAACGCCCGGGACGAGCGAGGCCGATGTTGCGTCGTTCACGGACGAGGCCAGTAGTGCGGCGGGCGAACGGGTCAACGAGGGTTTTATGACCACCCGGTTTCGACATGTCATGACCGACGATGGCCATGCCATCATCACCGGCCGCGACGGCACCTTGCAGCGTTGCGAAGACGAGCCCATTCACACCCCCGGCGCCGTGCAAGGCTTTGGCCTCCTCGTGGCCCTGCGTGAGGAGCCCGACGGCCGCTTCTCTGTGCGCATAGTAAGCGAGAACTCGAAGCCGATCATCGGCTGCTCGCCCTCTGAACTCTTCGCGCTCGGAAGCTTCACCGACATCCTATCAGAGGAGCAGACCGACAATCTGCTAGACCATATCGATTTCATCCGCGATGAGGAGTCCGATCCCGCTGTCAGTGGCCCCGACGTCTTCAGTATCTCCGTCCGGCCGCCCAAGTCGAGGCCGATCAAGCTGTGGTGCGCTATGCATGTCAACCGGCGTCACCCCGACCTCATCATCTGCGAATTTGAGCCCGAGGATGACCAGCGGTACCCCATTCGCCCGCCCGACGAAATCGCCCCCGAGATACCTGAAGACACCCTCTACCAGAGTCCGACGTCCGAGCAGTTGCATGAGAGCACCGAGGTCAGTAGCAAGCCTCTTAGGGTGCTGAGGAGCGCGCGTAAGAGACGGGGCGAAGCCGGTGCTATGCAGGTCTTCGACATCATGTCGCAAGTCCAGGAGCAGTTCGCGTCCGCCCCGAACCTGGAGAGGTTCCTGAAGATACTCGTAGGCATCGTGAAAGAACTGACCGGCTTTCACCGCGTCATGGTCTACCAGTTCGACGCCGCCTACAACGGCAAGGTGGTTACCGAATTAGTCGACCCGTCCCAGACGCGTGATCTGTATCATGGCTTACACTTCCCCGCATCGGATATTCCCAAGCAGGCTCGTGACCTTTACAAGCTCAACAAGGTCAGGCTACTCTACGACCGAGACTTGAATTCGGCGAGGCTGGTTTGCCGTACCATGGAGGACCTAGAACAGCCTCTCGATCTGAGCCATTCATATCTGCGAGCCATGTCCCCCATTCACATAAAGTATCTCGCGAATATGGCAGTTCGGTCATCTATGTCCATTTCGATCAACGCCTTCGGTGAGTTGTGGGGTCTGATTTCGTGTCATAGCTACGGCTCCAAGGGAATGAGGGTATCTTTTCCCATTCGAAAGATGTGTCGCATGGTGGGAGACAACGCATCACGAAACATCGAGCGGCTTTCCTATGCTTCACGTCTCCAGGCTAGGAAACTCATTAACACAATGCCCACCGACAAAAACCCCTCTGGTTATATCATTGCCTCATCCGATGATTTGCTGAAACTGTTTGACGCCGATTTCGGTATGTTATCTATAGGCGACGAAACCAAGGTTCTAGGCAAGATCGCTCAATCACAGGAAGCCTTGGCTCTACTCGAATATCTTCGTCTTCGAAATTTCACCGCCCTTCTCACTACACAAGATGTCGGCCAGGATTTTCCCGACCTTCGGTACACGCCGGGATTCACAGTCATCGCTGGTCTGTTGTATGTGCCACTCAGCGTAGGCGGCCAAGACTTCATAGTCTTCTTCCGCAAGGGTCAAGTCAGAGAGGTGAAATGGGCGGGCAACCCATACGAGAAAACCATCAAGGCGGGCACTGCCGGTTTCCTTGAGCCGCGAGAGAGCTTCAAGGCGTGGCGCGAAACGGTTATCGGTAAATGTAGGGAATGGTCTGAGGAACAGGTAGACACCGCTGCTGTACTTTGCTTGGTATATGGTAAGCATATAACGCCGACTACTTCTACGTCTCTAGGGTAACTAGTGTATATGGCGACTATTGGGGTGACTAACTAGGTATCTACGCAGGTAAATTCATCGAGGTTTGGCGGCAGAAGGAAGCTGCTCTTCAAAGTAGTCGGCTCACGCGCCTCTTACTAGCTAATTCCGCCCATGAGGTACGCACCCCTCTCAACGCCATCATCAACTATCTAGAAATTGCTCTGGAAGGATCACTCGATTCAGACACGCGCGAGAATCTAGCAAAGTCCCATTCCGCCTCTAAATCACTGATCTATGTGATCAACGACCTTCTCGACCTTACCAAGACGGAAGAGGGTCGGGAGTTGTTGAAGTACGAGATCATGGACTTGCCTGCGTGCATATTGGAAGCCACGGAACCGTTCAAGGTCGACGCCAAACGAAAGGGCTTGTCCTACGAGGTCATCCAACACCCGGGACTCCCCAAATATGTGCATGGCGATTACCGTCGGGTACGACAAGCGATAGCCAACGTGACCGCTAATGCTATGCAAAATACGTCTACCGGATCGATCAAGGTCGAGAGTTTCGTCATCGAGGTGCTCGAGTCCCGGGTCCAGATCGAAATCAGTGTACAAGACACCGGCTGCGGCATGAGTAATGAGCAACTTGACAATCTGTTCCAAGACCTTGAGCAAGTCAGCAGTGACGATACGGCCGGGTCCGAGTCACTCGACGTGCCTCTCGAACAGACCAGCGGAAATCGCACGCTCGGTCTCGGCCTGGCTGTCGTCGCCCGCATAATGCGCAATATGGACGGCCAGTTACGGGTGAAATCGGAAGAGGGAAAAGGTTCCAGATTTGTCATTCAGTTTCCGTTTGAGCTACCTAGTAGTGATGCGCTTGAGAAACTCTGTGAGAGCGATGCCAGCCTTAATGCTTCCTCGGACACGGCAACCTTGGCTTCCGTAACGAAGGCTCTACCTCCCGCAGAAGCAGGTGAGGTTATGCTTGTCGACCGGGGAAGTGCGAACTCAGTCAACCTGTCTAACCGCCCCATCGCCGAATCACGTCGAAGCTTCGATGGGACGAACAGTGTCAGTAGCCTGACAAGCGGTGCCAGCGGTGGCGCTCGCAGCAACAAGAGCGACGCGGATCGTTTAATTGATGCCATCCAGACCCCATTAGCCCTTAGTGAGGCCGATGAAGAGGCGACGCATATCAGGCGGGTGAACTCTAAAGGGCGGCGACCACACCATTCCAACCTCAGCGCTTCGTCACTCCCTAGCTTGGACAGCCCCCAGCACTCCATCCCCCCAACGAGCGCTGGTGAGAAACAACCGCTCCTATCTCGATCAATCACGGATATCGATAAGCTCCCAGAGGAGCAGCGTGGCGTATACCCCGTCGCGGGTAGCCTCACTCCGATTAAACCCGTGAAGATGCCTGACGAGTACCTCGATAAACCTGCTGAGCCTCAAACCAGCCAGTCTTCGCGAGTCTTGTTCGAATTACCCGAAACACCCGTTCCAGGGAAGAACAAGACTAAGGCAAGTGCACCTTTAGATGCCAAGCCCAACAGATTGCGAGTACTCGTAGCTGAGGATGACCCTGTAAACATGAGGATCGTCACAAAGCGACTAGAAAAGTCCGGACATAAGGTTTCTCCCGCGGTGAATGGCGAGGATTGTGCAGCGGTTCTTAAAGAAAAGCCGGATGAGTTCGACATCGTCCTCATGGACATGCAGGTATGTCGAGCCATTTTATTGTGTTTCGTTGAGGCACTCTTGAGGAGAGAGATATGGTAAACGAGCTAACTTTTCACCTCAGATGCCCATCGTTGATGGTCTCAATAGCACGAAGCTGATTAGGGAATTCGAGAAATCGGACAACTTTCCCGGGTTATCTGAGTTGGGTCGTCTCCACGGGCGCATCCCCATCATCGCGGTGTCTGCATCACTCGTTGAGAGAGAGAGACCCGTATACACCGAGGCCGGATTTGACGGGTGGATCCTCAAGCCCGTCGATTTCAAGCGTCTTAATGTTCTTCTCGAAGGTATCACTAACGATGAGGTACGGAATCAATGTCTTTACCAGCCCGGTGAGTGGGAACGTGGTGGATGGTTCGCCCGTCGAGCGTTGCAGCCTTTCGAACAGAAGCGCGGAAATAAGGAAGCCTCTGGACAGGTTGCTTCTAGCGAGCCGCATACGAACTCAGAAACATAGTAGGAAGGTGGCCCATCTCCTAAAAGCACCCTATGCGATCTTCTCGCCTTGGCGCAAGCGAGCGATCCTTGTACTTCCTTCCTGGAGTAAGGATCTTACATTATAGATACGTCTCAACGGCATACTTTCTGCAGACCTCAAATGCGATTTTGGAAAGGCAGATCAATATCCGAGTTGTGGCCATGGATGTTTCCCTCTTCTCAACACGAGATACAAGTCTCTCCTTTATCGCAACAGAGTCAGTCAGCCAGCTAATCAGGGCCGGAGTATAAGCGGCTCTTGAAGTCTTGGGCGGACATATTTATTTCTTAGCATATGTGGTGCTAAATGATAGAAAAATGGGTGAAAGGGGAGAGAAACGAGGGGTCACCGTCTTTCCTTACAAAAAAAGGTGCATGCATTTTCTTGGATACTTGCTTGTTACGCGGGGAGTTCTGGGGAAAGATGGACTGGGATACAATTACGCACAGCATACGAAGGCGCATACGCATATACATACACGATACACCGGGCTATATTCATCTTTTGGAGGGGGCGCAATACTGGGCTGTCTGGTTATTGCCTAGGTCAGCCCTTGGCTTTTTACTCTTGCTTTCACTTCCTTTATAGGCGGGGAAAAGGATATACACATATAACTAGGGTAATGGCTCGAGTGCAAACCTACTTATTCGATAGTTGTAATGATATACGCAATAATGCAACTACTAAATCAATCATACAAATCTCAAATACGATTACACAATATCTTTGTTTTTGTTCTAGTGAATATTGTATATTTTGTTTACATGTGCTCCAAGACGTTTCTACATTAGAACGTGCCGCGAGGGATGGTATCGTCTGTTTGGGACGTTATCTGTAGACACTATTCATGATCATTTTGGTAGATTACTTCGATAGTTTCTTTCTCTGAGACGCATTCTTATTATAGCTGCTTTAAGACATGGAAACTCCATTGTATTTCTTGACGTTGTGTGTAACGCAAGTTGAGCGAGTGAGATGTTCAAAGTTGGAGACGTCTAGTCCCAACTAGAACCAGGACTAGAAAATATCATAACTTGCTCCTAAGAAAGCGAGTCTGTTGATGCGCGTGAAACGAAATCGCTTCATCTTCCACTTATTGTCGCGAAGGAATGAATACATAGCCCGGTGGATCAACGCGGCCTGCCTGCCTTGAAACAAGGCGAAGACAACTTAACCGAGATAAAACCGCTTAATATTTACAACATCTACTGCGGCTTCTCGCCCGCCGCGCTCGATAACGCGAGCCAGGCGTTTAAGAATGAGAAGAGTTTTAGTTAACTGATTGAAGAGATTCTGAAATCTTTGCCTTCCTTCTAATATTACTCCTTCCATATGTTGTCTACTACAGCAGCAGAATTGCAAGTTGGATGGGCTAAGATGTGCTCAACAGCTACAAGACAAGTTAGGCGATGCCCAAAGCCGCAAGACAAGTTAGGTGATGCTTTTAAAGATATCATTAGTTGCGAAGTGTTAAAAGAAGTGCTCCATAGCCATAAGACAAGGCAGGCGATGATTCGGAAACATATCCTCAGTTGCAAAGTGTTGAAAAATGTCTCAAGGAGACGTCCTCAATTCCAAGGTGTTGCAATATTTGAGGAGGCCCTGTCAATCACCCGATGTTGTAAGGTGTTCAAAAGACATCATGGAGGATGTCGGATGCGCACTCATCGCTTCTTGGGTGTTCGGATCTCACGCTCGATCTGATCCTTTGCGAGGACAAAGCCGTATAAACACGACTTAACATTACAACAAAACTCAACGCGGATCACTTACTGTAATTAAAGATTTTTGAACTCTCGACTTGATTTGTTGAATTTCAATTTGTAAAGCACAACGATCGAGGCGATAAGCGGCGCCGACATGGGTGGTCGTCAAATTACCCAGCCATGTAACGTCAATTAGTGCGATGTTCTCGTCACGTGCCCTTGGGTTGTGTCCTGCTTTTGTTTTATTTTATTTTTATTTTCTTTTGCTCCTGATATACTGTTTAAACGATGGCCATTTGACGTGGTGCGCTAACGACGGATATTTTGCTGTTGCCAACCTCCAACTGGGACATAGTGTTATAAATCTCGTCAATATCAATGGTGATCTCTGTCGCAAACGACTACGACGCGTGGACTGTCAGATTAGTTATATTATCTGACGAAGCCCATATTGAGACTGGATCGTCGGGTCCGACATAGGACGAAGCAGTACTTAAAGTAAGTAGCACAACGGTTTCGAATGGGGTGCATAGATATATAGCATCTTTGGGCTGACGATCGTCATCAGAGTAGGAGTGGTTCGACCAAGGAATCACACTCATGCCATAAGCCCTAGAAACAAACAACCGAAATCCCCCCAAAAATGAGATAATCAGCGTGGAACGAGTCGAAGAGATTCAAACCGGAACCCTCAACTTTTCCTTTTGATGAATCGTCATGTCCGATTTCAAAGCAATGGGTTTGTACTGGTGGAGAATCGCACAGCCATTGACGAGAATACCTAAACAGCCCTAACAGAATCACCTACCTACCTTGTGATAATAGAAAAACTCACTTTGGGATGGATCTGCCAAAAAGAAGCTATGAACGGTCGGAAAGTAGTCAGGCACTTGTTGTCGTGGCTTATCCGTCTTAGGCTAGATCTCACCTAATTTTATACATACCCACATTGGTTTTTAAGCAAGAGGTTGGTGCTGACATGATACTTTTCTAAATATGCGGACCATATTTTAAAGGGTTATTAGAGATGTTGTGTCTGTTTAGCTCGATGTTTAAGTACTGCCTTCAAAACACGCGCATCCGTGTTCGTGACATGGCTTTTGTAGGATGAATCGTCTCAAAACAAAACATGAGACGAAATGCTCAACCGGCCGGTACATATGTACTCTGTAGGGCTGCAGGAAATTGTTTCAAGCGTTTGTCGCAGGGGGCTGTCCATGCATAGCCCCTGAGAAGGATGGATGACCGCCTTGTGGGGAGAAGTTATAAATATCTTATCGCACTCCACCGACAATGCCCAAAATGTGCAATGAGACGACACGCGTAAGATGATTCTACTCATTAGCTCGTTAATTGCGCATTTAGACCGCTGAACTACATATACTATGCTCATCTCTTCCTTTTTCACCAACATCATTTAGGGCTTAGCTTACCTGTAGGACCTGATGATATGGTCCTCGCCTTACACGGTGGTGCCTCAAATCCTCCGCTGGCAAATAAGATCTGTACTGTAGATGAATTCAGGACTAATGATGGGCAGCCCTGCCACTAGCCGCAATGGCTGGCCCGTGCTGCGGCGCCATATACGGCGTACCGAAGCTCCGTGATTGATAGGATTGTTTTATATAAGAAGTTGGAAGGGGACGGTGCTCGAATGAGCAAGCGGAGCTGCCTTCGGTGTAGTCCTTATCTAACGAATGCTTGTTTGAATCTCTTGTTCGGGTAGTTATCGGGATTGTCCTTACCCACGGCCTACTACTCGGTTTAGTGAAGTGATGGATGGCGATCTGACGACGACGTACGAGGCGGTTGTGCAGGACGCACCGCAAGATCCTTTTCTGCCGAGAGAGCAGAATTACGGACCGAGTTTTCTTGATAATAATGCATGCCTTTGCGCGCTGCGGCAACCCGAGCAAGGCAATGGTAATGGGGCAAATAATGAGGTAGCATGGCAATGCATTGGAAACCAAACACAGGGAGTATACCAAGTGACTACGGGCAAATGGTTTCAAAGCCTCCACGGTGGCCACAATATCAGTCTCCCGATTTACGATGCGTCGAACGGCCCTGATACGAGCAAGGCCTTGCTATGGGATGCGGGCAACAACAATTTCACAAGTGCCGATCCAGACAAATTATCACGATTAACACCATACGACGTGGCATGTACTGGTGTCAACCAAACGACATTTTCTACAGCGTTCTACGGCGCGTTCGCGGAAAAGGAAGCTGGCGATACGCCTATTGCCGCAGCTCCTTGCTGGCGCCCGGGTGGAGCAGTTCCTGTTCAAATACAGGATGTAACTTCATGGACCACCACCGGTTGTCCTCTGGGCTTTCTTTGTTCGTTTGCCCCGGAGCTCGCTCAAGTCCACGCTGCTAACGGCATACAGGTGCAAACAATACAGTGAACTCACTCCCACAGTTCTGCCCACCGATCACCGAGTGCCAAGAGTCGAGGCTCGCGGGTCAGGTCTGCCAACTCAGCGGGAGAAACATTGGTATGGGTCCCTTTGAACCTGTCATCTGCCAGCAAGGGTACTACTGCCCTCCCGGTGGCCGTCAAACGCTACCTTGTCCTGCCGGGACATATTGCCAACCAGGAGCTGCGACGCCTACTCCCTGTGCGGTGGGAAGTTATTGCCCCGTAAGGTCCACATACCAGGTCTTCCTGGTACCTCTTTTTCTTCTCCTAGCCTTAGACGTGATCATCACCATAGCACTCATCTGGTACGTCATAAACAGGAGGTTCCGGAACACGAGAGAAGCGCATGGCCTGGCCAGATCGAAAGGCTTCAGCGCTATGCCAGGAAACATGCTAGGCTATAAGGAACTCCCTGAAGACACAGATAATAGCGAGCCCTTGTCAATGGGCGCAACTTATATGCCGCGAGGAGAGGATGCCTGGGCTGGGTTTCAAGCTGCGCTCGATATTCCGATACCTGTGGACTCGGATACGGAAGAATACGATTCAGGCCTTACGCCTGAGCTTCGAGCATTCGTTGATTCCATGCGGAAGGCAACGGATGCCTCACAATTCGGTCTCTCTTTCACCTATACCGACCTAAGCTTCCAACCAAAGGGCGCATCCAAGCCTATCCTTCAGAATGTTACCGGATCTATAGAACGAGGCTCCCTCACGGCCGTTATGGGTGGTTCAGGAGCCGGCAAATCGACTTTCGTTAACGTATTAATGGGAAAGACCACCAACACCGGTGGGTCGGTGACGGTGAATAACATTCCGGGCCAAATCAAACGATACAAGAAGCTCATTGGCTATGTGCCGCAAGACGACATCGTTCTTCCGGAACTCACTGTCTACGAAAATATCCTACACTCGGCAAGAATCCGCTTGCCGCGAACGTGGAAAGCTGCCGAGATTGAAGCTCACGTCAACTCAGTAATAGACTGTCTGGAGCTTTCTCACGTGCGCAATTCCCTGGTCGGAAGTGTTGGGAAACCTGTGATTAGCGGAGGACAGAGGAAACGTGTGAGCATCGGTATGGAGTTAGCTGCTGCACCAATGGCCATCTTCCTTGACGAGCCTACGAGTGGACTTGATGCTACGTCGGCATCGTCGATTATGCGGACGCTGAAAGCTATTGCACGACTGGGAATCTCTGTAATCGTAATCAGTGAGTGTTTCTCGTCATATTCTCCATGAAAGCTTCTGGATGTGGATCACTAACCTCAGCACTGCAGTTCATCAACCTAGGATGGAAATTTTCGAGATGCTCGACGAGTTGATACTCTTAGGCAACGGCCAGATCATATACGAGGGCGTGGGCAAAAACGTCCAGCAATTTTTCGAAAACGTCGGCTTCCGATTCCCTCAGTATGCCAATACGGGAGACGTCATAACAGACATCATCACCGGCAACGGACGGATCTACAAGACATCGGGAGACATTTCCAAGGAAGCCTTGATATCACACTGGGCCAGCTCTCGCCAAAATGCCGAGATCAGGAACCGCCACGATTCCCTACAGCCAGACCGCGCCTCGATAAGAAAGACGACGGCGATACATCGGGGATTGCTGAAGCAGAGGGGTGCCCCGCGGTGGAAGCAGTGTTGGCTATGCTTTCAACGTGCTATACTTCAGCAATGGCGCAGCAAATCTACATTTTGGTTTGAGATGGGTTTGGCGTCGCTGTCTGGGTTGTTGCTCGGTCTTGCGGAGAAAAGCAAGTCGGGCATCCTTTTCAAGGGCATCTACACTCCACCCTTTCAAATCCTTTCTGTGGCGACGGATATCATGTCCGTCCCGGAACTGGCACTATTGACGGTCATTGCTATCGGACTCATATCAGGCGCCCCTGGCGTTAAGGTCTTCTCGGAAGAGATGTTGCTGTACCGCCGAGAGGCGGAGGCTGGCCACTCTCGGATCGCTTACTTCATCGCTAAGAACTTGTCTGTTTTCCCTCGCATGGTCTTCGCATGCCTACATTTCTCAACACTAATTCTCGTGCTCTCGACACCCATTATTCCGTGGGGTATTGCATTCGCAACGAATTTCCTATACTTCTACTGCATTTACGGACTGTCGAGTATCATGTCAAGTAAGTCTACTACTCTCTGCTGACCAAATACTCTTATTAGATAACAATATGCTAACCCCAACCACCACAGTGATCGTAAGAAGGGAAGATGCACCGCTCTTCGCCACTATGATCAGTTTGGTCGCCGGTATCCTCTCAGGGGCTGCGCCGCCCCTTTCCAAGGTCAAGCAGTGGCATCTGGAATGGCTGTGGCGAATATCCCCGGCCACCTGGCTTGCCGAAATCTACTTTGGACAGATGATCGAGCCCTTCAGGTACCTGTACGACGTGGACCTTGCTTCGTCCATTGCGGGATTCAGTCTTAATCGCCTCTGGTCGAATCTGTTGGTATTGCTCCTGATTGGGACGATTTATCGTATTGTTGCGTTTATTGGCTTGTTGGTGGGTGGACGACTGCGTGTCTAATTGGATCAACCAGGAGCCGTCGCTGCTGCTGTCCTGGTAGGTATATAAGGGGGAAGAGTGATGATGAACAATTGTACGCACAATAATTGCGTGGCGTTAAAACATATACTGTGTACATTGATTGCATGGTTTGGTTAGATATTTTATACCCCTCACGTGGATTTTAACTTTCCCTTTTGTCGGCCTGGTATATATAAAACTGTACAGGAGATTGGATAATAGGAAACTAGAATAAATACTATGAAGTTTAAGTTACCGCGTGCTGTTAATCATATCTGTGAGCTTGTGTATTAAGATCTACTGTAGCGGAGGCACCTAAACTTGTACGTTGTTGGTATGCTGCATGCCAAGGGACACGGTAAATACCGAGTTTAAGGAGCTGTGCCAAGCTATCATTGGGCTGCTTGAGAACCCCTAAACCCTTCGATGTGTTAATACTACCACATATCAGGTGTTTTGGTGCCCGTATGCACAATGAGGTGCACGGCAGCTGATGGATAGCATATGCGCCCAGCTGAAATCACGAGAGAAATCTCTAGGCGGCAGGCAGGTGATCCCGAACGTATAATCTCCATCCCCCCCTTTTCGAGAAGTTATTTATGCGGGTGGTATTATAGGTGCCTACGTTAAGCGAACGGCCTGTTTGATACTTCTGGGAGGCCTTCAATTTTATTAGGAAGTTATCCTACAGGGAGGGTATCCCCAGGGACGTCGTCTCATTGGACATCATCCTATTAGATAGATTTAATCAGCAGGTTTCTAACCCCGAATTCTGTTATACCAGCTTCCAGGCGTTGTGATTTCCCAGTACCAGACGTTGTCCTAAGGTTTTGTTCTCTTGTTTGCTCAGTCTAAAGATCAGTGGCCCTAAAGTAGCTTTTTGGGCATGCTTCGTTACAAAGCCACAAACTTCACACCTCAGATGTGCGAAACGAACGGCGAATGATGATTCAAACATGCGTGTGATCAAGGGCACTGCACGCCCTTGTCGCACGCAATACCAGGTACTTGGATGAGAATCAATCTCGATGTGACCAATGAGCGCCCACACATGAGAGTTCTTGGAGTAGGTGTTCAGGGCCCCTCTTTGTGCTAACATCCACTTGTCGAATGTGCCTGGAGTTCCAACCTATGATGTTAAGGATCCAATAGGTGGCAGAGTACGTCATGTGCATAAAATATGAGTCGCTTCGAAGTAGTATGACGTGATGGTATAGCCTCGTGAATATACCTAGGTAGTAGTCTGACAAGCTGGGTAGCACGGTTGATGTATGCGTTCAGTCAATTGCTACCAATAGCACGTCGCTAACCCATGATCGACAGGGGTAGAGATCAGATTCACACTTGGGAGAGCGGTAAAGTCCGCTCGAATCAGGTACTGGCTCTGCAGACCGATGCTCCCACGTAGCATTGAACGTGAAGTAGCCTGCAGATTAGCCCGCAGATATCCCGCTACTAGATGAGGAGGCGGGCAGAGCCGTTGTTCCTGTCTGGTATATTATCAGTAAAGCCTTACGAAGGAGCGTGATGATGAAAAGGCGAACCCGGACAACGAAACTTAAAACGATTTCGTAGAAGAAATGATCGATAAAAATAAAAGAAAACTCATTCTGCAGATGAGACAGATTCCGTCAACAATCCCGGGTACATGCGCCGGCTCAATGGCACTTTGGTGCGTATGTAGGGAAGGCTGTATGGAAACCGAAACTGATGGTTGCCTGCATAAGGAATACCGTGGGAAAACCAATTACTCTGATTTTCGAAACTGATGGCAAGGATACTCTTTGACCATGTCTAGAGGGATGCTTGTCGAGTCCAGCTATAGATAGAGTCGACAACCTTTCGTTCGGTATGGTAGGCGGAGACTCTTTGTGGAACCAAACTGATTCCTGTGCGGACGCCGGAACGATGCCCCCGGAGCATACTGATGAGGGTGGCGTCTATTGTTCCATGAAACTGTTGTGGCGATGATGCGGAGGCGGCTGTAGGAACATCCCAATTGCATTCGGCCACCTTAAGCGTTAAGGAGAGTCGCGTCTGGTAACCTGGAGCTGCCTCGGGTGGAAGAGTCACCTCCTTTTCTCCAGCAATGTGACTAACAGACTCAGTAGAGTTTCCTAGACATGTAAAGTAGCTGACACCGTCACATACCGGGGAGACAATGGTCATACGACTTTTGTCATACAGTAAATTTTGCGGCCCCGAACATCCTGGTATTTTCTGCCGCCTTGGTAGCTACTCGCCGTACATCGTGAGTTTCATTTACGGCAAGGCAATATAAGAGCACAAGTTCCGCCAAGCATTTTTCTCCCCTTGCTGTTCCCGGCTTCCAGGCTTTTGCACGGAAGCGAGGCTCGCTAGCTGAAGCGATCCTCGGGGCCGGGTAGCTTAGAGCTGGCCTGCGCCGTCATGAGAGCTATCACGACTCCTAAGTTCAACCAGGAATATATCAACAACAACTATCTCACCCTTTGGGGTGATCATCCAGAGAGATGACGGTAGCTCTGCGGAAATCATGTTGCTCCTTTTAAAGAACGTGGAAAGGACGGTGGCCAGTGCATATCTCACAAGGGAGTAGGCTCCACTGAATATTGTTTAGATGTAGGGTGGTACCTAGCTCATGAAAGACGAACGGGTAAAGGTAGTTACATATATCCGATATCTATATCTCTCCAGTACGCAAGAGGACAGGAAAGCAACTACCTATGTAGGAGTCCAGAGCGTATCGTTACCCATTTCGAGCTATGGGCCGGGCCGAGTACCATTCGGCTACGGCGATAGAGCGAATAGAGCAGTACCCAGTAAAACCACGTGCTTGACATCATGTTAGAGATCGATGAGTATACTAGACTAGTAAGCAAGATAAACATTAGATGCATCGAGGTGAAGCTTCGACGCAGATCGCAGTGAAAATGCAAGTCCCGATGTCAAGCGATTGGGCGATCATAGGTAAGGACATAGGTGAGCGTCTGTAAGTATATTCCTCCCGTCGTCTTAGTAGATGACACTCGACTATTAGTCAAGATTAGCGAAGAGACACGATGTAGAAGATGGTCCTATCATCGCCCTGGCAAAACGCAGATGGAGGCTTTCCGCACTATGAAATGACTGATGAGATAATAGTATTGGTCAGCCTTTGAAATTGTAGCCAAAGTCTGGTTTGTGGCTTTATGGCTGGCTTCGCCTCTAATACGTCGGGATCCCTTGACTCTGCGGGTTTAGCATGTCCGCGGCTCATAAGTCTTGTTAAGAACTTTCCCCGGCTCGATGGCGTCGGAGCGCAAGTCATCCCCTGTTCCAACCCTGGATCTTACAGTAAGGGGAAAACAAAGATTCTAGAATAGTAAGCGCCCAGACAAAATCTATCATGGGGGGGGTGCGTTGTCGTCATAGAGCTGCTACGAATAACAATGCTCGCACAATCATGGGGCTATCTATCTGAGAACTAAAAACCTCAATGTTCGAGAACAACAACCCGTCCTTCAGCTAGCCAGCTTTGAATGAATGAAGAGTGATAGTACCGTCTCGCTGGGCTGGAGGCGTGCACTACTGAGTCACTAGGATTAGTTTGAGGCTGCGCTAAGGAATGCTAGTGGCTCGGCAGTTGTCTTGGAAGTCTAACCATTATAAGTTGGCGTAGTGGAGGAGCTGTTTCGGAGTTTAGCTGGTCCTTTTCTTCTCACGCAGTGCAAAGTTCTGGCCCATAATAATTAAGGTTAAAAGGTGGATATCTGGTCAAGGGGGGCATGTTGTGGCGTCTCGATTGGCGGAAGAAGGATAAGATGGGGTATCTATCCCGCGTGGTTCATGCCCGCGACTGTCGAGTTCGTATGGCGATAGCTTGTGTCACTATTTACTATTCAGATGTTTGCACGAGGTGATACAATACTACGAGTACCCCGCAGAGATTTAGACACTGATCCGATTTGCTGCTCCGCTGTCGTATTGAACTCGGAAGATCGGTTTCTCGCAGATGCGAGTGGTAGATGCGTAGTTGGGGTCACGCCGTAGTAATTAGAGTACGCAGTAGTAAAAGAGCCAAGACGGATGGTGACTTGTGATTACACAAACCCGGTTAGACTGTTGGCAATGATAGTTCCTTGTACATCAAAATTCTTTACATTTCCACACGAGACAATAACTATCACTAAATTCGCCGAATTACCGGCTAGATACCGCAAATTACTTAAACACACACACACTATGGGCCGCGACGAACCGTGTACAGTACTGTGGACTGGGTTTACACGTGTGTACGGGGGTTGTTGTTTTCAACGTTATCCCCAGATTTCGCTTGGGAGGATCCAAGCCACGTTAGGCAAGGAAATCCTTCATTTCGCTTTTCGGCAAAAAGAGCTAAATATGACCGGCTTTTGATGCTGTAAGCAGTATCAAGTTTTTAGACCAAAGGCTAACAACCAACCAGCACAAAACAACACCTACCGCAATGAACCACACTCCGATCGAGTACCCAATCGATTCCAAACTGCAACTTTCTGAGGTTCTTAGTAACTACACACCGTAAAGTAAGCTTCAACAATATACTACTCTGACCGGATGCCTATCTACACTACAACTGTGATAGGCAAGGCCAGTGGTTTTATTATTTATCTTAATATTACATGCAAAACTGGCATAACTGCCAGCCAGGTTTGCCACATCATGTTCTCAGTATAGCCCCACACCCCCTTTATACGCAAAACTCTTCGCCTGCCACTTCAGCCAGGGGCCTTAATGCACACGTTTTGGCTGCAGGAACCTGTAAACACAACAGATTACCGTTGGGTTGTGTACACTAGAAACCGTATTCAGGGAACTGCCTGTCAGCAAGTTGCAAGAGCTCGGTCAAGCCGTTTGGCATATTGGATGGGCGGATTATCTGGTTTGCTAACACAGGTGCAACAGAGTGTTAATTAAATTAACTAACTAATTAGACATCTTACTCCTACTAACTTTCCGACCTATCAACTCCTGATGGCTTACCTCTTATACGTGTTATTACTTCCATACTGTAAGTAGGCAGCTTTCACCACAGAAGAGCACGAGGAGGCACAACAGGTACCTAATTCGTCCAACTGCACGAGACTACAACCTCTCACACCTCACACCTCGCAAGTCGTCGCCCGCAGCATGACAGGATCCATAGCTCATCTCTTTCTGGAGGGTCGGATCCACCGAAAAATGGCTGGGCCAGGGCTGTGCGCACAACATTATAGGTTGCCCGGTTTCAGCGGCTCTCAGCCAATCAGCAGCCAAGACCGCTAGGCAGTCGACCGGCTCTTGGCTCTTTGACACTACGCTAAGTACGGACACTAGTCGCTAGGCCAAGCACTGGCCAAGCCCGAGGCACTCCATCCTGACTCCACCCACGTATACTCTGAATGCTACGAATAATACTGTACTCAGTAGGTACTCAGAAGGAGAGGGCGGGACGGGTTGCTCGACAATACTACAATACTGTACGGAGTAAACTAAGTACAGTAAACACAGCTTGACCTGTTTCTCTTCCTCCCCCAGTTCTCATCATCATCAGTCGTCTTCTCCAACAAAGGAGCAAGCAATAGGAGGAGTATAGACCAAGTAGCCGCGTGTTCGGATGTCTTCCTTATTGGAACACCAGGCCAAAAACCAGCCCTTTCTTGCAACTCAAGTCCACGGGCCCTTGAGCTCATGGAAGCCTAGTCATATGAAGTCGGTCATGGCCCTGGCCATTAGACCCTTTCTCGCCTAGCGATCCTGGCTCGCCCTGGCTGGCCCTGTCGATCTATATTGCTTGGTATATGTGCGCCTCCATTACTGCATTGGTAGAAGCCCCGTCAGCATCCTGTTATGTCCATGGGTGCAGTCAGCATTTAGTCTAGCTGCGGGGACCTGGAGATGACTACTGCCACCAAAATAGATACACTGATACATGAATAGTAGGCCAAGAAAGTCATGGATGGGACTACGAATACAGTAGAACACACTGGTTTGGTAAAGACATGGGCGTGAAGAGGCAACGGCCTTGTATATAAGAGTCGCGATCGACCTACGCCTCTTCAAAGAACCTCTAGCTCCATCACCAACCTTCTCTTCTCCTCACCCCTCTTCCTTTACTTCTAAGAGCTTGAGTAGCTTCTCTACTCGCTTTTCTTCACTATTTAACCTTTTTTCACCCCTTTTAGACGCTCTTTTCTAGGTGATTGATTCTATTCATATTCCACTCACTACCGATCAACTTCAACATGAAGTCCTTTTCATATCTCGCGCTTCTTAGCGCGATTGCCCCATTCGCCTCGGCCGGGTAAGACGCAGCTTGTGAAGATCATTAATGTACCATCTGCTAATATAAGTCCCGAACAGCTCTGGTCCCGACGGTGTGGATGTGTTGATCGACATCATCCAGCCCCAGAACAGCTATCCTCAGACAAGCGACGAGCTACTCCCTATCGCCAAGCCGGCTCAAGAGGAATATGACTATGTTATCGTGGGTTCCGGTCCCGGTGGTGCTCCCCTGGCTGCCAATCTCGCCATTGCCGGTCACAACGTCCTGCTCATCGACGCCGGTGGCGACTATGGTCACCTCCGTGAAGTTGAGGCCCCTGCTCTAGCCAACCCGTCGTCTGAGAGGAACGAGGTCAGCTGGGGTTTCTTCACACACCACTACGAGAACGAGACGATGGCACTCAAGGATCGTAAGCTTACCTGGTTGACGCCAGATGGTAAGTTCTACAGCGGAGTGAATGTCCCAGAGGGATCTACGAAACTGGGTAACTTCTACCCTCGTTACGGTGGATTGGGCGGTTGCGCGGAACATAACGCTCTAGTCGCTCTGCTACCTAGCAAGAATGACTGGGACTACATCAAGAACGTCACCGGCGACGACAGCTGGGACAACAGCGCCATGAGGAAGTACTTGAAGAAGGTCGAGAAGGTTGAGTACCCTCTCCCAGTGGCCAATGATAGCAGCCACGGATACGACGGCTACATCAGCATGGCCATCAACCCCGCAGGCATTCCAGCTCAAGACGTCAAGCTGATGTCCGTATTTGCCGGCGCCGCTAAAGCCTTCGGCGTGGACAACACTGCGGTTACTGCTGCTATCAACGAGGCCGTCGCTCTAGCCCAGGAGAACAGCGTCGACTACGAGACCGGTCTGCTCCCGCTCAACATGACACAGGGAATCACCGATGCTATGGCTGATATGCTGGTTTGGGATATCAACAACGATGAGCCGGACAGAGACACCAAGCGAGCATTTGCGCGCCTTCCTCAGCACATGGATGCTACCAACTACCGTCGCTCTACCCCTCGTGACTACGTCTATAAGATCGCCACGGCGAAGAACGCTGATGGTAGCAAGAAGTACAAGCTGGATGTCGCTCTCAACACCTTGGCTACTAAGGTTCTTTTCGATACCACAGGCGCCAAGCCCAAGGCTGTTGGTGTTGACTTCCTCCACGGCCAGTCTCTCTACCGCGCCGACCCCCGTGCTAGCCATACCGAGGATGGTGGCGAGGCCGGCACTGTGAAGGCTTCCAAGGAGGTCATCGTCGCCGGTGGTGCTTTCAACTCTCCCCAGCTCTTGAAGCTTTCTGGCGTTGGTCCCAAGGAAGAACTCGACTCTTTCAACATTCCCGTGGTCCTAGACCTTCCCGGTGTTGGTGAGAATCTGCAAGATCGTCTGGAGACCAGTGTCAACGCTGAGTTCCCTACCAACTTCACCCGTATTCTTGCTTGCTACTACCTTGCTGCTGATGGAGACCCGTGCTGGGCCCAGTACACCGACAGCAACAACCAGGGCGCGGAGAAGGGCACTTACGCCTCAAACGGTGTTGTTATGGGCAGCTTCTTCACTTCCTCTTACTCCGATGATGGCGAGCACGATCTTTGGATCGGTGGTTTCCCTGCTCTATTCAACGGCTTCTACCCTGGTTACTCTTCAAATGCTGCTACCGTACAGAACAAGAACTACTGGTCTTGGTTGGTTCTCAAGGCCCACACCCGCAACCACGCCGGTACCGTTAAGCTTGCCTCTACTAACCCCCGAGACACTCCCATTATTACTTTCCATAACACCTACGAAGGCCAGACTAAGGAGGAAGCCGATAAGGATGTCGGTGCTCTTCGTGAGGGTATGCGTATGGCTATGAGCTTCTTCGAGAACATCCCCGCTATTGACGGTGCTGCTACCATCTTCTGGCCCCCCAAGGAAGTCGGCGCCGACGACGCGAAGCTCGATGAGTGGATCACCGAGGAGGCTTGGGGACATCATGCTTCTTGCTCCAACAAGATCGGTGGTGATGATGACCCGATGGCTGTCTTGGACAACAAGTTCCGCGTCCGTGGTACCGAGGGTCTCCGTGTCGTGGATGCTTCCGCCTTCCCCAAGATCCCCGGTGTCTTCCCTGTTCTCCCTATCATGATGATGTCGGAGAAGGTCACCGAGGATATCCTGGCTACCACCACTACTCCTTCCAAATGCAAGAAGCGCAGCAACAAAAACTAAAGGCGAAACTGGGATGGGCGGCACTTCGAAGATACCCTTAGACTGTACATAATGAGCGGGCAGTTACCGATAGAACCTCGGGGCGAGGGCACTACAACCTGATTGTTCATTGATGAGCTCTACGCTTCACATATTGGATACTGTTCTGTTGTATATATAAACGATAATTTTTATTCATTCTCTGAGCGTTCTTAGTTGCATCTGTGCGGACATAGTCATCTGGTCTCTTTTTCAACATAGCGTTTGGCATTCACTGCGGATTTACACTTAAGTCCTCTACGTGGTTATTTATCATAGCAACAAATAACACAAGTTAAAGAAATTAGTGCACGGCTGATAGACAACTAATCGTAGCCTCGTGATCCGTAGAGACCAATTATTGGTATCGTGGCGATACGTAAGCCTTCTGGACTGCTGCCAAGAAAATCTGTTGTTCCATGAAGAAATGCTTGGCTAATTTCCTCCCAAGTACCTGGTTGTTCTTCTCACAGGCGGGTTACCCCTGATCTTCCCAACCTAGTTCTTTAATTAAACAGGTCAAGCATTGCCTGCAGTTTTGGGGTAGGCCAAGACATGCACGATATGCTTCGCTCTCCCAAACGGGGGAGCCGGTGATTACTCCCCGAGTCGCAGCTAAACAATACCTATTCCCCCTCGTGAAGGGAAGGGGGGTACAAGGCGGTTCACGAAACCTGACGAAGCCAAGAGAGATCCTTGACCACACCGATGATGCGCTTGGCCATCGAGATGCATTGTGCATGAAGGAGGCCGCCTCGAGATAGGTAGGTAGTCGATATTGCGACGATCTCCTTGGCAGAGCGTAAGCGGCTGAGAGTTAGATTGGGAAGGCACAGTGGGTAGATTCTAGTATACTATTAGCTATTTCTACGCCTTATACCTACATAGTAGTCTTTATCCTTAATATAACTACTTTTTTAGGATTATTTATTTTAGTGCCTTTATCTTAGAACTATTAATATTTTTTTGCGTGTTATTAATTGCTGCTTTTTATTATTAAATTTATATTTTTTAAATAGTTATAAACTTATTAATAAGTTTTTTATTAGTTTTAAACTATTATAAAGTTATTTTTTAAGCGTTATATGCTTGTTTTAAGCATTATAAGTTTAAGCTGTTTTTTATAATTGTTATAAAATTAAATTAAACTTCTTTATTATATACGCATTTTTTTTATTTTTAAGCTTTAAATTTTTTTTTTTAATATATTAATTAATATATATATTAAAAGTTTTTATTATTTTTAATATTGCTTTTTAGTTTTAATTTTATTTATAATTCAACTTTTTAATTATTTATTTATTTTTTAAATAAAGCTATTTTTATATAATTATTTAAGTTATTATAATTATTATTAAGCTTTAATTTTTTTATAATATTATATTAAGTTAAAAAAAAAGGTATAATTTTATAAATAAAAGTTATTATTATATTTTAATTATAACTTTAAAATTTTTTATTTTTATTATTATTATTTTTTTTAGCTAAAAAAAAATTATTATATTATATAAGATTATTTATTAATTTTTTTTTTTATTTTTTTAAAGAATTTTAAATATTAATAAAAAAGCTTAAGCTTTTATTTTTTAAATTATTTTTAATACTTTTATTAGCTTATTATAAAATTTTTTTATTAAAAGTAAATTTAATTAGCTAAATAATTAATATAACATTTTAAAATTAACTATTAACGTTATAAAATTAACTATAAATATTTTTATTATAAATATTTTTATTTAATAAAAGCTTTATAAATATAATAGTTAAGTTTAAAGTTTTTAATTTTAACTTATATAATTATTTTAATAAAAAAAAGTTTGTTAATAAATAATTAGCTTATTTATATTAATAATTTTATTAAATTAAATATTAAAATATAAAAATCCTTTTTTTTTAAAGCTATTTTTTTAATTAATATATTTTATATTAAAAAAGCTATTATATTTTTAAACTTTAATTTTAATTTATAAAATATTATTAAGCATATTATTATAAAAATTACTATTATAAATAACTTTAAAAAATTTAAATAAGCTTTTAAAAATAAATAATTTAATTTATATTTTTTAAAAAATAAATAAATTATTAGCTTAATATTATAGCTAAATTTAAAAATTTTTTTATTAAATTAAAAAAGAAAAATAGTTTAAAAATTATTTAAAAAAGTTAAAATTAAAATTTTTTATTGCTTATTAAAATTATGCTTTTTAAAATAATAATAAGCTAATTTATAAACAAACTTTATAACTTTAAGCTTTAATAAAAATTTTTAAATAATAAAGCTTATAATATTAAATCTTTTTAATAATATTATAAAACTATTTAAAAATTTTAACATGTTTTTAAAAATAAAAAAAAAGCTATTAAAAAAGAATTTAATTAAGTTAAAATTAAAGCTATTTATAAAACATTTAATAAATATTAAAAACTTATAATTAAAACAGCTATTAAGTAATAATATTTATAAATAATAATAAATTATATATTTTAACAAATTTTTTAATTTTATAATTTAATATAATATAACTTTTATTATTTATTATATTTTATTTATTAATATTTAACTTAAATATAAACATTTTACTTTTAAATAATATAGTATTTATATAATTAGCTAAATTATTATATAAATATATGCTTAAATAATATAAATAAACATAAAAATAATTTAAATAAGCTTAAGCTTTAAAAAAAAAATTTAAAATTTATTTTAGCTTTTTTTTTATTTAAAAAAAGCTTTAAATATTTATTAGTTAATAAAATTAAATTATTAGTTTAAAAAAAAACATATTTTTATTATAATAATTATAAGTATATATAAGCAAAATATAATATATTTTAAAATAATTAGCTAGCTTAATAAAAATAAGTTTATTTAAAAGCTATAATATTTTTTATTATAAAATATAAAAATAAAAGTTTTTTATTTATTAAAGTTTAAATATAGTTTGTTTAACTTTTTTATAAATAATTTTTTAATAATAATAAAAATTTTTTTAAGCTTAAAAAAAGTTTTTATATTTATATTAAATTTAATATTTATAAAAAAAATTAAGTTTTTAAAAAAAGAAAAGTTTTATAAAAAGCTTAAGTTTTAAGTTTTAGTTTTTTAAACTTTTTTAGTTATAATAGCTAAAATATATTTAAGCAAAAAATAAAAAAATAAAAATATTAACATTTTTATTAGCTTAATTATAAATAATTTATTAAACTTAAAAAAACATTATAAAAAACTTAAAAAACTATAAAAGCTTTATAATTTTAATTAACTTTTAAAGCTTTTAAATAAAATTTAAAAGTATAAAAGTTAAAAAATATTTAATTATAAAAGTTTTTTAAGTTTAGCTATTATAAAAATGTTTTTTTTAAACTTGCTTTAATTAAGTTTTAATTTTTATAAAAACTTTAAATACTTATTAATTAAAATATTAAAAAAAGTTAAATAGATTATAAAGCGTTATATTAAAATAAAATAAAAAAGTTTATATAAATATTACTTTTATATTAATTATTTAATTTATTAAAATATATTAAATTATACTTATAATAAAATATATTAAAAATAATAAGTTTATTAAATATACTATTAAATTATATTATTATTAAACAAATTAAAATAATAATATTAATATAATTTATTTTTATTTTATAAATAAGTTAAATTTTTTTTATATAAAAATTTATAGTTTAAAAATAAATAAGCTATTTTTATTAAATTTAATAAAAAAAACTAACTTTATATTAAAATTTATTATATTTATAATAATTATAAAATTTATTTTTTAATTTATATAAGCTATTATATAATTAAATAAAAAAAAACTATTTATTTTAATAATTTTAAAACTTTTATAGTTATAAAATATAATAGCTACTTTTAATATTTATAATAATATTTTAATAATTAAAAATCTTAAAGTAAAAAAAACCCCCGTTTAAATTTAAAGCTTTTTTTTATTTTTTAAAAAAAAACATTATTTTATATTTACTTTTTATATAAATAATTTATATATCTTTTAATTAAAAATAACGTTTAAGTAAGTTAAATCTTTAAAGTTAAAATTATTTAACTTAAAAAAGTTTAAAAAAGCTTAAAGTTAAATTTAAAAAATTAAACTTTTAAGTTTAATTTTATTATATTATTAAACTAACTTTAAATAATAAGCTTATTATTTATTATTATATAAAGTATTATTTAATATTTTTTATTTATAATTAAACTAAGTTTTATATATTTAAACTTTTTTTTTAATTATTATATAAATAAACATATAAAATTTTAAAAAGCTTTTTTATAACATTAAGTTTTAAAATTATACGTTTTAATTAAATAATAATATTAAAAAAAATCCTTTTATATAAAAATAATTTAAAACTTAAACTTTAATTATTATAAAAATTTTTTATATTTTAATATATTATTTATTAGCTATTAATATTAAGTTTTAAACTTTTTAATATTAAAATTATTAAATAATAAAAATTTAAAAGCTTTATATTTAATTTATTTATATTTAAATATTTAAAGCTACTTTATATAAAAATATAATATATATATTAAAATTATAACATATAATTTATTTTAAATATAACTACTTTAATTAACTTATATATTTATAAAATATATTTAAAATTAAATATTAAACTATAAAATTAATTTAAATAATAAATATAAACTATTATATAATTATATTAACTTAAAAAGTTAACTTTTTAATATTTAAATATTAATATATATAAACTTATTATTATAATAAATAAAAAACTTTTAAATTAAACTATTATATTTATATTAATTAATAAAAATTAAATAAATTTTAATTTTTAAGTTAAATTTAAACTTATTATTAATTATAATAAAATTAAAAAAAAAAATTTAAAATTAATTTTTTTTTATTAGTTAATATATATAAAAAACTTTTTAACTTTTAAATAAAATTTTTATTAAAATTTAACTTTAAATATAATTATTAGTTAATTTTAGTTTATTTAAACTTTTATTATATTTTTACTTTTAAAATATTTAAATTTTTTTAGCTTTAATTAATTAAAATGTTTTAAAATTTTTAATTTGTTAATTATTTTATATTTAAAATAATAAAAATAGCTTTTAACTTAATATTTAAACTTTTTTTTAAACTTTTATTTATTTTATTATTATTATTAAACTTTTTAATTTTAGCTATAAAATATATTAATAATATATTTATTATTTATAAAATAATAAAAGTATAATTTACTTAAATTAAAAATTACTTTTTATTATAAATTTTATAGTTAAAACTAAAACTATTATTTAAAAAAGTTAGCATTAAATATAAAAAAATTGTTATTTTTAATATAATATATAAAACTTAAAAAAAAGTTTTTATTATGTTTAATAAAGCTAAATAATTTTATAATTAATTAATATTTAAAAATTAAATAAAAATATAATAATTTATAAAAGCTTTAAGTTTAACTTAATAATAAATTTTTAATTATTTAAAAATTTTATAACTATTTAATAAACTTTAAAAAAATATGCTTTAATAATAAAAAAATTATAAAAATATATTGTTTAAACTTTTAAAACAAAAAGCTTTTATTATTATAAAAATATATAAGCATATATTTAATATATTAATTAACTTTTATTTAAATATATTAGCTTTTAATATTAGCTATTATATTATATAAGTTTAAAAAAAAAATGTTAAGCTTTTATTTTATAATAGCTTTTTATTTATTAAAATATAAAAAAATTATAATATATATAAAAAAAAATTATATAATA